>CM055119.1:45059521-45609178 GCA_029206835.1 Rana muscosa
TCAACATGGGGGGTTTGGTGCTTTGGGGCAGGGGGGCGACCTGCGCCCCCCCCCACCCCAAAGCACCCTGCCCCCATGTTGATGAGGACAGGGTCTCTTCCCGACAACCATGGCCGTTGGTTATCAGGGTATGCAGGCGGGGGGCTTATCGGAATCCGGGAGCCCCCTTTAATAAGGGGGCCCCCAGATCCTGGCCCCCCACCCTATGTGAATGAGTATGGGGTACATCGTACCCCTACCCATTCACCTGGTGGAAAAAAATGTCAATAAAAAAACACTACACAGGTGTTTAAAGTAATTTATTACACAGCTCCGGGGGTCTTCTTCCGACTTCGGGGGTCTCTTCCGACTTCGGGGGTCTTATTCCAACTTTGGGGGTCTCTTCCGACTTCGGGGGTCTCTTCCGACTTCGGGGGTCTTATTCCAACTTTGGGGGTCTTCTTCCGACTTTGGGGGTCTTCTTCCAACTTCGGGGGTCTCCAGTGTCGTCTCCACGCTCTCCGGTTCTTCTCTTGCTCTCCGGTTCTTTCTTCCTTCTGCCGGGCCTCTGCTATCTTCTTCCAGCTCTTTTGCTACCGGGGCCGGTCTTCTTCGTCGCCTTCTTCCCTCTTCTCCTCCTCGATGTTCACTCATCGCTTTCTCCCGCTGTAATGCTGGGTGTGCGGTCCGCAACGATTTATATAGGCCTCTCATGACGTCACAGTCACAAGCTCCGGGTGGCCCCGGAGCATGTGACTGTGACGTCATGGGAGCATGTGGCCACCCGGAGCATGTGACTGTGACGTCATGGGAGCATGTGGCCACCCGGAGCATGTGACTGTGACGTCATGAGAGGCCTATATAAATCGTTGCGAACCGCACACCCAGCATTACAGCGGGAGAAAGCGATGTGTCAACATCGAGGAGGAGAAGAGGGAAGAAGGCGACGGAGAAGACCGGGCCCCCGCTAGTAAAAGAGCTGGAAGAAGATAGCGGAGGCCCGGCAGAAGGAAGAAAGAACCGGAGAGCGCAGAGACGACACCGGAGACCCCCGAAGTCGGAAAAAGACCTCCGAAGTCGGAAGAGACCCCCAAAATTGGAAAAAGACCCCCGAAGTCGGAAGAGCCCCCCGAAGTCGGAAGAAGACCCCCCGGAGCTGTGTAATTACTTTAAAAACCTGTGTAGTGTTTTTTTATTGACATTTTTTCCACCAGGTGAATGGGTAGGGGTACGATGTACCCCATACTCATTCACATAGGGTGGGGGGCCGGCATCTGGAGGCCCCCTTATTAAAGGGGGCTCCCGGATTCCAATAATCCCCCCTCCCGCATACCCCGACAACCAACGGCCAGGGTTGTCGGGAAGAGGCCCTGTCCTCATCAACATGGGGGCAGGGTGCTTTGTGGTGGGGGGGCCGCAGGTCGCCCCCCTGCCCCAAAGCACCAAACCCCCCATGTTGAGGGCATGCGGCCTGGTATGGCCTCTTTTCCTGCAGCCTGCCAGGTTGCGTGCTCGGATAAGGGTCTGGTTTGGATTTTAAGGGGGACCCCACGCCGTTTTTTCGGCTTAGGGGGGTTCCCCTTAAAATCCATACCAGACCGAAGGGCCTGGTATGCTCCTGGAAGGGAACCCATGCCGTTTTTTTTTATTTAAAATTTGGCGTGGAGTTCCCCCTCAAGATTCATACCAAACACAGTGCCTGGTATTGGCGGGGATCCAAGTCGGATCCCCGTTCATTGAAAGTCGGACGTATGTCGGCTTCATGTCGCAGGGCAAAGTCGGATCCAAAGTAGAACGGCTGTCGTGTCGCACAAGTGTGAACCCAGCCTTAGCCCTGGTTCACATCAGCGCGGCTTTGAAATCACACTACTTCAGCCCGATTGCTAAGCTACAGATCAGTGCAATTTGTACCTTTGATTTCACTGTCTTGCGACTTCATTTAAGTCAATGCAAGCCGCACGAAAAAACGAAAAAAGTAGTGCAGGAACCTTTTTCAAAGTTGCTGTTACATGAGTTGTGATGGTTTGAATGGTTCCATTGCTGGCAATAGGGTGCGACTTGTAATGCAATTTGGAATTGTCAAATCACATGACAAATCACAGCAGTGTGAAACAGGGCTTACGCCTTGTACACACGGGCCAGCTATCCTTGAAAACGAGCATCCGATCAGCGCTGGTCAGTGTGTTCTGGCTGGGGTTTGGGAAAGGGAAGTCCTCCTGTCACAATACAATAACACAAAGAGGAAGATTGACACACTAACATTTCTTGTGTTAGTATGGCGATCTCTTTGTTTCTTTTCTTTCAGCCTGCTGGGTTGAATAAAAAAAAAACTTCTAGTGTGTACCCAGCTTTAGACTGCTGCTTATGTTCAACAAAAATCTTTAAGCATCTATAGAATGTGATGCAATCAAACAAATCACCCTTCTTATTGAAGCATCTACAGGGAAATCAAGTCTTCCTGGATGCTTTGCAATTATATTCTAAACATTAAAGTGGTTGTTTCACAGGCCAGTTTGTAATGATTTGGGTTAAAAAAATTACTTTTACATTTCAATGTGCATCCTACTACAATTTTCTAAATCTTTAAATACATTTCAGTTGTCACTTCTTTCTAATAATAGCAATACGCAGGACAATATTGTCTGTGTACGACACATCACCAGCAGGTTCACTTCCTACCCATTGTATTGGCTTACTGTTTTTGTCAGTAGTCTCTTTCTCATTACAAGAGTAGAACTGAACATGGGATTATATAGCACACAGACAGTGTTGATCAAATGTGGAGATTTATGCAACTCAAGAATACTAACAATCATTTTTTTTACAGATTATATATATCTATTGCTATAGCCAGATCCTTCCATTAACATTCCAACTTCCTTCAATTTAAACAAGTTGCATTTTTCTTTGAGGGTCTGTTTTGTTAAACATTTTGCAATGTTTACAACTGACTTGAAGATATTATTTTTTTTTGCTACTGTACTAAGTATTTAAAATAGAAGGTTAGAAAGTTGGCCAACTAGACGCTGCAGAGAGGGCTAGAGAAGTGCATGGCATAATTATGGACATTGCCCAGTATATGTGTAGTATTTTACCTATTACTATATGAAATATTATACTCCCACCAGATAATTCTGTTATTATAAGTGTATCTTTTTTAGTTTTAAACAGAATAGGGGAGGGTTAGCAACCCTATCAGGTATTTATTGCTGTCTGTGCCCATGCAGGGGAAATTCACTCTGTTTTAGTCACCATTGCCATATGTTCTGAAAGATGACTTTTAAATTGTAGGAGACGATTTTTCAAAATTTTAGGGGTCTATTCACTGAGAGTTAAAAAACGTCCAATAAAATGCGGTAAAGTAGTGCAATTCGCTAAGAATTTTGCGTTAAATAACGAATGCAGTGTTTGCTCAATTCAGCGGTAATTGCCACATTTTTTCATGCGGTAATTTTGCACGTGTCGGTCTTTAAGTTAATTTCCTGTAGGCGGAGCCGGGCGTGATGAAGCGACAAACAGGATTGGAGGAGAAGCCAAACATGCTGGATTTGGTGGAACGCATTGGTAAGTCTTCACAAGCATGATCTCCGCTTGCAAGCTCTGCTTAAAACATCCATTTGTACACCACCACTGTCTACTCCAGCAAGCTCTCTGCTTCCATGCTCTGCCTAAAACATTTGTACAGAATCACTGCCTACTCAAGAACACTCTCCACTTGCAAGCTCTGCATAAAACATCCTTCTTGTAAACTCCATCATTTCTATACTGCATGCACATTCTCCGCTTGCAAGCTCTGCATAAAACATCCACCCTGTATACCACCACTGCCTACTACATGCATGCCACTGCTAGCAAACTCTGCATGCACCATTTGTAGCAATACAGCATCCACCATACACGCCACTGCTAGCAAACTCTGCGTGCGCTTCCATAATGTTGGCAAATATATGCATGCACTGCATACTCTGCATTGACCCATGCTATTATTTATGATCTATACATGTAACCCACTGTGTTTTTTGTTTATATTACAAATGCAGCAGTCTGCAAATGTGGAATTGGAGACGCCATGCAGTACATTAAAAGGTACAGAATTTAAGGTTGTTGAGTATTTTGACCTATTATTTTGACCTATTACTTTTTTTGGGATAATACCCAATTTTTTTCCAATCTCAGGGTCTTTTGCATGACTGAGACAGGAGTACAGTGCACAGTACCCACCCCTCCCTTTCTCTCTCTCCCTTTCTCTTTCCCTCCCCCTCTCTCCCCCCTCTCTCTCTCTCTTTCCCCTCTCTCTCTCTCTCTCTATCTCTCTCTCCTCCCCTCTTTTCCTCTCTCTATCCCCCTCTCCCCCCTCTCTTTCCCTCTTTCTCTTTGTTCTCTTTCTCTCTTTTTTTCTTTCCTTCTCCCATTGTCATTTTTCTGTAGTAGACCACCTCAGGTTTGTTGAAGAAAAGGTGAAAGAAAGTACGTAAAACAATCAATAAAGGTATTTGAATATATTTGAATGTAAAAGAATAGTAAACTGTATAATTAACAATCATGTTTTCCCTCCTAGATTGTAAGCTCTAATGAGCAGAGCGCTCTGATTCCTCCTGTATTGAATTGTATTGTATTGTAACTGTACTGTCTGCCCTCATGTTGCAAAGCGCTGTGCAAACTGTTGTCGCTATATAAATCCTGTATAATAATAATAATAATAATAAATAACAATCATGATTTAACACGGGTTCCCAGGACATCTGAAACAGGTATTGAGAAACAGAAAACAACAAATGTAAGTATAACAATTATGACATCCTAAAGTTAAATTTTGAATACTAAAATGTATTCTTCATTATTATTTTTTTATGGATGTATTTGAGGCATGAACATCACTGTATTCATGAAACCCTAAAATAGTGTAATGCAAGTGTAGCGCTACCCCCAGTTAAGAGAGCCGCTGGTTTTGTTTTGGGCCCTGTAGTGCACCGCTGTCAACCCCTGGCAATCGGCTCTAACCTCCCGTGGCACAGCTAGTAAGGGGAGATAGGACCGCGTGACCGCAACTCTAGGTGACGCAGTCCTATGGCAAACACACACAGTGATATACTTTAAAACTTCTATTAAAGTAAGTGAAACTGACACCAATGTACTTGACCCATATATTTTACTGAGGCTAATGGGCAAGTAATAAACAACAGTATAACAAGTTGCAGATCCCTGCAATAAACCGTAATAAAGATAAACAGAGTAATCAGAATAATAAAGTATTGCTATGCAACTCTAGCGCTGCCCTTTTACAGCTACTTCCCCTCATGGGTAGACTAACACCCAGCAATGTCTACCTATGCAGTCAGGCCTGACTGATCTAAATGGAAGTTCAGTGAAATAATATTTGCTAGCAATCTTTCGGTGGTGCACTTGAAGAACAACTTTGTAATCCCAACGAATAGTAAAGATAAAGTATCTGTCTTTAAACAGCTCTCACCACCCGGACAAGTCCAAGTCCGTTTCCTCCGCCGATTCGTCTAGGAACAGGAATCCACCGACATCCAAGTCTTCAATCCTTCTGGTTTACTGCAGCAAGGAGGAGAAGATGTCTCTAAGGCTCTGCTAGGCTGGCAGAGGGGCTCTTTGGAAAAGAGCACAAGGCCCAGGCTTCAGGCCTTGTGCATACAGCAGTTCAGCACAGAGATCCTCTTGCTAGGAGAGGGGGTGTCCAAAAGAGGCAGAACAAACTCCACCTCCCCTTTATAAAGTCTGCCCCAGCAGTCTCTGTTCCGGAGCAATGTACCCTGGGTGCTGCAAGATGTACTGGGAGATGTAGTCTCTCTCCTCTGCTTTCACTTCCAGTAATGTCTCTTCTCTACTTCCTCCCGACTCACCTCTCACCTGGAACTTCTTGTCTCTCTGCATTAAAGGGGAACACCCCGCTACACACTCCCCCCACTTGAACTCTTTGGTCCCCAAAGACATCTAACATTTTTAGATCTGCAAAACATTTTAGCTTCAATGCGGTTGCATAGGATTGACAGAGGAGCCTCCCACCGATCATCATATGATAGGGAGCTGTCCTGTCCACAGGTCGCTTCAGTAGGGGCGACCTGTCTAACTGTGCCAGGAAGTGAGTTGGGGTTGCCCTCCACCAAATGTACAGTGGAGGGACCAGATGTGGGCATGGTCCTTCTTGAGGTTAGGACCGTGTCTTCGGAACTTTCTCCCATCTGATCATGAGTTAGTTTCTGGGGAGGATGAATGACTCTCTTCCTTCTCTTCTCCCTGGGAGTCACAGTCTCAGCTACTCTTGGTTCTTCCTCTGGTACTGAAGCAGGAACCTCTTCCGGTAGTGAGGGTATGGGATCACATCTGGGGACAGCAGGGGCTAAAAGCCGTTTCACCAGATCGGTATTGGTCCCAATGATGAGAGAGCTTCTTGAGGGCCCTGGCAGCCAGGGACAGACAATGGCCAGTGTCTCAAAGTTCTGGGGCTCCCCAGCCCTCAATGGATCACATGACAACTTGACCCGCACACATCCATCACAAGAGTACTCTTCTGCTTGGATACCCTGAATCTTGGTGTCTCCCATCTCTTCCAGGGGCAGGTATGATAGGTACTTCTTGTAAAAGTCTCTGGTCATTAGGGTAACCTGAGAACCTGTATCAAGGATGGCTCTGGTGTAGATCCCTTCGATCAGAACAGGCACTACAGGCAGAGGACCTACCAATTGGGTAGCAGTCCTTTTGGAAACACCTGTAACAGCAGGCTGGCATACTTGGACTTGTGCTCTCTTCAGCTTCTGGAGCTGGGAATGCCGTTTCTGGCATTGTTTGGAAGGCTGATAGGCGTTGTTCACTGAGACGGCATAAACTGCAGGTGTCCTCCACCGTTCCCTCGCAGGTTCAGGGAAAGTTATTTTTGAAGGCCCGGATCTTCTCTCCATTCTTGGGTCACTTCTCTGAGGCCTCCGCCAGCCTTCTGTCTCCATTCGTGGACTTGGACATACTCGCTGGTAGTGGCCTACACCCCCACAGTTGAAACAGACAATCTCTCTTCTCTTCTGTGGGGAGGTTGGTGTTGAACTGCTCTGGCGTGGTTCATTCTTAATTTCCTCGGGTTCCTTCATTCCTGAGTTTTCAGACAGGAGTGTGGTCAAAAGATCCAGCACCTGGGTCATTTGGGACTTCAGGATCTCCACTTCTGAGTCCCGTTCAGTAGCCATAGCTGATCTGACTCCCACCGCAGGGAGGGTAGTTGGTTCGGTATGTTGACTCCTCCTTTTGTCTTCCAACATAGCCTCCTCCTCCCTGACTATCCAGATCAAGTCGGGGTATTCCAGGCTGCTCCCGTCCTGCCGGATGCGTAGCACTAATGCGATGGGGTCTAAGGGTTGAGCTCCCCTCAATACCTGCTGGGCACGGGCCTCATCCACTTTCCTGGGATCAATCACTTTCTTCAGCAAGATCTGGTGCAGGATCTTATCCAGGCGTCTTATGAAGTCTGACAGCTTTTCTCCTTGCCTTTGGTAGCAGTGTTCCAGCTGGTAAGTAAGTTCAGGGACCTTTTCCGTCCCACCGAACACATTCTGCAGAATGTCCAGATAATCCTGCGCATCACAGTCCTTCTTACTTAGCTTAAGGTTGCGTATGGCCTCCAGAGCAGGCCCCTTCAAACTCTCTGCGATTCTCTGTTTCTTTCTGGGTTCTGGGACTTCCCATTCTTCTAAGGCCTGAGTGGCGCCGTCTAACCACTCCTCAAACCCCTCTTCACCGAAGGTACAGGTTTCCTTCCAGAGAATACTCCAAGTTTTCTGTATCCCGACATTTGGTAGTCTGTAGGATCCTTCTTACACTGGGCTACAATCTCCCCCAGGACCGCGCATAATTCTGCGCTGAGGGTGGCAGGCGGTGGAGATATCTGTGGAGATGATGGTTTTGGTGTCTGGAACCATTCTCCCTTCACTGGCAGCGTATGTATCAAGTGATAGATCTGATTATCTATGGCTTGTATACTTGGACTTTTAAATTGCTCTGGGATTTCGTCTTTCCATTCTACCAGTGCGTACGTAAACGAGGCATTTGACCTTGTATCCCTCACCCATGCATTCTGGCTCGGTGATAGTGACATTTATTAGCTGCTTTATCGCTTCTTCTTGCCAGATCCCCCCCGGGAGTTCAATAACTACCGCCGCGGTTGGATCGGTGCCAGCCGCTGCGCACCATTGTGACATTGCTAGCGTGTCCATGCTGGTACTTCTGACCGGCTTGATTGCAGCGTGCAACGTACAGAGATCCCGGACTCGAGCCCCCACGTGTAGCGCTACCCCCAGTTAAGAGAGCCGCTGGTTTTGTTTTGGGCCCTGTAGTGCACCGCTGTCAACCCCTGGCAATCGGCTCTAACCTCCCGTGGCACAGCTAGTAAGGGGAGATAGGACCGCGTGACCGCAACTCTAGGTGACGCAGTCCTATGGCAAACACACACAGTGATATACTTTAAAACTTCTATTAAAGTAAGTGAAACTGACACCAATGTACTTGACCCAGATATTTTACTGAGGCTAATGGGCAAGTAATAAACAACAGTTTAACAAGTTGCAGATCCCTGCAATAAACAGTAATAAAGATAAACAGAGTAATCAGAATAATAAAGTATTGCTATGCAACTCTAGCGCTGCCCTTTTACAGCTACTTCCCCTCATGGGTAGACTAACACCCAGCAATGTCTACCTATGCAGTCAGGCCTGACTGATCTAAATGGAAGTTCAGTGAAACAATATTCGCTAGCAATCTTTCGGTGGTGCACTTGAAGAACAACTTTGTAATCCCAACGAATAGTAAAGATAAAGTATCTGTCTTTAAACAGCTCTCACCACCCGGACAAGTCCAAGTCCGTTAACTCCGCCGATTCGTCTAGGAACAGGAATCCACCGACATCCAAGTCTTCAATCCTTCTGGTGTACTGCAGCAAGGAGGAGAAGATGTCTCTAATGCCGCGTACACACGATCATTATTGACGGCGGTTAAAAAACCGCCGTGAATAATGTCATTTAAAACGGGGGAACAGCTTGTTCCCCACACACGGTCGTTTTTTCACGTCATTTTTTCTCTTGACGAGAAAAACGACCATCTGTGGGCTCCGCGGCAGTGTTTCCCTATGGGAAACACTGCCGCGAAAAACATGTCGAAAAAAATGACGAGAAAAATTAGAACATGTTCTAATTTTTCTCGTCGTTTTTAATGCCGTTTTTCTCGTCGAAAAAAATGACAGAAAGCCCACAGACTATCGTTTTTCTCGTTGAATGGGAAAAATTTCGTTTTTTTCAACGAGAAAAATGCC
Organism: Rana muscosa; assembly: GCA_029206835.1. Taxonomy (NCBI): domain Eukaryota; kingdom Metazoa; phylum Chordata; class Amphibia; order Anura; family Ranidae; genus Rana; species Rana muscosa. Next base: position 45,068,817 of record CM055119.1, read on the forward strand.
CGTGTGTACGCGGCATAAGGCTCTGCTAGGCTGGCAGAGGGGCTCTTTGGAAAAGAGCACAAGGTCCAGGCTTCAGGCATTGTGCATACAGCAGTTCAGCACAGAGATCCTCTTGCTAGGAGAGGGGGTGTCCAAAAGAGGCAGAAAAAACTCCACCTCCCCTTTATAAAGTCTGCCCCAGCAGTCTCTGTTCCGGAGCAATGTACCCTGGGTGCTGCAAGATGTACTGGGAGATGTAGTCTCTCTCCTCTGCTTTCACTTCCAGTAATGTCTCTTCTCTACTTCCTCCCGACTCACCTCTCACCTGGAACTTCTTGTCTCTCTGCATAAAAGGGGAACACCCCGCTACACAAGACATTAACATTTTCTTCATTCTTAGGCTTATGGAAGAATTACTATCAACAGTAGTAGTGAAGGCAGCAGCACAGAAATAGAAAATGAAGTCGAAGACAAAACATACAAACCACTGGAGGAAGAGTGCAGTGACAGCAGTCAAGATAAGGGTGCAGAGAAGTACACCAAGAAATTTCTGAAAAAAAAAAAAAACGAGAGTGTAACAGCAGTGATAGTCTAGAGGAAAAGAGCTTGCTCTCACAGAAAACCGCGCAGAAGAAAACTGAGGGACATGTCCAAAATGTTTACATTTATATGTAGCGGGTGGTTACATTTAGGGGAGGCATCTGAGTGATAACAGGCTCAGATGCAGCAATTATTAGGGTTCATGGACCAATTTATGCCAGTGGAGGATATCAATGGTGTCCAGTTCCCTGCGGCCTATGGGTGGCGCTGTCGCCATGGGCCGGGGTTGAGCCACCATTGGAGGTCTGTGCCTTTTTGTCCTCTCTCAGCAGTGGGAGAGGCGATAAAAGGGGCGGACATCTTCCGCTCGTGGTCCACGCCCAGGCACCTTCAGCCTGGGTGTGAGTGCTGGTGGTCTCCGGGCGCCCTCGGCCCGGAGACGGAGCTGCGATTCCATCCCAGACACCTTTAGTCTGGGGTGAGGTACTCTCTGGAGGCCTGGGGCCCAGTACCTTCGACTGGGTCCCGCAAGGGATGGAGGATTCCTAGGGTGTCCTCCAGTGTTTGGACACCCGAATCTAGGGCGAGGGGGACCAGAGAAGTGACCTTCCGAAGGCCCAGCGCAGCATTGGCTGGTGACGATGGAGGCCTCTGGTGACCGTCCGGATGGATGACTCCCCTGACCGGGGCCACATCTCAAGAAGGTAGTCCACGTTCTCATGGTCGGTGGCAGCGACTCAACTGAAACCCAGGTTGGTGGCAGAGGCCTCAAGTCCAATTCACCCGGTCGGTGGCAGCGACCACCCTCACGGTCGATGGCAGCGACCGTGCGCCAAGCCTGTTTGCTTACACCGAAACAGGAGAGTACCAAGTTCATGTTTGTGCCTGGACCTTCCTCTTCACCTTGTCTGTTCGTTGTCTAACAAGTCTGCTCTAAAAGGACTATTTATTGCTCAAAAAGAATAAATAAGTGTTGGACTTTCAATGGTGTGGAACTTGGCTTTCAGGGAGTTAAAGGTCATTGTCAAGGGAAGTTTTGGCTCTGGACAGGGGCACAGGCCCGAAGGTAATTGGTTATAGCTCACACCTCTACACACTGGAGGCTGCGAGCTGGTGGTGCGTCACACTCTCCTCCCTGGTCCCCTAGACGAGAGCCATTGACATTGACAGAGAAGGAGGGAGCGAGAGGTGAGGTCGCTACATATACATGCAGAAAACCTAGCAATTATCAAGCATCTTGTGTCTTTGTTTGACAAATTGCTAAGCCCCAAAATGTCAAGACAGAATCCACATGAAAAAAAAAAACTGTGGTAGAAGATTACCAACGCTGTCAACGCAATTGGCATAGCCCCAAGGACAGAGGCAAACGATTGAAAACATTATCAAGATATAAAGAGAACAATAAAAAATAAACTCTCCATTAATAATAAAGAAAGGTATGTATTTCAACTTTGTTTAAAAGGAAGAGAAAAATGTAATCCTTTCCCCTTTTTTTCATGTCTTTATTTTTATGGTTGTGACAGAACCCACTGTCACTGTGTGTTTTGGAAGGGACTGTGGTCTGGCCTTCTACCCACAGACTATGGCCCAGAAGAGACTGAGAGACTTGCGGACAAGCTGGCATTGAGATAATGTAATGTAATGCTACATCCCTTCTCCCCCATCCCCCCCTCTTGTTGCTGTGTTTAATTGTGTTGGTTCAGGGCATGTAGACAATGGCCTGGACTGGAGACATCTCTCCGCAGGGGATTTGTATTGAGGGGCGCCTGCTTACCATAATCCCTTTATGTTTAACTGTAGTCTCTGTCTCCTACCCCCCCTCTATGACAAGGCTAAGGGGAGTGTCCCTAACTGTGTGTAAAAGTGTATGTTTTATATTTAATAAACAGTTGATGCTCTGCATGTTTAACCCTCAACACCTGTGTGGCTTGTCTCGTGATTGAGGGGTTAAGGGCTGGTTATGGTGAATCTGCAGGCTGCGGGTGCGTTTGGAGGACAGGAGACACAGGTCTGGCGGATGTGCCCATCTGGGGTATCCGAGATCCGTCACAATGGTTATTTTTTTTTATTTTGTTTTGTTAAATTTTTGTTGGTATGTTTGTTTGTAGCCACCCTGGTGGTATGATTATGTCAGATTTTTCCAACTCAAAGCGGTACAATTGTTTTGCATAGAAATGTTGGCGTTTTATATTGTAGGCCTGTAATTCTTAGTAATAACACACTTAAATCTGTCCAAACAAGAGTCTAGTAGACATCCCGGGTATGATAAAGTTTGAAATACAAAATCATAAATTATAATATAATAAATAACTATAAATAATTATATAATATAATAATAATAAAATAAATTTCCCCACGATTCACTATCGCTCAATTCTGCAAGTGTTCTAATTTACTATCGCTGTTTTCTAGCTGGCCTAAAACCACTTTTGACGTAAAGAGACACTTTTTAGTTGCCATGGACAATCTCAAGTTTCCAGGCAGAAAGAACAGTATATATATATATATTATAATAGTGCATGCACTGGACAAATCACTAGGGACAAAATGGATGTGAAATGATTTGATACAGTAATGTAATCTGTAAGATTACAGTGTACTGTATGTGTTATGAATTTTGTACTTTTTGAATGTGCCGTCAGGCTCCGCCCCCGTGCGTCGCAATGCTCGTAGGGAACAGAGCGCGGAACACAGAGGCTTGGGGCGGAGGAAACAGCCCGCAGACACAGTGGGGGAACATCGCAGGATCCTGGGGACAAGGTAAGTAACCTGCACCAGGATCCTGAGATTAAATCCCGAGTGTAGCTTGGGGTTTCTGCCAATGGTTCTGAAATTCCCACACTCAGGAAAACCGCCAGGGAGGTTAATGATCTTTTTTCTTTATTTAACATTCTTTGCAGAAAGAAAATTGGCTTGGGGTTAGCCAAATTGGTTGAATTCACCAACTATGAGGAGCTTCTGATGCCATACATTGATCAAGACACAGTTTTGGGAATTTGGAAAGGATTTGATACCTCCAGTCAAAGTAAAGATGAGTAATGCTGGGTTTAATTTTTTTTTCAATTATTCTTATTGATGTGACTTCCAACAATAGCATAGCATAGACATTGTTCTTAGGTTAGCACACTATTTAGAAGACAACTCGGGATAGCTGCAGGTACACCCAGAATTGATTTTCCTTTTAACCAATAATTGTGCATAACTGGATTTCACACTGGAGTAGGTAAATCTAACTTTTGTCTACATACTCTTTTCCGATAGGGAACACTCAATTCATAGTAATTGCATAGTTTCCTCCTACAACACTGGTTGAGAATGAAAACGCAGTGCAAGGTGATGTTTTGATGACACAAAAGCACCAGAGGAAAGTAAAATAAGTTTTTTTTTTTTTTATTCCTCTCTCTCCCTCTCGCCCGTCCGTGCCTCCTCTCTCTTGCTTTGCCTTCCCTTCACCTCCCCTATTGGACGGCCCCAATCAGGACAGAAATTACTAAAATAACTTTTGCCTCATATAACGTTAAGGGACTTAATAGTGAAGGGAATTCTGAGTCAACAAAAAGTCACACTAGTGAATATATACCTACCAAATGTAGACCAGATAAATTGTTTGGAAACATACCTGCAATTGGTCCAGCAACACAGGGAAGGAATTCTGGTAGTGGGTGGCGAACTTAACATGGCTTTAGACCCTAAAAAGGACACCTTGAAAGGTATCTCCCATCTGTCATACACTAAATTAAGAAAAGCGAATAAACTCTTACAAGACTTACAATTGATAGATAGTTGGAGGACTGTCCACACACAGGATAGGGACTACACGTTTTTTGCGGCGAGATATAAAACATATACTAGAATCGATTATGTTTTAATCTGCCAGAGCCTAGCTGCATCTCTCGTAGATACTTCTATTGGATCTATCACCCTTTCAGACCATGCTCCAACAAGCTGCACAATAAATTTAGGGGAGGCTGATATGAAGGGATGGCACTGGAAAATAAATGAGACTCTATTAAAAGACAGTGAATATGAGAGGAAACTGAGGGAGGAATTAGAGTTGTTTTTTGCACAGAACGACACGGGTGAAACAACTCCCTTTTGTTTGTGGGAAACACATAAATGTGTAATGAGAGGTAATTTTATCTCGATGGGGGCACATAGGAAATGTATTGGAGAGCTAGAAACGGTACATAAAAAATCCCAGGCACAATCAATAGAACAAGAACTAGACGACATGCGGGAAAAGCTAAATCTATTACTAATCGATAAAGCAAAAGCCAAATTAACCAGAGGGAGGCGAACATTCTATGAGTTTGGGAACAAACCAGGTAGAATGTTAGCAAATGCCCTGAGAGAAGCCATATCGAACAAATTAAGACACAAAATGATGAAATGATTAATGCCCCACAGAAAATCGCACAATGTTTTAAGGAGTATTACGAGAAATTTTACAAGTAAAGCCTCGTACACACGACCAAGTTTCTCATCCAAAACAGTCAAGAAAAGTGCCGCGAGAGTTTTTTTGTCGAGAAAAACGTTCGTGTGTATGGTTTTACGACGAGAAAATTGCCGAGAATCTCAACGAGAAAATAGAGAACCTGCTCTCTATTTTCTCGTCAGGATTCCAGATTTCCTCGTCGTGTTTCTCGTCGGCCTGTTTTGTGACGAGAAAATGGTTCGTGTGTATGCTTTTACGACTCTTCCAAAAGCGCGCATGCTCACAAGCAACTATGAGACGGGAGCGCATCTTCTGGTAAAACAAGCCTTCGTAATGGAGAGAGCATATTCATCACGCTCAAAAATATTTCATCGTTTAAATTAGGGATGTCCCGATACCGATACTAGTATCGGTATCGGTACCGATACCAGGCATTTCCCCGAGTACTTGTACTCGGGGGAAAATGCTCCGATGCTTCAGCCGATACTTGGGCAGTCAGTGATGATCGGTGCGGCGGGGGGAGTTACAAGCACTGATCACCGCTGTATAGATTTCAATACAGCCCGACGGCTTCTCCCGACCCCCCCCTTCTTTTCAGCTGTTTTAGTGAAATCTATACAGCGGTGATCAGTGCTTGTAACTCCCTCCAAAGCCGCACCGATCACCGCTGACTGTCCCTGTATCCTCCTCCAGTTCCCCCATCCATGCTGCTCTCCCCCTTCACGCTCCGTGTCCCCCCTCCGTGCTGCTGATGTCCTTCGTCTTTCTGCTCTCCCCCCCCGCGCTCCGTGTCCCCCCTCCATGCTGCTGCTGTCCTCTGTTATTTTGCTCTCCCCCTCCGCGCTGCTGCTGTCCTCAGCTTTGTGCCACCCTCCATATCCTCCTCCGCTTCCCTCTGTCAGGATGGAGAGCGGAGGTAGGAGCCGCTAAACCCGGCTCCTACCTTTTCCGAATGTACAGAGTCAGTGACTGACTCTGTCCATTCATATAACTGAAACATCGTAACCTGTGTTTACGATGCTTCAGTTTATGAATGGAGAGGAGCTGTTGTCTCCTCTCCATTCATTTTCAGTGCAGCTGAGAAAGGGACTGGGGAATCTGTTTCCCTAGTCCCTTTCTCTGTCTCAAACGGGAGATGTCAGAGGTCTGTTAAGACTCCTGATATCTCACCAAAGCCCCCCAACAGGGCTAGAAATAAAAAAATAAATTGCAATAAATAATAAAAAAATAAATTGTAAAAAATAAAAAATAAATACACTGAGATCATCCCCCCCCCCCCACCCACTCCAACAAAGCATTGTAAAAAAACATGACAAAAAATTATAAAAAAAAAAAAAATTGTAAAAAAAAAAAAAAATACTGACACATAAAAAAAGTATTGGTATTCGGTATCGGCGAGTACTTGAAAAAAAGTATCGGTACTTGTACTCGGTCTTAAAAAAGTGGTATCGGGACAACCCTAGTTTAAATGTTCTGCATTGAAATCTTCGTTAGAATGTTACATTAATCAAAACGAGTGACCTTCTTTTGCTGCTGATATTCACACAGAGTTATGCCTTATTTTTAACCTTTTTCATGCTGCTCTTTATAAGATTTATGTGTATTATATCGTGCAAGTTTTTAGGAATAATTTAAATGGTTAGATTTTTCAAAATGATGTTAATTATAATTTCACAATGTTTTGATAGTGATCTCCCATTTAATTTTGGAATCTATATTATTTAAATTTCCCACCATGTTTTTGTGCTAATCAGATTTAGTTATTCTTTTGGGGGGGTGATATCTGTCCCTTTTATTGTCAGTCAAATGTATCTGCTTACTCCAAAGCTTGATTTTGTTTATTTAAAAATACACATAGTCAAGTATGAACTTAAACAAAAATCACATTTATTCATGTTTATAAATTAAATAAAGAGAAGGCAGCGCTGGAGAAGCTGCTGTCATTTGTGCATCCCAGGGACCCCAGAGCACACAGCAACCCTGTGTGGACACTAAAATTGGGAGCTTGAGAAGGCCAACATTTCTGAACACAATCTGATGCTGGCCTCCCAGAGGTCAGGAACAGCAGCAGGTGATATATATGTCCCAAGTGTGTGGTACTACAACAGGCTGCCTTCTGTCCGACCACAATGAAGCAAGGCCATCTCTTCCTCTTCTTCCTGGCAACCTTCCCTGCAGCCTTTCCTGAAGCCTTCCCTGCAGCCTTTCCTGAAGCCTTCCCTGCAGCCTTCCTTCTTCGTTTGGCTGGAGGCTGGCCCACTGGAGGGGTACTCCTGTCAGGAGGAGGAGGTGGAGGTGTAGTAGAAGGGGGTGGGGCAGAAGAAGAAGGTGGAGGTGTAGCAGAAGGGGGTGGGGCAGAAGAAGAAGGTGGAGGTGTAGCAGAAGGGGGTGGGGCAGAAGGTGGAGGTGTAGCAGAAGGGGGTGGGGCAGAAGGTGGAGGTGTAGCAGAAGGGGGTGGGGCAGAAGAAGAAGGTGGAGGTGTAGCAGAAGGGGGTGGGGCAGAAGGTGGAGGTGTAGCAGAAGGGGGTGGGGCAGAAGAAGAAGGTGGAGGTGTAGCAGAAGGGGGTGGGGCAGAAGAAGAAGGTGGAGGTGTAGCAGAAGGGGGTGGGGCAGAAGGTGGAGGTGTAGCAGAAGGGGGTGGGGCAGAAGAAGGTGGAGGTGTAGCAGAAGGGGGTGGGGCAGAAGAAGAAGGTGGAGGTTGAGGTTGGGTCAGTTGGGCCACCTCACATATGCCGGTATTGGGGGTAATTTTCTCCATCACCCCCTTGTTGAGCAAGGTGATGAGCAGGGGCTCGCATAGGAGGCGTTGCTCCATGCTCATCACCTTGAACTTAGCCTCCACTAGGCCGGCAATGGCCTCTTCAGGGGATGTGGGCTCCTTGAGGGTGGCATGGGCCTCTTTAATAAGGGCCATTGCTGCCTCACTGGTGGTCCTGTCCCTCCTGCCTCTTTTGTGAAGCCGGATGGCAGGCACCTGGGATCTGGTGCTTCTCCTTTGCCCTGCCACCTCCTGTCTGCCACTGGGCCCTACCACCTCCTGGCTGCCACTGGGCCCTTCCTCCTCCTGCCTGACAGTTTCCAGACCCTCCTCCTGGCTGATTTCATCCTGTGTATGAAAAAGGAACATAGTTTAATATGTTGGTTTAATCTTTGCATCAAACTTTGTAATCCTGATTGAAGCAATTAGAATGTAAATGCATAAATCCTTGCTTTAAATTTACCACTACATCAGATTGATTATTTAGCACCAAATTAAGTGCAGAATAATGTCTACAGATCTTGATTTCACTTGTGGAAATCAAAATAATGTATGTTTCTCATCTTGACATATTTGTCAAACATTTAATTTTATCCCAATACATTTTCAGTTAATACTATACCTGGCTCCAGATGGCCAAATCAGGATCATCCAGGATGGCTGCCTCCTCTTGCTCCAGAGAAGGCTCAGGTTGGCTGCAGGGAAGTCTGGGGGGAAGAGTGGAGAGTGATGGCCTTGTCTCAATGTGGTCATCCAGAAAGGACATCCTGTTGTAGTACCACAAAATCGGGACATAAACATCATCTGCTGCTGCTCCTGACCTCTGAGAAGCCAGCACCTTAGAGCGTTCAGTCCTGTAGGTACCTCTCAAGCTCCCAATTTTAGTGTCCACTTGTTTTGCTGTGGCTGTGGGCACCTTGGTATGCACAAATGGGAGCAGCTTCTCCAGCGCTGCTTTTCTCACCCCTCTTTTTTTATGGATGGGGTTTTTCGTCTCCCACAGAGCCGGCAGCTCCCTTACACGGTCAATAAATTCCGCCAGGAACTCTTTGTCGCTAATAAAGACATTCATATTGTATATGCAAGTTAAATAACTTATATTTAACTAATGTGAGGCAAACAGTCTAACCTCCTTAACATCCTAGTCACCATATATATCCTCCAACAATCTCAAGACAGTATAGGCGAACAATTTTTACAAGTCACAAAATCACATACCTTCGTTCGCACGTCCGTCACTTGAACTCCTCTCTCCGCACACCGAACGTACTATAGTCACATGTGTGTTTGCTATATACACACCACGCATGCGTCAAAATTCGAACACGTCGCTCCGCACACGTCGCCCGCCCCCAGAGCGTTCTAACTAACATCTTTTCCCCGCCCCTTCTCTTTCGGCGCGCAGACAGATATGGCGGAGTTACAGCAGGTGTCTGATAATTCCGCAACTAACGAAGAGACAAGCCCGGAGACCGAGGAAACGTCACGATCAAGGAGGAGATTCAAGGCATCGAATATGTATTTTGCCGAGATGGCGGAGATGGTGGACATCTTGCTCAAGGCTGATTATGATGCCAAGCATGGGCCGTATAGCAAACCAAATAGAAGGAAGGCCAAAATCCTCACTAAAGTTGTGAAGAGTCTGAAGGCGAATTTTGGGGTGAAACGCTCAAATGAGCAGCTCAGAAAGAGGTGGTCAGACCTCAAACTGAGGGAGCCAGACCAGTTGAGGAGCATAAAGAGAATGCTCGCTAAAAGTAAGTAAAATGTGGACTTTTCTGCTATTAATCTTTTTATAAACTGACATGTTTTTTTTTTTTTTTTCTCATATTGGACTCCCTTCCAAAATGTAATATTTTGAACTTGGTTGGGCACAGTAATCGTTCGTTACCGACACTTCGTTCGGCCACTATCCGCGGTTTTGGCTTATTTTAGAGCCACAAAAGTAATTAGACATCTGCCATTTTTGATCAAATATTGTTGATAATTTTAAAGTCTAGATGATGTGTTTGTAAAGAGAATGAAATGCAAACTTTTATCAGTGTAAAGGAGAGGACACTCAGCAGCTGCTTCCACATCTGTACTTTGGAGTACTATAGTGTGGGCCACCAGACCCGCCTTTTTTGGGTGTCCCACACAGTTGCATCAGAGAATTTTTGTGGTGCCTCCATGTCAAATAAATTACATCCAAATGTGAATACTAAACATATTTTGGGTCATAAATAATGCATTCTTCTTTAAATTCCGCACAAACACACACTTGTACCCCACTTCCAAGCAATTTAGCCTGTTTTTATTTTAACAATGAGATTTACAGTGTGATAAATAGACCTTTGGTTTTATTCTCATAGGGGAGAGAAGACTGGGAGGAGGACACTCCAGGGAGCACCCCACAACTTCCAAGCAACCCCAAACTCCCAAAGACCCACAACTGAAAGATGTGCAGGAAGTTGAGGTGGAGGAAGGAGAAGTGCAGGAAGGAGAGGTGGATGACGTTGTGGATCTGGTCACCACAACAGGTCAGTATCTGTCACCACAGCTTCAGGTAAGAGAGGTAGGCCTGCAGAGTTATAATACCTTTTTTTTTTTTTTGGTTTTTAGGGGATGTAAATGTTGTGAAGGATAGTACACGGTTCTCTACTGACAGTGCCCTCCGCCTCATCCAGCAAGTGATGGGATGTAGCACGGAACTGGACCTAATTAAACAAAGAATCCATGTGATGGAACAAACATTTAAAGACATTCTCGATGTTTTGGGGAGAATTCAATAAGCCATCCAAACACATTTGTTTTTACATGTTTGTTTTTGTAATTTTTTGAATTTTTTTGACAATCAAACCAGCCAAAAATTGAATATGCACACAGTGTGTCAACATGTGCTATCTGCCATCAGGGGATATCCATGTACGTCTTTTGTGGGTGCAACCCCTTCCTCGTATCTAAAGTCGGTGAACTGAGGAAGGGGATGCACCCCCAAAACACGTCCATTGATCACCCCTGATGGCAGATAGCACATGTTGACAATAGGGATCAGGATTGTAAACTTCCTAGATGAAAAAAATCCCAAATGTGTGCATATTCAATTTTTGGCTGGGCAAGGGGTGGCAGGACCCCATATTAGGACGGGCACATAGAGACATAGTTTGTGTAAGTGAATGTCTCCGATTGCTCAGAGGTATCCAATGTTGTAATTTTTGAAATGCAACTGTTATTTTTGTATTTTCATAAGCAAAAAATTGCCGGGTTGGGGCCAGGCCAACCCAAAAAAAAAATAAAAAAAAAAAAATGAAGAGAATGTGCACAGAGTAAAATATTTGACCACAAACAACGTGTAGCTTCTTTTTATAATACCCTCTAAGCTTATTTGGTTCTTTTGTAAGGCTACATAGTGAAATGGTTGTTATTTACTAAAGTAAAATACACTTGCCACTACAAATGCACAAAGACAAACTAGGAGACAGGAAAGAACAAATAATTAAAGGTTTAAACAAGCTTTTTATTGGGATACTTAGACATAGGCTGGCATAGGAATTGCCCCCCTACCCGTGAAATACTCCATGTATTTGTCCCGAACCTCACGGGCATTTTGGGGGGGCAAGCCAGGACGGGCAGATTCCAGGCCCGGCAGGGGATTTGCAGGGGAAAGTCCAGCCTCTGGCAAAACTGAGGCCATATATGAATTCGATTTGCGGCAAAGAAAATTGTGTAGCACACAGCAGCATAACACTACATAGTTTATTTTGTAGTCCGCCAAGTGGATGGAAGTCATAAAAAGGCGGAACCGGCTGGCCATTATGCCGAAGGCATTTTCAACGACTCTTCGGCCCCTGGTCAGCCGGTAATTGAACACCCTCTTCTCTGGGGTCAGGGTCCTCTGAGGAAATGGCCTCATAAGATGCCGTCCGAGCCCGAAGGCTTCATCAGCCAAAAAAAACAAAGGGGAGTCCTTCAATATTCCCTGCATCCAGTGGCAATGCAAGGTCGTCACTCTGGAGACGGAAGGCAAACTCCGTCTGGATGAAGGATCCCCCATTGGACATCCGGCCATTTTTCCCTATATCAACATAGAGGAATTCATACCGTGCTGACACCACCGCCATCAGCACAATGCTATGAAACCCCTTGTAGTTGTAGTAGTAGGACCCAGAACGGGGTGGCGGCACGATGCGGACGTGCTTCCCGTCTATGGCACCACCGCAGTTGGGGAAGTCCCACCGCGTGGCAAACTCCGATGCCACAGTCTGCCATTCCTGTGGCGTGGAAGGAAGCTGTGGAGTGAAACAAGATGAAATAATATTAGAAAACCAAAGTCATACATTACAAGGAAATTCTATCCAAAAAAATTAGAGGCCAACATCAATCAAATTCTACGTTTATTAAGGTGTTTAAAAAAAGTATAATGGAAGGCTCATTTATCATATTCATCACCCCCTCTGATGGGCCATTACTAAATTATTTTGGGGGGGGGGAGATGTGTTTGGCCACAGGATAGCATTGCAGTGGCGGTGCGTCCAGAGTGGGCACTGGAGCACTGCCCCCTCTCTCCTGTGCCTATCACTCAGAACAATACATAGGTTCATGCATTGCATGAACCTATGTATTGTCTATGCCGCTTACTATTCAGGTGGATGGCCTCTTGTAAAGCGACCGACATATGAATCATTGCGGCATTTAGGGGGTTCAAATTGCATAGCAGAAACAGGTAGTAAAATAGTCTTGCACATTACAACCTGAGGGATGTAATTGGCTTCCTAAAAGTAAAATCGGGGACGCAGGGGGGGGGCATTCCTTGGGTAAACACTGACAGGCTGCTCTGCCAATCATGTTCACCAAGTCTGTTTAATGGTAACATGATTGGCTGATGCAACATGAAGGGAAGGAGAAGACATCAAGGACAGAAGAAGGATGGCGCTGACCACAAGAAGGTAAGTGCAGGGCTGGGGGGAAACTGGCTGCATTAGAGGGGACTAAATGGCTGCATTGGAGGGAACAAAATGGCTGCATTGGAGGGGACAAATGGGGGCGTTTAATAGGCACCAGAGCAAAAAAGGAGGAAGTTTATTTCCTAAATTGGGGTTTGAACCCCCAAACATTTGGAGCAACAGGCGCCCCTACTGGAAAAGTTAGTGAAGGGAAATATTTATGGAGGAGAAAAAAGGGGCAATCTAAAGCTTCCAACATGCATGGGGACAAAGGGGACATTCTCAGCATATTACAATCATGGTAATTATGGAAGGATGAAAGAAATACAATACATTAGCATACATGTAATACATAAAATGTGATGTTAAGGGAGCAAACTTACCCTAATATAGTCCTCCTGCAGGACTTGGATGATGGCAGAACAGGTGTCTGGGATTATGAGGCCCAGAGCCTGGGGGGAGATGCCTGTTGTGAACTTCAAGTCCTGAAGACTTCTCCCTGTCACCAGGTAACGCAACGTGGCGATGAGCCTCTGCTCAGCACTGATGGCTTCCCGCATAACGGTGTCCTTCCTGGTAATATAGGGGGACACCAAAGCCAACAGTTCCTGAAAAACGGGGTCAGACATCCGCAGAAAATTCCTGTAGTCCTCAGGATTATTCTCGATGATCTCCCGCAGCAGAGGCATGTGGCAGAATTGGTCACGCTGGAGCAAACAATTCTTGGTCCATGAACTCCTCCTCACACCATTCATGGACTGGTCTTGGTCCAAAACAAGCAGACCAACACCAAGCGCACGCACAGCACAAACTCGACGACGAGAACGTCCAGGCGACCTGGCTAGGAAACGGTCGTCTAATCAGAACGTACAGAACAGAACGCACTTTAGAACAGCAAGGCCTATGAATAACGAAATGAAAAACAGAAACGAACAGGCAAGAACGCACTGTAAAACAGATACGACCTGCCTAGACGCCCTGAAAGTCAAGATACGAACCCACAAGCACAAACTGAACGGCAGAAAACGATCTGAAAAGTACGAAGACTGAAAAGCGCGAATCGTCTCTTCCCAAACTTTTACTTCACACGCGGTAACACGAGATCAGCAAAAGCAGCCCAAGGGGTGGCGCCAAGAAAAAAGATCTTCCCCTTTATAGTGCCGTCGTACATGCTGGACGTGAGCGCGGAGAACAACGAGGAAATTGGGAAATGACAGTGTGTACGCATAGAAAGCTTGACGAGAAAATCGACAAGCTTAACAAGAATCTCGTCGAAAAAAACGACGTGTTTTTTACGACGAGAAACTCGGTCGTGTGTACGAGGCCTCAGAAGAAAAACTCATGCCAGAAAATGCTCAAAAGAAACTGGAAGCAGCTAGGGGGTATATTAGAGAAACACAGATGCCAAAATTAACAGAGGAAATAACTAGAAAATTGTATGAACCAATTACAATAGAGGAGTTCATGGAAGCAATAAAAGTATTAAAATTGGGTAAGGCACCAGGTCCGGATGGGTACACCCTATCATATTACAGAATGTACGCTGAGAAACTGGCTCCCAGGTTTATATCAGCTTATAACTCACTGCAGGAGGGAAAGAAAATACAGAATGAGACGCTGTTGGCACATATAATAGTCATCCCAAAGGAAGGTAAAGATCCATCACAATGCGCTAGCTACCACCCTATATCACTGCTGAATGTGGACCTGAAAGTGTTCACTAAGATTCTTGCCACAAGATTAATAGAGTATATCCCGGATTTAATACACCCAGATCAAGTGGGATTTACCCCGGGCAAGAGGGAAGAGAAAACACACAACGGGTGGTGAGTGCGATTTTATCTAGCACAAAAACAGAGGATGCAAATGATATTAGTATCTGCTGACGCAGAAAAAGCTTTTGATAGAGTGGAATGGATGTTTCTAAAAGCAACGCTACAGCATATAGGACTGAGAGAAGGGATGATGAGCTGGTTCGATAATCTATACTCAGAACCGAGCGCGAGGGTTAAAATAAATGATAAAATCTCGGAGCCATTTCTTATTCGAAATGGGACAAGACAAGGTTGCCCACTGTCGCCTATTATTTTTATTTTGACAATAGAACCCTTTTTAAGGAAGATACGGGCAAATCCGAACATTAAGGGGATAATAATGAAGGGGGAAGAACAGAAACTGGCGGCATATGCCGATGACTTAATTTTTTTTATAACGTCCCCGGTTATAGCCCGGCCTTCCCTGCTGGCAGAACTAAGAGAATATGGAAAATTGTCCAATTTTAAGGTGAACTATGGGAAATCAGAGGCAATGGGAATGGAAATAAAATCCTCACTACTACATCAGATAACTACACAATTTGATTTTAGATGGACAGATTCCCATATAAGCTACTTAGGGACTAAGATATCGAGAAACTTAAACAAATTATTCAAACTTAACTATGTAGCATTGGGTAGACGAATAAAACTAGACTTACTGAGATGGGATAAAGACATTTTTACTTGGTTCGGGTGGACAAATATAATAAAGATGAACGTGTTACCGAGACTTCTGTATCTAATACAGACTTTACCAATTAAGATCCCCCAAAGTTTTTTGAGGGATCTTAGGTCAAGGTTCCTGAAATTCATTTGGGTGGGGAAACCAGCGAGGATACGTAGAACTATTTTGTCATTGCCCAAAGGGGAAGGAGGGATTGGGCTCTCGATCCTGGGCACCAGGGCATTTCAGCCAGGTTTGATAGATCAAAGATTCAATGCTCTACGACAAAGAGGTATTAGTAGAATTACTCACTTTTCAAAAGATAATCGACTAATGACAAAGAGAGAGATTGAAAGAGAGGTAGCACCAGAATTAGATTTTTTTTGGATGCTGCAATTAGAAGCGTTCTTACGGACAAAGGCAAAGATATATACAGAAGTCAGAACATTGTCAAACATTGAGAAGATATGCCTGAAGGGGAGCCCCCTGAGACACTCACTGTCTTATTTCTATGCAATACTAATTAATTTAGACATACCACAAGAACTTACGTTCCTTCAGGCTTGGGAGAGGGACTTAGGGTTTACATTCTCCCAAGAACAGAGAGATAGGATCTTGTTATTTACACACAAGGCCTCAGTAGCGAGCAGATACCAGGAGGGAGGATACAAAATTGTAACTAGATGGTATAGAACACCAACAGTACTGCATCGAATATATCCTCAGACGTCCTGGGAATGTGTGAAAATACAGGAGTTTTGGAAAATGGTAATAGAAACTATCAAAATAATTACAGGAGTGTCTTTAGAAGACAGACCAGCAGCCATTCTAATACTAGATATACCTATATCAGTGGAAAAAGACAAAAATTCACTACTAAGACATCTTATTATAGCCGTGAGGGCGTGTGTCCCTGTCCTGTGAAAAAAGGAGAGTCCACCAACTAGAGCACAATGGTTCGCTATAATCGCAGAGATTCAACAGATGGAGAACCTCACGATCGCAATGAAAGATCAAGATGGGAGATACCGGACGATATGGGCACCCTACTTGAAATATAGGGAGGAGCGGAGAGGGAGTGGGGTTCGGGGAGAGGAGGAGGGAGAGGAGGTGTGAGGGTGGGAGGGTGTAATCTCTCCCGCCCTCTTTTTTTCCTTTTTTTTTGTGTTTGGTTGGGGGAGGGAGGGGGGGCTTCACGGAAAAGAAAGGCAGAGGTTAAAGAAGAAAAGAGAAGTCACATTGAATTAATGAAGCATAAAGGAGGTGGGAGAATACAAGATTGTAGTCCCTGTTTTTTTGTGTTTGATTTTTGATTGATATAAGCAGATGGTATAAAACGTGAAAACTTATAATGTGAAATCTATGGAAAAATAAAGAATTTATAAAAAACAAAAGCACAAGTACAGAGACCATCACTGTTCCAACAATGCAAAGAAGACCCAAAGGGAACAGACAGCAGAGAGGAGAAGAAGCCGTACCATCTGCAGTAATAGAAATCTAAAATGTCACAAAAACTCACCTGGTGAAGTACTGGTTAATCAACTTCTGCCAATATGCATTGCCTCAGGGATTTTGAGACACTTTGGGTGTAAAGATGTGCTTTTTATCCTCCATTAGCTCAACGTCAATGTCCTGCAGCAGACCAGCATGCCGGGCGATGTTGTGGAGGATGCAGCAGACCAGGAACATATCTCCAACTTTCTCAGGAGCATATCTTAGAAAGTGAGATGCAGCAAAACCTGCTCTTCAGCACACCAAAGGTCCATTCAATGACGATTATGGTTCTGGAGTGGTCTGCGTTGTACCTCGATTGCGCACGAGAGGTGCAATATTGGATAGGTATTACCAGCCAGGGCAAACATGGGTATTCAGAATCACCCAGGGGACCCAGGAGGGGAGCACAGACAGTCACCTGAATTTTTGATTTTGAAGTTGTCACGGAAAGTCGCCTAAATATTTGAACTTGTCACCGGCTCAAAATGTAATTTTTTTATGGACTTTATTGATTGCAGTCATTTTCACTATATTGGTATTGAGCATGTTTGTTATATATATATATATATATATTGTAATTGACAGGAGCAGCGCTAATTTAATTTCTTATTTTAAATCCTTGGGGTATTTACCTTATACTTTAGCAGCAGCCCTAATTATTCATTTATTGTTTGGACACATCACCATAGCGTGGGTTTGTTACATTTTTCTGTCTATTGGAATGTTAGACCATTCTTCCAGAAGTGCATTTGTGAGGTCATGCACTGATGTTGGATGAGAAGGCCTGGATCACAGTCTCCGCTCTAATTCACCCCAAAGGTGTTCTATCGGGTTGAGGTCAGGACTCTGTGCATGCCAGTCAAGTCCCTCCACCCCAAACTTTCTCATCCACACTATATTGCAAAACGTATTAGGCCACCCCTACAAATCATTTGGTGGAGGGGGGATTATAGTGTGGGGTTGTTCTTCAGGGGTTGGGCTTGTTCCCTTAGTTCCAGTGAAGGCATGGATGAGCGAGTTTGGGGTGGAGGGACTTGATTGGTCCTGATCTCAACCCGATAGAACACCTTTGAGATAAATTAGAGCGGAGACTGCAAAACAGGCCTTCTCGTCCAACAACAGTGTCTGGCCTCACAAATGTGCTTCTGGATGGTCAAACATTCCCATAGGCACTCCTAAACCTTGTGGACAGCCTTCCAAGAAGAGTTGAAGCTGTTATAGCTGCAAAGGGTAGGGCAAATCAATATTGAACCCTACGAACTAAGACTGGGATGCTATTAAAGTTCATGTGCATGTAAAGGCAGGTGTCCCAATACTTTTGATAATATTATATATATCATTTTATTTTTAATTTTTTTGGACAGTAGTATTCATCACGCTAATGTAATCTTATTATTTCTACCCATGACTTCCTGTATGCAGTTTGAAGGAATATATTTTTTCTGGTGTGGCCTTCCTGAGCCATTCTATTTGCACAATAGTCTACTGATACATCTTGTTTCCATGGCAGTACATACTTTAGAAATGTATTTGACTTTATTGAAAAAAATACATATATTATAAAATATAATACTAACAATAAAAAAGAAAAGTGTGTATTTGTGAAGGTTATACAAAAAAAATTATTATGTGGTTGACATGACTTTTTATACAAACATGTTTATACTGTTTTCCACATAAAAAAAACTCTCATTTCTTAATTCAGCCCATTGCTTAGGGTTTAACTCAGCATCCCATCTTCTTTTAATACAGGCCCAGATTTGGCAGTGTGGTCACCAGTTATATGAACTGATGGAAATGGCAGTAAATCCTTGTCCACAGTGTGGCCATTATACACTGAGCAAAATTATAAACGCAACACTTTTGTGTTTGCCCCTATTTATCATGAGCTACGACTTGACTAATGGATGTGCAGATTACTGAGGCTCCGGTTATTGATCCCAAACGCTATCAACCTAATCCTTAAACTCTATAATTTGACCAGACGACACATTCCTCTTTTTGGAGTCGAATGGCCATAGCAGCCTTTTTATTATAACAAACACAATGAAAATACAAGAAATTCTCAAACGTACAATGTAATGCATATAATACATTTTATCCAATTAAACCCAATAAAAAACTTCAGTTTTTAACAACCTGCCCGGTCTAGAGATCTTTGAAGGGCGACTATTTTTTATCCCTGGTTGTATCTGTATACTCCACTAAGGCCCCTCGCCGCATTATACGCCAGCTCAAGGGACAATTTTGCATTAACCACCTTTAGATACAACCAACTACCAAAACCATTGTTCCCATTGTCTTGTTAGTAAGGAAAGGGACACCCATACCTCCAGATGGGCCCAACCCCCCTAAACCTCCATTCTTTTTGGCACCGCCTTCAAAGACCCCATAGACCTCCCGCCGCTGCTACGACTGCAAAATGAGAAACCAACAATAGCAACACTGCAAAAGTACCCCCGAACATCATCCCACCAGTACCAACAAAAAAGGGGAGGGTGGGAGGGAAATTTCTGCTTCTCTACTTGTGGCCACACAGCTCCAACTGAAGCTGATGCTGGCCACATCCCCCTCTATCCTCCTAGCCACCCCCCCCTTCCTACAAACTACCCAATCCCACTGCGCGCCCCAGTAACTCCCCCTACCCCAATTCCTGCACCTCACTGCCCACCCCAGTCATGCTGGCCCTCCTCCTAGCTGTGCTTCTGATCCGGGCCATTACTTGACTGATGGATGTGCAGATTACTGAGGCTCCGGTTATTGATCCCAAACGCTACAACCTAATCCTTAAACTCTATAAATTGACCAGACGACACATTCCTCTTTTTGGAGTCGAATGGCCATAGCAGCCTTTTTATTATAACAAACACAATGAAAATACAAGAAATTCTCAAACGTACAATGTAATGCATATAATACATTTTATCCAATTAAACCCAATAAAAAACTTCAGTTTTTAACAACCTGCCCGGTCTAGAGATCTTTGAAGGGCGACTATTTTTTATTCCTGGTTGTATCTGTATACTCCACTAAGGCCCCTCGCCGCATATTACGCCAGCTCAAGGGACAATTTTGCATTAACCACCTTTAGATACAACCAACTACCAAAACCATTGTTCCCATTGTCTTGTTAGTAAGGGAAGGGACACCCATACCTCCAGATGGGCCCAACCCCCCTAAACCTCCATTCTTTTTGGCACCGCCTTCAAAGACCCCATAGACCTCCCGCCACAGCACACGAACATGACACCTTATGTTTGTGTCGCCCACCACAAACGGAGGACCCGCTGGATGCCGTCTTGCAAACCCAGCTGCCAAAGGTCAATTCCAATGGCATTCAGGTGAACACCATCCGGCTGCAAAAAACGCCAAGTCTCTTCCTCCAGATCCCGATGACACACTGCCAGACCCCCATTGCGAACAAAAAACATTGCCACCGCCTTATTGAGCTTGACCCTGGCCCTGTTGAGCGAGCCAAACGCCATTCAGACCTGGCCACAACGTCAGACCAAATGAAAATGGTGTCCGGGAAAAATGATTGAAGGCGCAGCAAATCGAACTTAATATCTCTGATAAGTTCGCGTGCGCAACGCAATGCCAGGTTATTGCTGCCCACATGGAACAGGACCACATCAGGGGAACGATCCAAGCGAGCATATCTATGCATTTCAGGCACGACCCGGGACCAAAGCATGCCTGGAATCCCAAGCCACCGAACCACCACCTCCTCCTCAGAAAAACCCAATAACCTGCCCCCCACCCGCACATCAGCTCTCCTGGCACCCCAATACACATATGAGTGTCCCAGGATCCACACCAAGCAGGCACCAGGATCTGAAAGAAAGAAGGAAAAAAAGAAGGGGAAGAAATAACGTCCCCCCAACAGCCCAAGGTACCCCCAAGAACAAACAACACAGAAACTGAGAAAACGGAGAGACAAGGAGGTGAAAACAAAAGAAAATTCACCCACTCACACACCACCCCCTATCCCTATCCCTGACAACGAAACCTACAAGAAATGCGGGCGGACATACAATCAGAATCGAGTCGACTCCCAACGTCCAATACGCTGCACCACCCTGTCATCCAGACCCCAGCGGACCGCTTCAGTAGCCGCCCCAATGTGGAAAGAATGGGACGAATAATTGCCCGTCCCCAAACCCGCTGCAACCACACATTTTTTAAACACAGCCTGAAACTGAAAGCGGGACAGAGCCGTCCCATCCTCATGCTTGAAAAACACCCCAGGGCCCTCAGGCCTGATCTTGGAAAACTCCCCAACAGCCGCAACCGGACACAATGGGGAGAAAGGTACCGCCCTCAATTCCACCCGAGACCCCTTACCGGTCAGTCTTGGACCGTCTCAGAAACACCCCCAGGGAATCTTCCCGTACCCAAACATCCTGAACCCCCAGGCCCCCCTCACCCCGCCTATTTGGGCTAACAAGTTCGCCAACCCGAAAAGCCCCGAAAAAGGCCAATACAAAGACGGACCGAAACCTTCTCAAAATCTGGACACACAAACCCCATCCAACTGGCCCACCACGGAACCAAGAACCGAAAAAGAAACCGGGCGCCGCGTGTCAGCTGCATAGCGACCCGCCCGGAAGCCCCGCATGGCCTGTCTTACCACGAAAGCCTTCGTAGCATCCCGCTGCCCAGCCAACTGAAACATAAAGGCCAAACCGGCCAATTGACGGGACATATATGAGGCCGAAACTCTATTTCTACCAATAAAACAAAGCAACAACAAAGCAACAACTGAACCCGGCCTCCCTCGTGGGAGCCCCCCCCAAGCTCACTCACCAGGTCCGACCATTCCGACCAAACCTTGCAGTATGCCGTCCAAATAGTCGCAGAAACCGACTCACAAATCAAGAACTGGGAAGTGGCAATGCAATGCTCCATAGCCTCTCGGGGCAGGGAATCCCATGTAGCTCCGCGTCCGGTGCCAATTGACGGAATCTGTCCCACTGGAAACGAGATAACGCATCAGCCACTGAATTATTAATCCCAGGAACATGAACAGCAGACACAAAACAATTAAGCTGCAAGCAAGCAAGCACTAAGTGTCGCAGCAAACGGACAACAGGAGGAGAAGAAGCAGTGTTATGATTAATAGCCTGTACTACCCCAACATTGTCACAATGAAAACGGACCCGGCGATTGCTAAATTCCGCTCCCCACAATTCCACCGCCAACACAATGGGAAACAACTCCAAAGCCGCCAGATTGCGCACCAAACCAACCTCTTTCCACTCAGGCGGCCACTCGCCAGCACTCCAATGCCCCTGGCAAAAAGCCCCAAAACCAGCCGCGCCCGCCACGTCCGTAAAAATTTCCAAATCAAAGTTAGAAACCACCTGCTCCAACCAAAGGGAGCGGCCATTGTAGGAGGCCAAAAAGGAATCCCACACCTCCAAGTCCTCCCGTTGATCCCGCACCAATCTGACATAATGGTGCGGGGCCTTGACGCCGGCCGTGGCTGCCGCCAGGCGCCTAGAGAAAACACGCCCCATGGGCATAATGCGGCAGGCAAAATTTAACTTGCCCAACAAAGATTGCAAGGACCGTAGCTGAATCTTCTTGCCCCTCAATGCCGCAGACACCACCACCTTGAGGTCCTCCAGTTTATCCAAAGGCAAACGGCATTTCATAGCCAAGGTATCAATGACAATACCCAAAAAACGCAATTCCGTGACCGGGCCCTCGGTCTTGTCTGCAGCCAGGGGGACACCAAAATAATCGAAAACCTGCTGAACCGTCGCCTGCAGGGAGGCACAAATCGAACTCCCCGCCGGCCCTATACACAAGAAGTCATCCAGATAGTGAATGACCGAGGGAAGGCCGGAAACCTCCCGGACCACCCACTCCAAAAAGGAACTAAATTGCTTGAACAGCGAGCAAGAAATAGCGCACCCCATTGGCAAACATCTGTCCACAAAAAACACACCCTGCCATCGACACCCCAACAGATGGCAGCAACTAGGATGAACCGGAAGCAGACGAAAAGCCACCTCAATGTCAGTTTTTGCCAGCAACGCCCCCCGCCCATACCGTCGCACCCAGTCCACCGCTGTATCAAACGAGGTGTAAGACACCGTTCAGAGGTCAGGGTCAATGGAATCATTAACGGAACCTCCCTGATGGTTAGCCATGACTAAACACTAGTTTTCAGTGTGAAACGCGTCGGCTGTACCCCACCATTTCTTGCTGTGACTTGCAGTGCTGTAAGTTTTTTTACCCAATAAAGGCAACCTTCATGGTTTTCGGAGTGCGGCTGTCCATTCATTCCACACGCTCTTTTTCCGCATCAATTGCATCGCCAGCACCCTGGTTCCTGGGAAGACACTGATCATTTACTTGCACTCACCTGGAGCGGTGATCTCTTTTCTCTAACCTCCCCGAGGATGCGACAAATGATGAATGAGCTGAAACTTATTCGGCTCCTTCTTGGGAACAACCCCCAAAGGAGAAACAACCAAATTGGGAACAGGTAGCGACTCAAAGGGGCCAGCCATGCGACCCAAGGAAACCTCTTTAAACAATTTTTCCGAAACAACTGCCGGATGCTCCCTGGCTGACCGCAAGTTGTCGGCCAGGGGGGGAGCCACCCGTAAACTGCTATTCAACATGAAACCCTCAGAAAACCCCAACTCCAGCAACTCGGCAGCCGGACGATTAGGGTACCGTCTTAGAAAAGGTGCCATCCTTCCTACCTTCACCGGAGTCATCCCTTTTTCCAGCATCACCCCCTTTTCCCCGACCTTGCTTAAAACACCGAGACTGTGGGTGAGATCCCCCACATCCCGAGCACTCGTGCCTGAAACGGCACTTTGCACCGAATTTGCAGTTACCAGCGTTAAATTGCCAGCAGAAACCCATGCGACCACCGGCCGGTCGCGCGGCGGAGGCCGCACCCCCGGCCCCGCTCTGAAAGGGCACCACCGCACTTCTAGGAGAGGACATCAGCTTCATCCAGAGGCTAATGTCTTTATGGTCCCACCGCAGCTCGGGGCAGACCGCCTTCCGCTGGCGGAATTGCTCGTCATAACGGAGCCAAGCAACCCCCCCATAGACACGCTGAGCCTCGCCAATCGAGTCCAGATAACAAAACAGGGGGGAGCAATTCTCCGGAGCCCTTTCCCCAATGATGCTCGCTAAAATCGCAAACGCCTGCAACCAATTTGCAAACGTGCGAGGAATCAAGCGATAACGGCGTTTTTTCCTCTTCCTCTTTCTTACTCTTGTCAGGTCTAACGTTGTCCAAGTTAAACTTCTCTAAGGGCAACAAGGAAAAAATTTCCACGTATTCCCCCTTCCAAATTCGTTCCCTCACCTCCGCCTTGAGATGGGCCCCCAGAGGTCCCTCAAAGCAGACATAGACCTCTCATTTTGCAGCGTACCCTAGACGCACCCCGTCAGCAGCAACCGTGCCTTTTGCCGCCGCGGCGGGTTCAGGCACCGCAACAGCAGGGCCTGCGGCCACTACCGGAACAACGGGAACACTCGACCCAGGCCCAACCGTACCCGGGGTCCCCTCCGCCGTCCCAAAGCCCCCGACCACAGGAGCCGGGGCTGGCACAGCCTGAGTGACACCCGTGGTGGCGGACGCACCGGCTGCCGCCCACGCCATCGCTGGGGAAGAACCAACGCCCGACTGCACCCCAGCCTCACAGCACGCCAGCTCCTCCCGCAAGCCAGTCAACAAAGTGTGGATCACACCACCCCCCTGCGCCGCTGCCAACGCCAGTGGGGAGGAACCCAAACCCCCACCACCACCAGGTCCAACTGCCAACCCCACAGGCACGCCAGTGCCCCCCACTACACTCCCTGGAACCCCTAACGCTGACAAAGTTGGAGCCACAGAAGGAGAGAATGAAAGAACAGAGGAAAATGCCTTACCTGGCTGACGCTGCCCATCAGGACATCCAGCCGCCACTCCAGCTCCCCGCGCAGGCTCCCAGACCTCTCCGTCCTCAGATGCGGTGCTCCCCCCATCCGACAGGCCATCCTGGGACGCCTCTTCAGCCACAACCCGTGCCGAACGAGTAGGCCGCGACTCCTCTCCACTAGGCCGCACGGGGCGCCCAGCTCTGACGTCAGCCCCGCGCGCCACACCGACATCCAGGGGCCGCTCCATGCGGCCTCCACGCTGAGCTCTGGGCCGGGCAGGAGAAGCCCGCCTAGCCGCCGAACGACTCCGGACGTCCTCCCGGTCACTCCGCCACCGCTGTGCTGCAGGTGATGATCCGCTCCGTCCCCGACCGCCGCGAACAGAGGCCCCGACCGTTCCAGGTAAGCCGGCACAGAAACTTCTCTCCCCCGCCGAGCCGCCCTCCGGGCGGGCAAGGAGCCCGCAGAGGCAGCCGCACCATCCGATAGTTCAGGAGAAGGGGGATGGGGCAGGCATCCGACACAGAGCATCCCCCCGGGTCCGCCGTGGATGGGGATTCCTCCCGACCACCACACTAGGCACAACGGACTGCTGCTGGGCCGGTGGTGATGAAGGGTCCTGTAAAGGGCTCCCAAGACGGTCACGGATGCCACGGGTCACCTCTGGGCTAAAACGCTCAGGAGGCCTTGACCTCCTAGCACGTGGGCGACCAGGCAGAGGGGTGCCCCGCGAAGCAGTCGATGAGGCCTGGCTGGACACCTGTCCAAAGGTAGAAAGCGTTGCCTGAATCCAGCCTGGGCCCCTGGCCACCGCCTCTGCGCGGAGCTGGGACAACAGGGCCTACATATCCCCCATATCAGCAAAGTCCCGGACCACAGGAAGCACAAACGCTAACGTCTCACAGGAACAGAAAATTTCTGCTTCTCTACTTGTGGCCACACAGCTCCAACTGAAGCTGATGCTGGCCACGTCCCCCTCTATCCTCCTAGCCACCCCCCTTCCTACAAACTACCCAATCCCACTGCGCGCCCCAGTAACTCCCCCTACCCCAATTCCTGCACCTCACTGCCCACCCCAGTCATGCTGGCCCTCCTCCTAGCTGTGCTTCTTCTCCAGGCCATTACTTTTTCTATTTACACAAAAGACCTATTTCTCTCAAATTTTGTTGACAAATCTGTCTAAATCTGTGTTAGTGAGCACTTCTCCTTTGCCGAGATAATCCATCCACCTCACAGGTGTGGCATATCAAGATGCTGATTAGACAGCATGATTAGTGCACAGGTGTGCCTTAGGCTGGCCATACATTATACAATTTTCTTGTTCAGCTTTCCTTTAGATTTACCAAAACCATATATTATGAGGTCAAACCTAAGCCCTTTCAATTTGTATGCAATCAGGCAGGCCCTTGCACTACATAGTTGAAGGTAAATCTAAAGGAAATCGAATAAGAAAATTTGTATAGTTTATGGCCAGCCTTAGGTTGGCCACAATAAAAGGCCACTCTAAAATGTGCAGTTTTATCACACAGCACAATGCCACAGATGTCACAAGTTTTAAGGGAGCGTGCAATTGGCATGCTGACTGCAGGAATGTCCACCAGAGCTGTTGCCCTTGAATTGAATGTTCATATCTCTACCATAAGCCACCTCTAAAGGCGATGCAGACCATGTGTAACCACACCAGCCCAGGACCTTCACATCCAGCATCTTCACCTCCCTCCAAAATCGTCTGAGAACAGCCACCCAGCAACCGATTGCTGCAACAATCCGTTTGCATAATCAAAGAATTTTTGCACAAACTGCCAGAAACTATTCCCTCAAAAAAAAAACCACTCCTGATCTCTAATTGGTGCCCGCTCTCACATATTTTTCGAAACCCCCTATTTCCCCCGGGCATGGACATCAAGGCATTCCAGTGGTGGTTGGACAAGGGGCTCTAAAGAATAGGACACTTTGTCAATTCTGTGGCACCTCTCACTCCTGCCCACTGTTCTAGCAAGCTTGACATGCCAAGGTCGGAAAGATTCAGACTCCACCAAATCTTTCACTTTATCCACCCTCTATGGTCCTCTAAACCCAAGCCACTCTTGATTACGGCGTATGAAATGTGGTGTGGTCAGGCCCTGGACCGGAGGGGAGGGATAACAGGGATATCCCGATCACTTGCCAAGGCAGAATCCAAATCTCTCTATATGAAGGAATGGGAGAAAGACCTAGGACAGCACTGGAGCCTAAAGGAATGGCATAGAGCCTCAGACTCTAAATGAGGCTAACCTAAAAGTCCTAATGAGGTGGTATCTTGTCCCACTAAGAATCGCCAAAATTTACCCAAGCGCTTCCCCGCTTTCGTAATTGCGGACACATTGGGTCCATGCTGCACACATGGTGGGATTGTCCCAAGATCAGAGGACTCTGGAATAGAGTTTTCCAAGCCATTAGGAAAATTACGGTCAGACCCATTCTTAAGACTCCTCAAATAGCTCTCCTTAACACCAAAATTAGCCCAACACCTCATTATGTTTATCCTCCTTGGGACCAAGCTGACAATTGCCCGAGCCTGGAAGCAACCTTCTGTTTCCTTTACCTTGGTTAAAAAGACAATTTCATGGATAATGGCCCAGGAAAAGACAGTGAGCATCCTCTTGGATACTGTTGACAAACATGATGCCATCTGAGAACCCTGGATTAGATACATATCTCTGACACCTACCACCTCTCCCCCTTCTGGATCCACGTAGGGAAGCGAGTATCACACCGTCACTAAGTTTTCTCTACTCACCTCTTTTCCTTTTCCCTTTTCTTTTCTTTTCTTTCCTTCTACTCACTCTCTCCTTTTCTTGGGTCTCTATTCTGACCTTCGCTTTTCCCTTGTTATGTTTTTCCATGTTACTTTAAAAGGTTGAGACACAGGACTCCCTGTCCTGAGACGGAGAGGCATTACGGTTATGTAGCCCACTGTGACTGCAGTCCGGCCGACACCTTGAACTTCAGCCTTCCATCTCCTTACCAGTAGACACCCACATATATGTATCCATCTGGCTCACAACTGACAGTCAGGGTGTCTCGGCCCTGCCATCACACAGGGTGTACCTACTTTCTCTTTTCCTACTGGCACATCTGTCATCACACCTGTGGTCTATAATAAGGTTAATACGAGTTATCTACCCACAGTTAGTTGGGCCTTTCGAGCCAACTCAAGGTTTCCCGTGACGAGTCAGAGGGGACGGGGTCACCCGTACATGTCACTGGGTAACCCCGGCATTTCCCCTTGAATCAGAGGGGGGCGGGGTCACCCATCCACATCACGGGTGGCCCCGCCCTCGGTTATAAAAGAACTGTCAGACGGGTCGCACGTCATTCGGCCGGGTGCCTCCTATGGAGGAGGCTGTATCATTCGTAGCGCGGGTCGAACTTGTAGAAGGATTACAGCGGTGGATTTTTTGGGGGATTTTTTATTAAAGGACTTGTCCTAAGCTGTGTGTGTGTTTTTTTCCCCTTTTTTCTCATGTTTTTGGGTGAAATGGTAGGAGTACAATGTACCCCGTTACCAATTAACATAGGGGGCCGGGATCTGGAGGTCCCCTTTGTTAAAGGGGTCTTCCAGATTCCGATAAGCCCCCCGCCTGCAGACCCCCACAACCACCGGAAAGGGTTGTGGGGATGAGGCCCTTGTCCCCATCAACATGGAGACATCCTCCCCATGTTGAGGGCATGTGGCCTGGTACGGTTCAGGAGGGGGGGAGGCGCTCTCTCATCCCCCCTCTTTTCCTGCGGCCTGCCAGGATGCGTGCTCGGATAAAGGGTCTGGTCTGGATTTTTGGGGGTACTCCACGCCATTTTTTTTTAAATTTGGGGTGGAGTTCCGCTTAAAATCCATACCAGATCTGAAGGACCTGGTATGGATATTTGGGGGAACCGCACTTATTTTCTTTTTAATTTGTGGCAGGGTTCCCCTTAATATCCATTCCAGACCTGAAGGGCCTGATAATTGAATTCGGGGGGACCCCCACGCTTTTTTTTATTTTTATCAATGACTTTTCTATGAGTGCTTAGAACTGTCCCTGCACAAAGTGTCATTTCTGAAGGAAAAAAAGTCATTTAAAACTCACTCGCGGCTATAATGAATTGTCGGCTCCCGGAAATACATAGAAAAGTCATTGATAAAAAAAAAAAAGCATGGGGGTCCCCCCAAATCCAATTACCAGGCCCTTCAGGTCTGGAATGGATATTAAGGGGATATCTGCCGCAAATTAAAAAAAAATGCGTGCGGTTCCCCCAAATATCCATACCAGGCCCTTCAGATCTGGTATTAATTTTAAGGGGAACTCCACCCCAAATTTAAAAAAAAAATGACATGGAGTACCCCCAAAAATCTAGACCAGACCCTTTATCCGAGCACGCAACCTGGCAGGCCGCAGGAAAAGAGGGGGGGATGAGAGAGCGGCCCCCCTCCCTCCTGAACCGTACCAGGCCACATGCCCTCAACATGGGGAGGATGTCCCCATGTTGATGGGGACAAGGGCCTCATCCCCACAACCCTTGCCGGTGGTTGTGGGGGTCTGCGGGCAGGGGGCTTATCGGAATCTGGAAGACCCCTTTAACAAAGGGGACCCCCAGATCCCGCCCCCCCATGTGAATTGGTAATGGGGTACATTGTACCCCTACCATTTCACAAAGAAAGTGTAACAAATGTTAAAAATGACAATAGCCGGTTTTTGAAAATTCCTTTATTAATGTCTTCTCCTTTCTTCCATCTTCTTCCTTCTTCTTCTTCCATCTTCTTCCATCTTCTTCTTTTCTCCATTCGGGTTTCTTCCTCCATCTTGTTCTTCATCTTCATCTTCATCTTCCTTCTTCCTTCGGTGTTCTCGTCCGCATCTTGCTTCGGCTTCTTCTTCCCTTCTTCTTTCTTCGGCCGCTCCATTTGAATTGGAGGTTCCCGCTGTGTGACGCTTCAGTTCTTCAGTTCTCCTCTGGGTCCGCTGGCACCCGGTGGCCCCGCCCCCCTCTGACACCACAGGTAAAGTCCCCGTGAAATCCATGTGCGTCAGAGGGGGGCGGGGTCACCGGGTGGCAGCGGACCAAGAGGAGAACTGAAGAACTGAAGCGTCACACAGCGGGAACCTCCAATTCAAACGGAGCTGAAGAAAGAAGAAGGGGAAGAAGAAGCCGGAGCAATATGCAGACGAGAACACCGAAGGAAGAAGGAAGATGAAGATGAAGAGGAAGAAACCCGAATGAAGAAAAGAAGAAGATGGAAGAAGATGGAAGAAAAGAGAAGACTTTAATAAAGGAATTTTCAAAAACCAGCTACTGTAATTTTTTAACATTTTTGACACTTTCTTCGTGAAATGATAGGGGTACAATGTACCCCAATTACCATTTCACATAGGGGGGGCGGGATCTGGGGGTCCCCTTTGTTAAAGGGGTCTACCAGATTCCGATAAGCCCCCCGCCCGCAGACCCCCACAACCACCGGAAAGGGTTGTGGGGATGAGGCCCTTGTCCCCATCAACATGGGGACATCCTCCCCATGTTGAGGGCATGTGGCCTGGTACGGTTCAGGAGGAAGGGGGGGCCACTCTCTCGTCCCCCCCTCTTTTCCTGTGGCCTGCCAGGTTGCATGCTCGGATAAGGGTCTGGTATGGATTTTTGGGGGTACTCCACGCCATTTTTTTTTTTATTTGGGGTGGAGTTCCCCTTAAAATCCATACCAGATCTGAAGAGTATGGATAATTGGGGGAACCGCACGCATTTTTTTTTTAAATTTGCGGCAGGGTTCCCCTTAATATCCATTCCAGACCTGAAGGGCCTGGTAATTGAATTTGGGGGGACCCCCACGCTTTTTTTTTTTATCAATGACTTTTCTATGTATTGCCGGGAGCCGACAATTCATTAATAGCCGCGAGTGAATTTTAAATGACTTTTTTTCCTTCAGAAATGACACTTTGTGCAGGGGCAGTTCTAAGCACGGGAAACAAGCGCGACTTTACATGCATATTGCCGAACACCGAACCCGAACATACAGTGAATTGTTCGGGTTCGGGTCCAGGACCCCAAAACCCAAAAGTTCGGTACGGACCCGAACTTTACAGTTCGGGTCCGCTCAACCCTACTTATGATCTTACAGGAGAACATCAAAAAAGTTCTATGAATGTAATTATTAAACAATAAAATTATATTAAGTTGGTTCTTTATATGTCTCTATATACTGCAAATAAGAATGTATAAAAATATCCAGATAAATTATGTTATATTGTAGGAAATAAGAATAAAAATTAAACATTATATACTAGGGAGGAAAGACAGTGTAATACTGCCAACTGATTTATATGACAGTATTGGTTTTGATTTTGAAACCAATACTGTCAAATAAATCAAATATGAATCATAAGAATCATAAAATATAACTCACTAATGTCTTTTTAGTATAATGCAGTTAGTAGAAACCATGCACTGAATGTAGCTGTGCAGTTATCTCGATTTAGCATCTGTCCAAGGAGAATACACATTTGCTTGATACTCCTGCATCACAGGTCTTGTTGTGACTTCTCATTTCAAAGAAGATTATGTGATTCATTTATTTTGGCAAATTTTCATGGTGTAATATACTTATTCTTCTCCATTGTAAAGCTCTTAAACTACTCTTACAACTTTAACAATAAAGCCTCGTACACACGGCCGAGATTCTCGTCGAAAAAAACATGTCGTTTTTTTCGACGAGATTCTTGGACAAGAAACTTGTCCCGGCCGAGTGTACAGACGCTCGATTCAAAGAACCCGCGGTTCTTTGAATGGACCGTACGCGGTGACGTCATCGACTACGACGAGCATGCGCTCGTCACATTCGATGCTGTCGCCGCCATCTTGGTATACCCTACGTATGCCTAGGAAGCTACCGCGCATGCGTCGAATTCATTTCGAACATGCGCGGGCTTCCGGGAGGACAGGTAAGTGTACACACACTCACTTTTCTCGTCGAGAAACATGCCGACGAGAATCTCGATGAGAAAATAGAGAGCAGGATCTCTATTTTCTCGTTGAGATACTTGTCGCTTTTCTTGACGAGAAACCATACACACGAACAAATTTCTCGGCAAAAAATCTCTGCCAGCAAGTTTCTTGCTGGTTTTTGCCGAGAAACTCGTTCGTGTGTACGAGGCTTTAGGGTACATGCACAAGGCTGCAATAGGGCTGTACAGCCATACATTAATGCATAATTCTCTGCATAGTAGTCACAGGTGTAGCATGCAGCCACCTCTCAGCAGTCTGTCAAAATCAATGATAAACAAAAACAACAGTATTTGCGCTAAATAGTGTATGGAATCCAAAACAAAAACCCACTGACCAAGGGATTCCTCAAGGGAATGAGTTAATTCAAAAGTCTATCTGACACCACACTCCTTGCAGCTTCATGATCAGGTTGTGGCAACCACACAGGGTCCCCTGACAGACAGTTTGTCTCATCTGAGCTCTCCCTGGGCTATGTGGTGGAGGCGTCCTTAGCCTTGTCCGGATCGGCCAGTTCCCCGAGTCAGTGTGCCGCTCGATCGCAGCCTGTCGGCAGCTGCTTGTTGAGCCAGTGTCTGTGGAGCCAGCGCATCCCTCCACCCTGTGGATATCTCATCAATCCTGGCTGGCGGTCAGATGCGACCCTGTTCAGGGATCCGTACTGGAGGATTTTGATGCTTGGGATTCACTTACGTTTGTAAATGTATTGATTTTATTTATCCTATCCCAATAAAAAAAGTTTTTTGCACCATGAGCCTGTGCGCTCGTATCCTTCTTACGTTTAAATCAATGACAGACTGAAATACGTAGCAGGTTTACTCAGGTATATGCACATCCAAGTGGTACTTGAATACAGGTATTAAGTGCTGTCCCAAATGCAGATTGTCTGCGTTCTGGGCAGCGCATATTTCCCTGTACCAAGTACTGACCTGAGGAGGGAGGCCATGCCTCTGAAACACATTGTCATGGAAACTGTGTGATGTCCTCACTATCTTCCCCCCTGTATCTGTGCTCGCGTGGGTTCATGTGTCCTCGAAGAGCAGCCTTGGTTGGACCGGGCGCATGCGCATTAGGATCTGCATGTTGAGCGTGGTGGTGGATAGTCTCGGATGTGCTTTCAGGATCCGGGCTGCTAGGTTGAACGTCCATGGCTCCCCCTTCCCCTGTCGAGATCTTGAGGTGATTTTAGGAGTGTAGCCACAGTGGAATCCCTATGCTGTATCTATGTTCACACAATGTGAGTTTTACCATTGTAGTGTTTTTAACTTTACCATATTGAAGCCAAGTTACACTAGGGCGGCTTTGTGTTCTCTTCTTTTGTGTTTTGTCTAGATGTGTTCCTGCCACCCAGAGGATTCATAGAGCGCAGCAGCGCCCTTTGACTTGTCTAATTATCATCAATAGCCAGCTGGAGGGCTATACCAAACTGTTGATTAGCGCAACTGCTAGTTTTTTCTTTTGTGTGCATTTTTCACAAGTACTGCTCACATGTGCATATATGGACATGCAGCCTCTGTGTATTTCAGTCTATCATTGATTTTGACAGGCTTCTAGCAGTAGGCTGTAAGATGCACCTGTGCTACTAAAGCTGAAAATTACTCCCAAATGTACACTGTGTCACCCTCTTGCTGCTGTGTACTTCAAATCATACTTAATCTATACACAGGCGTAGTCCTGTCGTTAAACACTCCTAAACTGCTCAATCTCTACAGTAAGGCCGGCCATTCACAGTTCGAATCTCGGCTGGTTAGCTGCTATAGCTGCTAACAATAATTACTAACTTTTACGGGGGGGGGGAGGGGTGACTTCCCCTGCCTGCCCCCACCCCCCTGCTGGGAAAAGACAGTGGCTTGGCAGGAGGTATTCCCCTGTCGGCACTGTCTATGTTGATGGGGGAATCATGCAATTTTCTTTCCTGCAGCCTTACAGCAGTCCAGTTTGAGGATGTGTTTTTAAAGGTTTATTCAACTACAAGGGAGAACAGGGGTGCCTGTAAATCTCAAGCAAGAGCATGAGTTGACAGTCCTTGGATGGAACTCAGTCTTCTTCTGTAGACACCAGATTGAAGTAGAATCCAATACACCTAGGATTCCTGTGTTTTCTTTGTACAATGTATGGACTGAAGCATCAGACTACTGGAGGTTCAAGTGCCCTTGTCTCCAACGATATCTCTTCAGCTACTGGATCAACCTGTTTGAGGTATCAGGCCCATGGGGGTTCATGTCTTACTTCACTATCCCCTAAGTCATCTATTTGAGTAACAAGATTAATTGGGTGAGGTCTTCTTCAAGTATTAGATAGCTTATGGTGGCCCCAGAAGACTGGGGCCCTTGGGGCCTATAGCTCCAGCCCAGGACTCCAAACGTCCTTTCAAACACCTGCTCAGGATGTTTGGTAAATCTGGGCTCATGCCATTGAAAAAAATCCCACCATTGATTGACTAGTCAACAAACATGCAAGGCCACCCCATCCTGCAACTCTTACTTAGCCCTCTGGTTCTCTCAATAGAATCTGGCAAATGAGGGATCATAGGAAGCCCATGACCACACTATACTGGAGAAAGCAGTGCACTACAGCAAACCTGAAAAATAAATGCAGATTTGAAGTTGCCCTTAGGGAACATATCCCTACACAGGCTAGGTTGTCATTAGTCATGTAAGTTAAGTGGTCTTTGGCTGAATTAAAAATAAATAGATCACTTTAGTCTTCAATAGCACTTTTACTAGTCAGCTTTTTTTTTTATATTATGGTTCCCTAACTCCTATTAGCCTGTGTCTGTTTTCAGCCTGTGCCTCCATCCTTTCTTTGATAAAAACATAGATGAATATTAGAATAGATTCAAATGCACCCACAGAGCATGGGAATGTCCATTGTTAGAGCATTTTATCCTATTCAGATATATTCAAATAAATATTCATGTTTTTACCTCTAACTACAATATGCATAGCTTGTGTTGTGTTTTTCCTTTTCCCTCTGTGGATTAGATGGAGATCCCTCATCTGTATACTTGACAGTATACCATGCATAGTCAGAACAGGTGATCTCTATTTAGTTCTGGCCTACTAACACAACTTGTGATTTCAGCGTTTATTTTTACATTGTTTGTGTGCCTTTTACCATCCTCTGAGTTACCAGTTTTACATCACATTGCCACAATACCCAGGGGGCTGGTCTGTAGTACCTCTTGGGAAACTTTCACAGATGGCAGCTGTTGTTGAGCGCTGTTGATTCTGTGTGTTTTTCTATGGGGTCTTTCTAACTTTTTTCCTGTTCACGCCATCCTTTCTTTACCTGTACCTGGCTTGTTCAGCTTCTTGAAGGGTTTTTAAACACATTTCCCCTTCTTTGAAGGAATATTTTGCAGTCCCTATTCAATCCCAACCTGTGTTTTTTTTTTTCATTACTGTGTCTTTTCCCCTTTATTACTGTTTCCTTGATCTGGTGTTTATCAGTTTGGGTGCTATTCTTCTTTTAATGCTGTTAGTTTTGCCCTTGTTCCTTAATATTTTATTTCAGTGTCTTTCCTGTCTTTTCCCTGCCTATGTTCTAATACTTTGTCTCCTGTGTCAAGGGACATATGATTTCTCCAAACATACTCTGGCAAATTCAATGAAGTATTAACAACACTTTTCTGGCAGTATTTTCCTGTTAGAACTATCTGAGCAAGCATTTAGGCAAGCATTTGCATCAGTTTCTGTAATGTTACCGATCTCTGTGCAAAATTAAGGTAGTTCTAACTACTAACAACTCATCACTATGGCAGCAACAGATTTTTTTTTAAATTACCACCAGTTTGCAGATTAGGAAACTGGCAGTAATGAAGGTCAGCTTTACTGATAATCCATTACAATTTTATGTATTCAAGTTACTTGTTGTTTTGTAAAATTTTGTATTGTACAGTATATATCTTATAATGTTTGTAAAGGCAAAACATTTCATTTTAGTTTTGGATGTAGAAGGGAGCATTATACCAACTCTGTTATGTCTGAGCATACATTACAGGACATAGCCTTATTTGAATCATAATGAACAGGGTTAAATACAGCTACCATCAGGTGATTGGATACTGGAAAAAAAATAAAGGCTGCATGGACATATCCCAAAATAACCCCTCCCACTGACAGCTAGATTCAGTTTTTTGCTGATGTCCATATGTGATACACCTAGAAGTGAAGGTTTTCTCTCTCTCTCACTCTCTCTGTCTCTGAACGATTTCCTTTTTTGGATTATTATTTTAGCACTCTGCTGCACCATAGCCCCTGCTGCTCCTTCTGCAGCTGGAGGATCTGTGGACTCCTCAGCAGCACCTTGAGGGGGCTGAAACCAGACTTGGCCTGAGAGAAGGCCATGGTGCTGGCCTGTAATTTTCTTTTGCACTGGATTCTGATGTGGCTACTCCCCTTGACACATGATTTTACAGGTCCAGGCCAGTGGTCTGCCTAGTGCAGAGCCCAGTCCCTGAAGACCCCTGTGGGGGTACGCCCATCATTGAGTGCAAAACATTCATTCCATGGTGGCAGATTTATTTTCCCCTTTGGGGTCTGGTATCCACTATCCATCCTTCTGGTGGCATGGAGAGGGTTCTATGATGGCCAGGGTTAATGGTGGTTTGGTACCATTTCTTTAGCATACCGGAGGGCACCTGGTGTAGTGCTAATGGGCCCATGCACTTCTTTCGAGTGGCAAAGTACTGTAAATGCAGAAACAGAAGCTACCATGCCTGTGTGGCTGCTCTGAAGACCTGAGAGGTTTCTGTGCTTGCCTGCCCTGTCTTTTAATTTTTTACTTGAGATACTGGCCAATCAGCATCTCCTTTTGGTTCTCCTATTTAAGGGCAGATTTTTAGTGGTGTATACTTGCAGATACTGAGTTATAGCAGC
Organism: Rana muscosa; assembly: GCA_029206835.1. Lineage (NCBI taxonomy): Eukaryota > Metazoa > Chordata > Amphibia > Anura > Ranidae > Rana > Rana muscosa. Next base: position 45,105,213 of record CM055119.1, read on the forward strand.
CTACAGTGTTTGCATCAAGGCATTTTCCTTTTTCTCTACTGTGGCAGAGGTCATGGGTATGTACCCCATCCGGGACATTTGTTCACGGGCATGGCAAATCATGAGCGCAGAAAAAAGGGATCAAATGCACTTACTGGCTCAGACTTAGTCCTTAGCTTCTTTTGGGAGTTGTAGTACATCTGTTCAGGGCCCTAATACCCTCTGCCGATGGTTGCTCGTATTCTGACCTTCTTCCAGTCATTCAGCCAATCCATCAGCCATGCCAGCTTCATCTCTACTTTCCTGAGAGGAAATGTTTGCCACAAAGTTAGAGTTCACAGGCAGACTTCCTAGCCTTGTTGAGGCCCTAGACAATGGGGGCATGACTGTGCCCTTTCAACCACTCTTCAAAAATCTGTATTTGACTTTTCCCTTGAGCCAGACACAGTGCAAGAGGAGGAGGTGCCTGTTACCGACATTTCTCCAAAATTAAAAGAGACTAGTAATACACTTTTTGAAGTTGTACACGCTTGTTTAGTGTTGGAGCAGCTTGAGTCTGCTTGCCCAAAGGTGTCCAGTATGGAGTCAATAAAATTCTCTACGTCAGCTAAGACACTGCAGGAATCTAAAAAAATCTAAAGCAAGGACATTTATGGCATGTCACTCTTCTTTATTCAGTCACAAATTGCAAAGGCCGAAAACAATTAAAAGACATCCAACCGAGGAGCATTTCTTGTACAAAGCTCAAGATTTTTAAGGCAGTTGATCTATCTTCACTATCTTAACTCCATATCTCTTGCACATTTCTAGCACTGTTAAAAGCACTATCACAAGCCCTATTACAATCAATGTTACAAGTTAAATATACAGCCATAGCAAATACTGATACATATACAGTCAAAACAAGCACTGTTACATGCCACATATACAGCCATAACAAGCACTGTCACAAGCACTTCCTCAAGCACTGTTATAAGTACTGCTACAGACCACATATACGGCCATAACAATCAAGATGCTACAGTCCATATGTAGCGATACCTTCACTTAAGAAGGCCGCAGATTTAGTTTGGGCCCTTAAGACAGCTCCGCCAACCCCCGGCAATATGCTCTACCCCCTACTGGCACAGCTAGTACTGACAGTAAATTGTATATCTTATACTGTATGAATAACTGAGCATTGAGACAATACTAAATTGAAATAAGTGTAAGATTTTACTTAAGCTCTTGGTAAGGAAAAGGGTAACATCAATAACAGTTTACAGAATAATCATTAGTAATGCAGAGCCCAGCCACACTAACACACTATAGGGTTAACACATAACAAGTGCGCCACGCGGGGCGACCGTTAGCTAAGTGCCCTGTGGCGCAGTAACCAAAACACCTTAGAAACCCCACCAGGCCTGGTTCTGATATCTACAACTTAGTCCTTTTTCTTCACCGGCAGATCTTTAACGGTGGTGCACATTAACAGAGTACAAACTTTGTAATCCAATGGGGTAGATAAAGATGGGGTAGAAACTCGGCTATACGAACAGTAGGTTCAGCTCTGACAAGGGCCTTCAATAAGAATACCAAGAATAACTCGTAGGCCACGGCAGTCTATAGGCCTATATGCAGTAACAGTATATCAGTTGGGCATATGCCCTCTCACCCGCCCGGACTACGGTTCCAGTCCGGGAACTTCCACCAACTGTGTCCCACACACACTCAGTCTCTTCAGCGATCGGGTCCCCGATCCAACAAGACTGTAGTCGAGCGAAGTCAAATGCCACCCAGGCTCGCAGAGGGGTGGAAGGCTCTTTGGTGCTGCGCAAGGCCTCAGGCTTCAGGCCTTGCACTCTGACACATCCGCACATTAGGATCAGTCTCTGAAGTCTCGTGTCCCAAAGAGGCCGAGCCCAGCCTCGCCTGCTCCTTTTATAACCCCTCCCATGAGTCTCTGTGATGGAATCATTTCCGAATGGGGTTCTGGGTAATGTAGTCTCTCTCTCTGCTCTCACTTCAGCAATGTCTTTTCTCTACTTCCTCCCGACTCCCCTCTCACCTGGAACTTCTTGTCTGTCTGCATTAAAGGGGAACACCCCGCTACACACTCCCCCCACTTAAACTCTTTGGTCCCCAAAGATAAACCTTAACAAAGACTATGTACAACTCTAGTTAATTCTGCAAACGATGTTGGCATAGGGAATTCCAACCAAAACTGAGGCGTAGAATTCCCTTGCCCACAGGTCACATTATCATGGGTGGCCTGCCTAGCTGTGCCAGAGAGTGAGCTGGGGTTGCCCTCCACTAAATGGACAGTGGAGGGATCCGGATTTTCAGCATTCCTCCTAGTGGTAACCACAGAGTCCTCTGAGCTATTCCCCATTTGTGGGTAGGTCAGCTTCCTAGGAGGCCGGATGACTCTTCGAGCCCTTTGCTCTCTTGGGATTTCTGGCTCTGGTGCCACAGGCTCCTCTTCCTCTGAGCAACTATCATGGGCATCTTCCCAGTAATCTGCTGAAGGACTAGATGGGATGAACTCTGTGGTTTCTGGGTTCAGTGTTCCATCTGGAGTGTCTTCAGTGGTTGGAAGATCTATAGTGGAAGTTCCTGGAGTTGGGGAAGGCCACAACCATTGTACTATGGCTGCTATGTGTTTGCTCCAATGTTGCTTCTTCTCACTTTCCAGAGTCCCCAACATGTTGAGCAAGGTTCGGTTAAAGCTTTCCGGCTGAGCATCTCCCTGTGGGTGGTAAGGTGTAGTTCGAGTCTTCTTGATTCCCAACGAATCCAGGAGTTTCCGGATCAGTTTACTCTCAAAGTCCTTTCCTTGATCTGAATGAAGTCGCTGTGGCAGCCCATAATGGACAAAGTACTTCTCCATAAGTACCTTGGCTACGGTGGAGGCCTTCTGGTCTTTGGTTGGGAAAGCTTGGGCATACCGGGTGAAATGGTCGGTTATCACCAGAACATTTCCTAGTCCACTCAGGTCGGGTTCGAGGCAGAGAAAATCAATGCATACCAGATACATTGGGCCTTGACTTTGTAGATGGCCCATTGGGGCAGCTTGATGGGGTAAAGTCTTCCTCTGGATGCATCGTGCACATGAGTGGCAGTACTCTTCTACCTCTGCCCTCATGCAGGGCCAATAGAACCGACTTCTGACAAGTTGAAAGGTCCTTTCAGCCCCTAGGTGGCCATGATTGTCATGCAGGGCAATCAGAACAGTCTCTCGATGTTTCTCTGGGAGGAACAGTTGCCACTTATCTTCTGAGTCATCAGAGGGGCCCCTTCGGTAGACCACTCCCTGATGTACCTGCAACCTGTCCCATTCTTTCCTCAACAGGCGAGCTTCCTTTGAGGGATGACGCAGGAGTCTGTTTGGATCCTGATTCTCCAGGGCCTCCAGGACCAATCTCCCCATGGGGTCTTCCAATTGGTCACACCTCAACTCCTTCTTGGACAGTCTTGGCAGGTTGTCTTCTTCCAGTTGAGTTACTCCACAGTAGTGTTTGGGGACTCCCACCATGGTAACTCCTATTTCTTCTGCTCTGGAGCCTCCTCTGGCTTGGAATTCAGCTCCTTGACAAAGGGCCCGCACCCCGTCCGGTGCCACTTGGGTCCAATCTTCCATGTCACTGGTGGGGGCATGAGATCTCCTGGACAGAGGGTCTGTGTCTCGATTCCCAGCCCCTGGCTTTTACTTTAGGCTGAAGTTGAATCCAGACAGTGCGGCCAGCCACCTGTGTCCAGTGGCATCCAGCTTGGCCGTGGTGAAAAGGTAGGTAAGGGGGTTGTTGTCGGTCTTCACAGTGAACTCCGCCCCATACAGGTAGTCTTTGAGCTTGTCTACTGCTGCCCACTTAAGGGCCAGGAACTCCAGCTTGTGAGTGGGGTAGTTCTTCTCAGAGGGGGTCAGGCTCCTGCTCACGTAGGCAACAGGCCGCAGTTGTTCCTCGTGTTCTTGGTAAAGTACTCCTCCTAGACCGTCATGACTAGCATCTACGTGTAGTTCATAGGGCTTGGTTTGGTCTGCATAGGCCAAGACTGGGGCAGTGGTTAGGCTCTCCTTTAATGCCTGGAAGGCCTCTTCACACTTCTGGTTCCACTGATCTCTGACTGACTCTCCCGGCTTCCTGGGGCCTGAGTCGTCCTCTTCCCCCTCGGTCTTGAGTAGTTCATTCAATGGTCTGGCAATTCGGGCGAATCCTTCCACAAACCTCCTGTAATAGAAGCAGAACCCCAAGAAGGATCTGAGTTCTGTCACTGTGGTGGGTCGTGGCCAGGAGGTAACTGCCTCCAATTTCTCAGGGTCTGTGGCCACCCCTTCTTCAGACACTATGTGCCCCAGATAGTTCACAGAAGACTGGTAGAACCGACACTTCTCAGGCGAAAGCTTGAGTCCTTCCTCACTGAGTCTTCTCAACACTTTTTCCAGCCTCTCTTCGTGTTCTTCCAAGGTTCTCCCAAAGACAATGACATCGTCCAGGTATACAAGGACTTAAATAAGGTTCATGTCTCCTACAGTCTTCTCCATGAGACGTTGGAAAGTAGCTGGGGCTCCAGACAGACCTTGGGGCATCCGGTTGAATTCAAAGAACCCCACTGGGGTTATGAAAGGTGTCTTCTCCTTGTCTTCTGGATGCATAGGGATCTGATAGTACCCGCTCTTGAGATCCATAACGCTGAACCATTTGGCTCCAGACAAGCTCTGTAGGGCATCCTCTATCCTCGGAGTGGTGTATTGGTCGGGTATGGTTCTCCTGTTGAGAGTCCTGTAGTCTATACAGAGCCTCAATGACCCATTCTTCTTCCTGACCACCACTATCGGGGAGGCATAGGGGCTTCTAGACTCCCGTATCACACCAGTCCTCTTGAGTTCGGCCAGTTGTTCCCTTAGATCCTCCAGATCTGCTAGTGGGACCCGCCTGACCCTCTCTCTGAAGGGCTTATCTTCCTGGAGGCGGATCCGATGGGTGGCACTCCTTGCAAACCCCACATCGAACTCATCTTTAGAGAAGATCTTCTCCCATCTGGTCAACTGTGCCTTGGCTCTCTCTTTCCAAGCTCCTGGCAGATTCGGGTTTTCCATGGACAGCTTCTCCCAAGCATCTCCTCCTTCACCCGTCCTCTTCACTTCTGACAGGGTAACAGGGGCCGCAGGGCTCACCTGGCCCAGCAGCATTCTGGCTGGGATCTCCATGGGGTCTCTGGTAGTGTTTCTAACACTCACTGGAACTCTACAATGGGCCTTCTTCAGGACCTTCAGTGGAATCACTTCCGGTATCACTTCCAGACCTGAGGACTCGCCTCTTGGGTCTGACTCCAGCACGACAAAAGGGGCCAGGCTGCTCCCAAGTAAGCTTCACAGTGGCTCTGAGACAGGTTACTTCGCCGGGCTGCAACACTACCCCTTCTCTTCCAAGTCTCCACACCTTCCCTATCCCCTCTCCAGGGGTCTCCTGCTCTTGGACCAGCCGTTGGTAGGCCGTCTTCAGCATGGGATGGATCTTGGTGGCTGCTTGCCCCTCCTCTTTCACTAGAGGGGTCAGGAGTCTTCGGACCAGGTCCGTGTTCGTCCCTATTATAAGGGAATTCTTGTTGGCTCCAGGCGGCCTAGGGCACACAACTGCCAGGGTGTCAAACACTTCGGCCTTCCCAGCCACGGATGGGTCAAAGGTCATCTTGATGGGAAGCTAGCCGTCGTAAGGGAAACTCTGGGTTCCAATTCCCCATATTTCCAGCTCTTCTATCTTCTGGATAGGCAGATGACTCAAGTGCCTATCGTAGAAGTCCCGGTATAGTAGGGTCACTTGTGCCCCGGTATCCAAGAGGGCCCTGGTGTAGACTCCCTCCACTTGAATGGGCACTATCGGAGATGGGCCTACCTGCTTCTCCGGATATGGCCTGGTAGGGGTCACCTTCTTCTGGTCCTTTCCCTTCCGACTCTCTTTCGTCCAGCTCCTTTTGGACTTTAGTCTTTCCTGAGCCTGGTATGCATTGATTTCCCTCCTTTCAATGGGTGTACAGACCCGCTGAGGGATTTTATTGTTTTTCTTAGGTGTGCATCCCCTCTGGGGAATGTTGTGCCCCTTCTGAGGGGTCTTGCCCCCTTTCTCTGGGGTGTATCTCTGTTGAGGAATGTTGTGTTTCCTCCGAGGTGTTTTATTTCCTCTCTTCTTCTGTTTTTGATTCAGTTTGGAGCTCACTGAAGATGATGGGCACCCGGTTGACTCCTTTACCGGGGCCCTCTGAAGTTTTCCGCCGGCTGGCGGTTATTTGTCTTTTTCTTCCTGGGACTGGAACATATGTTTGCAAAATGACCAATCCCTCCGCAGTTGTAACAAATCACCTCTTCTTCCCGATCCTGTAGAGAAGCGGGCGCTGAGGTATTCGGGAACAACTCCTTTCTTGGACTTTCCTTTTCTGGTTTCCTTTGATCTTTCTCCATCAAAGAGGTCAGTATCCCCAACACTTGGGACATCTGCGATTTCAGTGTGTCCACTTCTGCATCTCTTTCGGGGGTCATGGCCGGGCTGACCATCACCACCGGAGGTTTGGCTGGCTCGACTGGCTGTTCCCTCTTTTTCTCCTCCAACATGGCCTCTTCCTCTCTGACCATTCGAATGAGGTCGGGGTATTCCAGGTTCTTCCCGTCCTGTCGGGTGCACAGCGCCAATGCAATAGGATCCAGGGGCTGAGCTCCCCTCAATACCTGCTGAGCCCGGGCCTCGTCTACCTTCCCTGGGTCGATCCCCTTCTTCAGAATATTTCTATGCAGGATCTTGTCTAGACATCCCATATATTCTGATAGTTTCTCTCCTGTTTTCTGGTAGCAGTGCTCCAGCTGATAGGTGAGCTCGGTAACTTTTTCTGTCCCACCGAACACATTCTGCAAGATGTCCAAGTAGTCCTGTGCAGTACAGTCTTTCCTGCTCATCTTCAGGTTGCGTATGGCATCCAGAGCAGGCCCCTTCAAACTTTCAGCAATTCTCTGTTTCTTGCTGCGTTCTGGAACTTCCCATTCCTCTAAGGCCTGAGTGGTGCCATCTAGCCACTCCTCAAATCCCTCTTCCCCTGAGGGTACAGGTTTCCTCCCTGAGAATATCCGGAGCTTTCTGTACCCCGACATCGGGTAATCTGTGGGATTCTTCTTGCACTGGGCCACAATCTCTCCCAGTACAGCGCATAGTTCTGTGCTAAGGGTGGCCGGTGATGATCTGGGACTCTCTGTATCCTTCTGCTTTTCCGCCTTAGGGGATGGCGGGGGAGGTGTCTGTGGAGATGATGGTTTTCTTATTTGGAACCGATCTCCCTTATGTGGCAGCGCATGTGTCAGATAGTAGGTCTGACCATCCATAGCTTGTATGCTCGGGCTTTTAAAATGCTCTGGAATTTCGTCTTTCCACTCTATTAATGCGTATGTACGCGAAGCATGTGGTCTCATATCCATCACCCATGATTTCTGGCATGGTGATAGGGACGTTATTAGCTGCTTTATCGCATCTCTTTGCCAGATCCCCGGGAGTTCAATAACTGCCGCCGCGGCCGGATCTGCGCCAGCCACTGTGTACCACTGTCCTACTTCTAGCGGGTCCATGCCGGTCTTTTGGCGTGTTCGCTTGCTGTATCAGGATCCCGGACGAGCCCCCACATGTAGCGATACCTTCACTTAAGAAGACCGCAGATTTAGTTTGGGCCCTGAAGACAGCTACGCCAACCCCCGGCAATATGCTCTACCCCCTACTGGCACAGCTAGTACTGACAGTAAATTGTATATCTTATACTGTATGAATAACTGAGCATTGAGACAATACTAAATTGAAATAAGTGTAAGATTTTACTTAAGCTCTTGGTAAGGAAAAGGGTAACATCAATAACAGTTTACAGAATAATCATTAGTAATACAGAGCCCAGCCACACTAACACACTATAGGGTTAACACATAACAAGTGCGCCACGCGGGTGACCGTTAGCTAAGTGCCCTGTGGCGCAGTAACCAAAACACCTTAGAAACCCCACCAGGCCTGTTTCTGATATCTACAACTTAGTCCTTTTTCTTCACCGGCAGATCTTTAATGGTGGTGCACATTAACAGAGTACAAACTTTGTAATCCAATGGGGTAGATAAAGATGGGATAGAAACTCGGCTATACGAACAGTAGGTTCAGCTCCGACAAGGGCCTTCAATAAGAATACCAAGAATAACTCGTAGGCCACGGCAGTCTATAGGCCTATATGCAGTAACAGTATATCAGTTGGGCATATTATGCCCTCTCACCCGCCTGGACTATGGTTCCAGTCCGGGAACTTCCACCAACTGTGTCCCACACACACTCAGTCTCTTCAGCGATCGGGTCCCCGATCCAAAAAGGCTGTAGTCGAGCGAAGTCAGATGCCACCCAGGCTCGCAGAGGGGTGGAAGGCTCTTTGGTGCTGCGCAAGGCCTCAGGCTTCAGGCCTTGCACTCCGACACATCCGCACAGGAGGATCAGTCTCTGAAGTCTCGTGTCCCAAAGAGGCCGAGCCCAGCCTCGCCTGCTCCTTTTATAACCCCTCCCATGAGTTTCTGTGATGGAAACATTTCCGAATGGGGTTCTGGGTAATGTAGTCTCTCTCTCTGCTCTCACTTCAGCAATGTCTTTTCTCTACTTCCTCCCGACTCCCCTCTCACCTGGAACTTCTTGTCTGTCTGCATTAAAGGGGAACACCCCGCTACACATATATACAAGCTGTCTACCCAGAAAGTCACTACAGGAAAGCATTCAATTTTTTTCTTTCATTTAGTCCTAAAGGACCTGCTACTTTAGAAATGAATGCTGGCCATACCTGGTTAATTTTTTTGCATTTAGCCAGCTAGTTAACAAGCAAGATGATTGGAGGAATCCCCCCCCCCCCCATGAGACATTGTATTCTGACAACAGGACCCTACAATGTCAGAATACACTGAGCAGAAGCTGATCAATATGTTTTCCAGCTTGTCTGTTTGACAAAAGTCAATAAAACAATAAGACCCCATTCACACAGGGGCGACTCGTCAGGCGACTCAGCCACCTGACAAGTCACGTCCCGTTCTGTACAATGGAACCGTTCTAATAGGACCGACTCAAGTCGCTCCGACTTAGAAAAAGGTTCCTGTACTACTTCAAGACGACTTCAGGGCGACTTCCATTGACTTCAATACAGAAGTCATTTTGCAAGTCACCTTTGAAGTCATGTTAGGATCGCCCGGTAGAGTCACGGGACAAGTCATGGTGCCCCTGTGTGAATGGGCTCTTAACCTCTGTTAAGCAGGGACAGCTACACGTTGATCAAAATTCAGCCATTCCCTGCTGAACTGGACCAATATAGATTGGTGTATGGTCAGTTTAGAATTATTTTATTCTTGTGAAAGTATCTTCCCACAATCACCTCCATGGTGCCTCACCCACTAAAATGTTCCCAGTCCACATGCTGATTAAGCCTGTTCTGTATGAGGACTGACCTCATTCAAAGAAGAATTTTTCTCCCACTAAATGTTCACCCAGCTATATTCTATTGAGGAAAGTTTCCTTGGGAAGTTGGCAATTCCTTTGATGGATCTATTTCTTACTTTAACAAGGCCCTCATGGACCCAGTGAAGGCTATGCTCATGTTCAAAGATTCAGTAGATGAAATGTTAGAGGACCTCATTAAAGTGAAACTAAACTAAAAGCTTTAAAACAAACCATACCTAACCTTTCTAGTTGCATGTACTGTGAAGTAAATAATTCTCAAACATCACAACAAAGATTCTAAAGTCATGCTTCTTAAATTGACAGGACTAATCTGTGTAAAACGCAAGCACATACTGTAGCCATAAAAAGTAGTATATCAAACATAAAAACAGTGCTAATCTGTGTCAGTAATATACTAAAACAGCGCTAATGTTGGTAAGAGAAAGATGGCCAACACCACCACAAAAGTGAATAACAGTTTTTTGGCAGATATTAAAGTGCAGAGTGTCCAACAGTGTCCATAGATAATCTTGGATAGAAACAGCGTGCACCTTCACTGAAAAATCCAGGTCCACCCAGTGAGAACACACTCCCCCTCAGGGGTTTAAACTCACCAGAGCCAGAACAATATCAAGCCTTGACAAAGAAGTATAAGTCAGAAGAACTATATGTAAACTGCACTCGGCATCAGCCAGGGGGATGGCAAATCAGTGGAGGCTCCCAAAATGGTAAAATAAACAGAAGAAAGCCAATAGCGTAATTCCGTTTAATAAAGAAAAGCCCCCCACATCACATCACCCTTCATACATTGAACGTACATAGATAAATAACAAATGAGCATAAACAAATGCACTTCACCGTCTCCGCCGGAGATGGAAGCCGCTTGTCTCACAAGCTTGTAACAGGAAATCTCCTACTTCCGGGTTCGGCTTTAGTGGAGCGCATACATCACTTCCGTTGCGTCGTGTAGGTCACGCCCTTAACAAAGATTCTAAAGTCATGCTTCTTAAATTGACAGGACTAATCTGTGTAAAACGCAAGCACATACTGTAGCCAGTCTGTGGGAGCCAGAATTATTGTTGGTTAGTAGGGGACTGAACTGCAACTCAATTTATAACATTTGTATTGTGTTTTTCTGGATTTTTTGGTGGATATTCTGTCTCTATCATTTAAAATACACCTATGATAAAAATTATAGACCCTTTATATCTTTGTAAGTGGGCAAACTTACCAAATCTGCAGGGGATCAAATAATTATTTTCCCCACTGTATAATTAACATGTATAAATACAGTTATTCACGTTCAGGTAATTATATACAAGGGGCACTCTTTATGTCTTAACCTCCAAATATGATTTACGACTTAACCTCCAAATATGGAAAGGCTTCTTCACAGTAACAAAATGTTATAAAATGTGGAATAGACTCCCTCAAGAACTGGTTCTGGCCAGCTCAGTAGATTATTAAAAAAAAGAACTGAATGCATTTCCAAATGCACAAAAAATAACCAGATACTCATTCTTTGAGGTAATAACGCTAGGGCTAGTTGATGCTAGGAATATCCGGTTGCATCATAGGGGATCAGAAAGGATTTTTTTTAATTGAATTTTAATGGTTAAACTAGGTGGACTAGTGTCTTTTTTTTATCTGACTAACTATGTACTATGTAAGTCACATGTAAAACACAAGGTCTGTGAACCGAATTCGGCCTACCAGGTCATTTTTATCTGACCCTTGCACCTCTCCTGCAGCTGTGGCACCCCTCCTCGTCCCTGCCCCACCTTGTTTTAGCAGTTGGCAGCAGAGAGGAGATTAGAACTCCTCCATCATATCCTGTGCTTCTCCGTGCTGCTGCAGAGAGGCTTGACTCTATCCCCATCTCAGCAGCTGGCAGCAAAAAGGAGGACAGAACTCCTCCTTCAGATTCTGTGCCTCTCTATGCAGTTGCAGCACCCCCTTGTCTCCGCCTCCCCTGGTCTCAGCATTCAGCTGATTCCAGCTCTCCTCCGGTCCTCCTACAAACCCTGCACTTTCTGGTCCCAAGCTCTGACCCAGCTTCTTGGCAGCAGCGCAAGGTAAAGGGGTACACTGTGATGTAAGGGAGGTTGGGAGACTCTTGACTTCTCGCTGTCCCGTGTTTGGTATGAATCATGAAGGGGAACTCCACGCCAAATTTTAATGAAAAAACCGGCATGGGTTCCCCTCCAGCATACCAGGCCCTTAGGTCTATTATGGATTTTAAGGGGAACCCCCTAAGCCGAAAAAACGGCGTGGGGTTCCCCCCAAAGATCCATACCAGGCCCTTAGGTCTGGTATGGATTTTAAGGGGAACCCCTAAGCCGAAAAAACGGCGTGGGGGTTCCCCCAAAATCCATACCAGACCCTTATCTGAGCACGCAACCTGGCAGGCTGCAGGGGAAGAGGGGGGGATGAGAGGGGCCCCCCTCCCTCCTGAACCGTACCAGGCTGCATGCCCTCAACATGGGGGGTGAGTGCTTTGGGGCAGGGGGGCGACCTGCGGCCCCCCCACCCCACAGCACCCTGCCCTCATGTTGATGGGGACAAGGGCCTCTTCCCGACAACCCTGGCCGTTGGTTGTCGGGGTCTGCGGGCAGGGGGCTTTTTGGAATCGGTGAGCCCCCTTTAATAAGGGGGCCCCCAGATACCGGCCCCCCACCCTATATGAATGAGTATGGGGTACATCGTACCCCTACCCATTCACCTGGTGGCAAAAAAAGTTAATAAAAAACACAACACAGGTTTTTAAAGTAATTTATTAGGCAGCTCCGGGGGTCTTCCTGCTGGGCGCCCTGCTATCTTCTTCCAGCTCTTTTGCTAGCGGGGTCCCGGGCTTCCTCGTCATCTTCTTCTGACTTTGGGGGTCTTCCTGCAGGGCGCCCCGCTATCTTCTTCCAGCTCTTTTGCTAGCGGGGTCCCGGGCTTCAGCGTCGTCTTCTTCCGACTTCGGGGGTATTTCTGCCGGGCGCCCCGCTATCTTCTTCCAGCTCTTTTGCTAGTGGGGTCCCAGACTTCTCTCCTTCATGTAAAACTCATACATTTATGGCTATAAAATTACTTCCAAACCCCAAACATTATATATGTTTTTTTTAGCAGACACCCTAGGGAATAAGATGGCGGTCATTGCAAATTTTTATTTACGCAATACATTTTCAAAAGCCCTTTTTTGAGTAAAAAAATGGTTTCATGAATGTAAAAAAATTACAAAACAGTAAAGTTAGCCCAATTTTTGGGGATAATGTGAAAGATGTTGTTATGATGAGTAAATAGATACCTAAGATGTCACGCTTTAAAATTGCGCATACTCATGGAATGACACCAAACTTCAGAACTTAAAAATCTCCCTAGGCGATGCTTTAATTTTTTTTACACATTACCATTTTCTCATTACAGAGGAGGTCTAGTGCTAGAATTGTTGCACTCGTTCTAACGCACGCAGCAATACCTCACATGTGTGGTTTGAACGGCGTTTACATATGTGGGCGGGACTTACGTGTGTGTTCGCTTCTGAGCGCGAGCTACCGGGCACATGGGCGTTTTTTCTTTCTTTTTTTTTTCTTTTTTACTTTTTTGTATTTCTTACTCTTTTTTTAACTTTTTTGTTTTTTGGATCACTTTTATTCCTATTACAAGGAATGTAAACATCCCTTGTAATAGGAATCTATTGTGACAGGTCCTCTTTATGGAGAGATGCAGGGTCAATAAGACCCCACATCTCTCCTCCAGGCTGAAAAGCATGAGATCGATCAAAAAAATTCACCAATCTCATGCTGACAGCCGAGATCATGGCTTGGTTTACATACGGGAACCCGGCGTGATGTCATAATGTCGCGCCCGGGCCTCCGACGGTCATAGAGATGACTGGTGACCTTCTGGTCACCAGTCATCTCTATGCTTCACATCTGGCGCTGGCCAAATCGTTCTCTGAGCCCAAGATGGCACGGGAGAGCCCGGAGAAGCACCGGATGGCAGCGGGAGGGGGGGAACGTCCCCTCCCGCCGCCTATAAGAACAATCAAGCGGCGGAACTGCCGCTATGATCGTTTTTAGCGTGCACAGAATCGCCGGCTGAAAATAATTATATCTGAATGATGCCTGCAACTGCAGGCATCATTCAGATGTCACCGCACAAAGCCAAGGACGTCATTTGACGGTGGGCGGTAGGAAAGTGGTTAATTTTTCGAAAATTTTGACAAAAGGTAATTTTTCTCCTTCAATGATGTACACTGATGAGACTGCACTGATGGGCACTGATAAGGTGGCAAGGGTGGGCACTGAGAGGTGGCATTACTAGTTGGCACTGGTGGGCATTGAGAAGTGGCACTGCTAGGTGGCAATGATAGTTGGCAGTGATGGGCACTGATAGGCAGCACTGCTAGGTGGCACTGATTGGCACCAGTGGTGGGCATTGATAGGTGGCACTGGAAGGGGCTACTGATTGTCACAGATGACGCAGAATTGCCTCTTCCTCTTCGGGCCCGATGTCCCTTGCACATAAGCTGGTGATTGTCTTTTTTTTTGCTCACGCTGTCAGCACAAGTAGAAAACAAAAACCATTACCCAGCTTTTGTTTACATCACGTGATCAGCTGTCATTGGCTGACAGCTGATCACATGGTAAAGGGCAGGTATCGGCCCCTTCCTCGGATCTGTCATCACCCGAGTCTCAGTAACTCGGTGACCACAGCGCACGCGCGAAGGGGATGATGTTTATTGACGGACTCCCGGCAATTAAGGACCATGCTGTGGCCGTCGATCAGTTATAGCGCTGATCTCAAGATTAAAGAGGGTCTAAATGGGCCATTTACATGCATCACAATTCAACTTAGGAATGTGTCTTTGCAAAGTTAAACTAAATTAAATCCTTTCTTATTTTTGCTTGGGGATAGAGTGCAGAGGGATTACAAGTCTGGACAGTTTTTGGGGATGTCTGCACCCCTGATAGGGTGAAGACAACTCCCAAATTTGGCCACTTTATCCTTCCAAATAATTCACTTCCTGCCACACAGGAAGTGAGGGGAAATCCCTACCAATGTCTTTCCTTGGGGACACACAGGTCAATCTAAATACTTTCCCCATTATGTACATTGCACTCCAGCATTTTGCGGGGTACACCCCAAATTATAAGGTATTTTGGACTTTGGGGTTTATTTACTAAAGGCAAATCTACTTTGCACTACAAGTGCACTTGCTGGATATCCAAGGGGGACATGCAAGCAAACCAAAAAAACACCATCTTTGCTTTTACATGATTGGATGTTACAATCACCAGTGATCCCTCAGATTTTCAGCAGCTGCACTTTTACTGCAGAGTGGATTTGTCTTTACTAAACCCCAAACTACCCAATGATTTGGGGTGTACACAACAAAGTGCTAGAGTGCAATTTGCTTAATGGGGACACGAGATTGATCTGTGTGTCGCCAAGAAAAGACATTGGTAGGGTTTTACCTTCACTTCTTGTTTAGCTGTGTGACAGGAAGTAAAGCCAATTTTACTAAAAGGGGACACAAAGCCCAACCTACAAAAAAATAAACACAAGCAGGGGTTCTAATACTTACTTGGTTTCCCTCAAAATGCCCAATTAGAATTGTATTGCCTTGAGCCATTTTTAAGTGCAGTGCTCTAAATCAGTGCTTCTCAAGTACCCCCAACAGGCCATGTTTGCAGGTTTTCCTTCATCTTGCACATGTGCTTTAAATCACAGTCAATGGTTTGGTATTTTGGACAGCAATTCTCCATAAGATAAATTCACAAAACATGTCCTGTTGGGGGTACTTGAGGACTGAGGCTGAGAACCACTGCAGTAAAAAAGGAAAATTGAATACTTACCGCTCTGTATTTTTCATTCCCTGGTGATTTTCCATGGCAGCACACAATACATGCATATGCTAGCATGAAGGCACCAGGGTAGATAAATCACACCTGTTGTTTTGACATGCCAATCAGCTGTCACATTTGTTGCAAAGAAAACGCAAAACAAACCTCAAAACTTTGCATCAAATTTTATTGGTCAACAAAACAAAGAATGATAAAAATAAAAAAACAGGGTCAATTTGAAACAGTTACAGACTCACAACATCTTGAAAGATTTGGCAAAGTAATGCAGCACAGACAATTAAATCAAAGTGGACAAACATTAACAACATCAAAATTATTTCAGGGGAACATTTCCCCCACACAAAAGAATACAATCCACAAAAGTAAAACCAAACATCCTGTTTTGCAAAGACATAACAAATAAAATACATGTGTTACAAACTAGATAAGGACACCAAAATGAACATTTTGCCCCCCCCCCCCCCCCCCCCCCCCCACACACACACACACACACACACACACACACACACACACACACACACACACACACACACACACTTGCCTCTTTTCAGGGCAAGGGAGACAATGCTATCTGCTAGCTTTATATAACCTATGTTTGTGTGCTAATGAGGCAATTGAAAACACATGCACAGTCCATGAAACACCCAAAATGCAAGTTCACCCAATGTAGAGACTGAACTTCAAAGTGGCTACACCTGTTAAGGATGTCCTTCAATTACTAACCCATAAAAACACTCTCTGAGCATGCCCAGAAATGTCCAGGTGCGGTTCCCACACAAAAAGCACCAACAAAAAAATCTAACAGGCTGGGCATGCTCAGAAGAACTCAAATGCAGCTAGCAGAAAATAACCCCCCCCCCCCTGTCCAAAATGAAGCACATCATCCAGCATGCTACAAAATTAGAGATGGGACAATCACCCCGCTCTACCAACAAATACCATTGCAGTCTATGGGAACTGACATGTTAACTTTGCTAGTCCCCACTTGGCTGGCTTATCTTCTAGTTATTGGCCTTAAAATGGGGGCCCAGGTCCCACCCTAAGGGACATATATCAATGTCACCAATTTGGACAACACCAAAAACAAAACAAGGAGAAGTGCCTTTAAATATGCCAAATTGTTTAAGGGCCATTTCACACCACATGCAGTCCATTGTGTTTTTTATGCATCAAAAATGCATGGAAAGTTGGTTATATGGTTCTAAATGGCAGTGTTTGTTCCAGTGCATTCCAGTTCCACAAAAAAAGTAGAACATACTGCATTTTACCTGCACTGGACTGTACTGGAACGCAGAAAAACGCATCATAAATGCACTGAAACCCACAGGAACACACCTAAATGCACCAAAAACGCACTGGAACACACTTGTCCTTATCTATGGTTAATAAAAAAGAGGGGTGAAAAAAAAGCACTGGACTGCATCAAAAAACGTACCAAAAATGCACTGGAACGCATCAAAAACGTGCATGCAGAAAAGCACATGGAACGCATCCGGATTGCGTTTCTATGGTGTGAACTGGCCCTAGTTCACACTATAGAAACGCAGTCTGGATGCGTTCCAGGTGCTTTTCCGCATGCGCGTTTTTGACACGTTTCAGTGCATTTTTGATGCGTTTTTGATGCAGTCCAGTGTTTTTTTCCCCCTCTTTTCACTTAGGACAAGTGTGTTGCAGTGCGTCTTTGGTGCATTTAGGTGCATTTCAGTGCATTCCAGTGCGTTTTTGGTACGTTCCGTCACGTTTTTGATGTGTTTTACTGTGGTCCAGTACAGTTCTGTACCTAAAAAAATGCAGCATGACCAATTTTTTTTGCCTTTCTGAAACGCACTGGAACGGACTGCAGTGGTGTGAACTATGCCATTGGCATTAATGTGATCAACTTTCTTTGCGTTTTTCATGCATCAAAAAAACGCACTGCACTGCATCCGGTGTGAACTGGCCCTAAATATCATACCTGGGGGGTGTCTATAGTATGCTTGTAAAGTAGCGCATGTTTTCCATGTTTATAACAGTTCGAGAGCAAAATGACATTTCTAAAGTAAAATAATAATCATTTGAAAGTACTCGCGGCTGTAATTAATTGCTGGTTCCTGTCAATACAGATAAAAGTCATTGAAAGTCTTTGATAACAAAAAAAAAAAGCGTGGGGGTCCCCCCAAATTCCATTACCAGGCCCTTCAGGTCTGGAATGGATATTAAGGGGAACTCTGCTGCAAATTAAAAAAAAATGCGTGCGGTTCCCCCAAATATCCATACCAGGCCCTTCAGATCTGGTATGGATTTTAAGGGGAACTCCACCCCAAATTTTTTTCAAAAATGGCGTGGAGTCCCCCCAAAAATCTACACCAGACCCGTGCACGCAACCTGGCAGGCCGCAGGAAAAGAGGGGGGGACGAGAGAGCGCCCCCCCTCCCTCCTGAACCGTACCAGACCACATGCCCTCAACATGGGGAGGATGTCCCCATGTTGATGGGGACAAGGTCCTCATCCCCACAACCCTTGCCCGGTGGTTGTGGGGGTCTGTGGGCGGGGGGCTTATCGGAATCTGGAAGACCCCTTTAACAAAGGGGACCCCCAGATCCAGCCCCCCCTGTGTGAAATGGTAATGGGGTACAAATGTACCCCTACCATTTCACAAAGAAAGTGTCAAAAATGTTAAAAATGACAATAGCCGGTTTTTGACAATTCCTTTATTAATGTCTTCTCTTTTCTTCCATCTTCTTCCATCTTCTTCTTCCAGCTTCTTCTTTTCTCCATTCGGGCTTCTTCCTCCATCTTGTTCTTCATCTTCCTCTTCCTCTTCATCTTCATCTTCCTTCTGTCTTCTCGTCCGCATCTTGCTCCGGCTTCTTCTTTCTTCTTCGGCCGCTCCGTTTGAATTGGAGGTTCCCGCTGTGCGACGCTTCAGTTCTTCAGTTCTCCTCTGGGTCCGCTGCCACCCGGTGACCCCGCCCCCCTCTGACGCACATGGATTTCACGGGGAATTTCCCCGTGGTGTCAGAGGGGGGAGGAGCCACCGGGTGGCAGCGGACCAAGAGGGGAACTGAATCGTCACACAGCGGGAACCTCCAATTCAAACGGAGCGGCCGAAGAAGAAAGAAGAAGCCGGAGCAAGATGCAGACGAGAAGACCGAAGGAAGAAGGAAGAAGGAAGATGAAGATGAAGATGAAGAGGAAGATGAAGAACAAGATGGAGGAAGAAACCCGAATGGAGAACAGAAGAAGGTGGAAGAAGATGGAAGAAAAGAGAAGACACTAATAAAAGAATTGTCAAAAACCGGCTCTTGTCATTTTTTTAATTTTTTACACTTTCTTCGTGAAATGGTAGGGGTACAATGTACCCCTTACTAATTCACATAGGGGGGGCTGGGATCTGGGGGTCCCCTTTGTTAAAGGGGTCTTCCAGATTCCGATAAGCCCCCCGCCCGCAGACCCCCACAACCACCGGGCAAGGGTTGTGGGGATGAGGCCCTTGTCCCCATCAACATGGGGACATCCTCCCCATGTTGAGGGCATGTGGCCTGGTACGGTTCAGGAGGGAGGGGGGGCCGCTCTCTCGCCCCCCCCCTCTTTTCCTGCGGCCTGCCAGGTTGCGTGCTCGGATAAAGGGTCTGGTGTGGATTTTTGGGGGGAACTCCATGCCATTTATTTTTAAATTTGGGGTGGAGTACCCCTTAAAATCCATTCCAGATCTGAAGGGCCTGGTATGGATATTTGGCGGAACCGCACGCATTTTTTTTTTAATTTGTGGCGGAGTTCCCCTTAATATCCATTCCAGACCTGAAGGGCCTGGTAATGGAATTTGGGGGGACCCCCAACGCTTTTTTTTTTGTTTTTATCAATGACTTTCAATGACTTTTCTCTATATTGCCGGGAGCCGACAGTTCATTATAGCCGCGGGTGCTTTTAAATGCCTTTTTTTTCCTTTAGAAATGTAATTTTGCTGGCGCACTGTTATATAATGGAAAGTTCAGAGCTGCGCTTGTTCAACTTATGCAAATTGGTTTACGTGACTTGACATTTACTAAGATTTTGCCGGCGCAGTGTCTTGGCGCAAGAAAACAAGGAAAATTCCCGCGCTGAGCTCAAAATAACCTCCCGCAGCTCGAATCGTACTTGCCGGCGCAGCGGCCTGGTTTTGAAAAAGTTACTTTCTCACTCTATTTTGGGCATATTAGTTATGTGGACAGGTGTCCCTACACTTCCTCACATCACCCCATGTCACCCCCATTATATTCTCACTTCCAGCTTCTTTATATTTAGAGTTTAACATGCCGTGCACCAGGTCCATAGTGGCGCACTGAGCGCCTCCTCCCGTCCGCCGACAACACTATAGTAAATGACAAATAGGGCTGCGCTACAGGCGCTAATGTTTTGTAAATACCAAAACAGCCATTGCACACGCAGATGCGGCGATACTCATGGCGTAAACGTTTTGTAAATCAGCCCCCCTGTGTTGTAGCAGTTGTTTACTGACCTACAATCTTAATATAATATAATTATACGTTGCTTTATTTTTTATTTTTACACTATTATACAACATGTAATAATACTATATGATATATTATTATACCATTATGCCATGAATTTTTTTTTATTCTGCTCAAAAACTAATTTGGTACTCATAAAATGCAAGACATTTTTAGTTTTGTTCATAATAAGCTGATTTTAGGCACTATGAAAAAGTGGATATTGATACCACAGTTTTTTTTATTTACAATTACAATATTTTTATGTTTTCTTTGTGTTTGTTATCATCTTGTACCCTTGATAAAGGGGAGTGTGTTTTGCCCCTGAATGCCTTGGATGTCTTGTAAATCATTAAAGCTGTTTTGGATTTCTTTTTGACTTTGGTCTGGTGCTCCTTTCATTTGGTTTATGGTCTGAGTGACATTCCTGAGTGCCCATTAGAGGATAGCTCTAGTTGCATGTGAGCTGCCTAACCAGAGCCAGTGAGCTTTTGCAAAGGGTCGTGTAAGTGCCAAGCTCCAAAGCATTGGGCTACATCCAGCGGCTATCAGCGATGATCCATGGGCGATTTGCGGCTCAGGAGGGAGGCGGAGGTGCCAGCCACCGAGCAGTCATGGCGGGCAAATGTAAAGCGCGAGAGGGTCCATGGAAGCAGACAAATTTCTTTGTCCCAGCCACGGGCCGTGGGATGTTTATAATAGATAGTACATTTAAATTCTGTTCACTGGGAGTGTCTGTATCCAAACCCATACTTTCTGTAAGTAGTGTCTCTAAATCCATCAGTGCAATCAACTTCTGTGTATGTATAATTTCTTGTGATTCAACACCCATAGATGTAATAGATGTGTCGGAGCGGCCTCAGATATCTCCACAACCCAACTATCTTGCAAATTTTCCAACATATACAAGTGTTTTAAATAAATTCAAATGGTAAAACAATGCATTTTTTCAAAGGATTCATCAAATCCTTTGATAAATGTTTCAGTTCATCCTGTGTAAATTCAACACCTTAAAACAATTCAGAACATTATTACAAAAATTACTCTTTTTATCACACAGTGTTAATTGTACTGAATAGATATGTGACATAGGCTGCACACTTGTGATGCTGCTTCTGATTAGATGCAAGAAATCTGTGTCCAGGGCCAGTCAGTTGCATGAGATCGCTGCACGAGAGATTACCGTATATACTCGAGTATAAGCCGAATTTTTCAGCACATTTTTTTGTGCTGAAAATGCCCCCCTCGGCTTATACTCGAGTCACCTTTTTGCGCCTAGACCCCAAACTTGGCACACATGTAGCCCCACTCTTCCTCTACAAGTGTGCAAAGTTTGTTGTCCAAGGGACCTACAGCCGGATCAGCACCGATTTTTCAAACCCGGGCACCCCTTCCATAGACTCCCATGTTAAACGTCAGTCTAGTCATGGGCACAGTGAGGCATGGGCACAGTGAGACATGGACACAGTGAGGCACAGTGAGGCATACACATGGACACAGTGAGGCACAGTGAGGAATGCAGATGGACACCCTAGGCTTATACTCCAGTCAATACGTTTTCCCATTTTTTTGTGGTAAAATTAGGTGCCTCGGCTTATATTCAGGTCGGCTTATACTCGAGTATATACGGTATATGTTAGTGGCAGTGATTAGCTGCATAAGGTAGCCCCATTGAAAGCCTCTTGCATCTAATCGGAGGCAGGGTGCATTCATTCCTTATATTGTACTATTTTATTTTATTTTGTTTATTTGCATTTTTGTACATTTATTCCAGTTTGTGTCTCTCATTGTTTTTAATTTTTTTCCTCATAGTCTAAACCATATGAGAATGTCTCTCTTGCCTTTTTCAGTATCAGTTCTTGAGCTTTCATTGGAATTTATTTCACTTAGGCCTCATGCCCACTGACGTTTTTACAGCTGCGTTTTTTACAGCTTAAAAACGCCTGTCCATGTTATTGTAAATATTTTTATTTTTATTTATATATTTTTTTTTTTAAAAAACGTCGGAGCTAAAAACGCGACCGCGCGTTAGTGCACGTTTTTGCGCGTTTTTGCGCGTTTTTTGACGCTCGCGTTTTTTTCTGCCTAATTCTGACGCTGAGGAACGCACTGGTCCTGGTTTTTTTTTTACAGCTTAAAAACGTCTATGCTATTTGCAGCTCAAAAACGTCTAGGTGGGCATGAAGCTATAGACTAACATGGACAGGCGTTTTTAAGCTGTAAAAAACGCTCAAAAACGCGGCTGTAAAAACGTCCGTGGGCATGAGGCCTTATTATCACATGGTGTTATTGAGTATATGTTACTGTTTATTATATTTTTAGCACCATTTTGTAGCGCTGCTATTGTCTTATCTCATTTAGGTGTTTTGGGTTAAGACTTTTCGGCTTTCAATATTTACACATTAAGCGGCAGCTTTAGTTGTTTTTATTTTTTATTTTATTGTTTATTCTTTGGCGCAGCGATGATAGAGTTTACTCAGAGCGTGTGTATCCTATATCAGCAACATAAGGGGGCTGATTTACAAAACGTTTGCGCCATGAGTATCGGCGCATCTGCGCGCGCAATGGCTGTTTTGGTATTTACAAAACATTAGCGCCGGTAGCGCAGCCCTATTTCCCATTTACTATAGTGTTGTCGGCGGACGGGAGGAGGCGCTCAGTGCGCGACTATGGACCTGGCGCACAGCATGTTAAAATATAAATATAAAGAAGCTGGAAGTGAGAATATAATGGGGGTGATGTGGGGCGATGTGAGGAAGTGTAGTGACACCTGCCCAAATAACTAATATGCCCAAAATAGAGTGAGAAAATAACTTTTTCAAAACCAGCCCGCTGCGCCGGCAAGTACGATTCGAGCTGCGGGAGTTTTTTTTGTGCTCAGCGCGGCAATTTTCCTTGTTTTCTTGCGCCAAGACACTGCGCCGGCAAAATCTTACTAAATGTCAAGTCACGTAAACCAATTTGCATAAGTTGAACAGGCGCAGCTCTGAACTTCCCAGTGCGCCAGCAAAATGACATTTCTAAAGGAAAAAAAAGGCATTTAAAAGCACCCGCGGCTGTAATGAATTGTCGGCTCCCGGCAATATAGAGAAAAGTCATTGATAAAAAAAAAAAAAGCGTGGGGGTCCCCTTAAATTCCATTACCAGGCCCTTAAGGTCTGGAATGGATATTAAGGGGAACTCCGCCGCGAAAAAAAAAAAAAAAGCGTGCGGTTCCCCCAAATATCCATACCAGGCCCTTCAGATATGGAATATATTTTTAGGGGAAATCCACCCCAAATTTTTGAAAAAATGGCGTGGAGTCCCCCCAAAAATCCACACCAGACCCTTTATCCAAGCACGCAACCTGGCAGGCCGCAGGAAAAGAGGGGGGGATGAGAGAGCGGCCCCTCCTCCCCCCTGAACCGTACCAGGCCACATGCCCTCAACATGGGGAGGATGTCCCCATGTTGATGGGGACAAGGGCCTCATCCCCACAACCTTTGCCCGGTGGTTGTGGGGGTCTGCGGGCGGGGAGCTTATCGGAATCTGGAAGACCCTTTTAACAAAGGGGACCCCCAAATCCCACCCCCCTATGTGAATTGGTAATGGGTACATTGTACCCTTACCATTTCACGAAGAAAGTGTCAAAAATGTAAAAAATGACAAGAGACGGTTTTTGACAATTCCTTTATTAATGTCTTCTCTTTTCTTCCATCTTCTTCCATGTTCTTCTGTTCTCCATTCGGGTTTCTTCCTCCATCTTCCTCTTCCTCTTCCTCTTCATCTTTATCTTCATCTTCCTTCTTCCTTCGGTCTTCTCGTCCGCATCTTGCTCTGGCTTCTTCTTTCTTCTTCGGCCTCTCCGTTTGAATTGGAGGTTCCCGCTGTGTGACGATTCAGTTCTCCTCTTGGTCCGCTGCCACCCGGTGGCTCCGCCCCCCTCTGACACCACGGGGAAAGTCCCTGTGAAATCCATGTGTGTCAGAGGGGGGCGGGGTCACCGGGTGGAAGCGGACCCAGATGAGAACTGAAGAACTGAAGCGTCGCACAGCGGGAACCTCCAATTCAAACGGAGCGGCCGAAGAAGAAAGAAGAAGCCGGAGCAAGATGCGGACGAGAAGACAGAAGGAAGATGAAGATAAAGAGGAAGAGGAAGAGGAAGATGAAGAACAAGATGGAGGAAGAAACCCGAATGGAGAAAAGAAGAAGATGGAAGAAGAAGATGGAAGAAGAAGATGGAAGAAGATGGAAGAAAAGAGAAGACATTAATAAAGGAATTGTCAAAAACCGGCTATTGTCATTTTTAACATTTTTGACACTTTCTTTGTGAAATGGTAGGGGTACATTTGTACCCCATTACCATTTCATACAGGGGGGTGCCGGGATCTGGGGATCCCCTTTGTTAAAGGGGTCTTCCAGATTCCGATAAGCCCCCCGCCCGCAGACCCCAACAACCACCTGGCAAGGGTTGTGGGGATGAGGCCCTTGTCCCCATCAACATGGGGACATCCTCCCCATGTTGAGGGCATGTGGCCTGGTACGGTTCAGGAGGGAGGGGGGCACTCTCTCGTCCCCCCCCTTTTCCTGCAGCCTGCCAGGTTGCGTGCTCGGATAAGGGTCTGGTGTGGATTTTTGGGGGGACTCCACACCATTTTATTTTTAAATTTGGGGTGGAGTTCCCCTTAAAATCCATACCAGATCTGAAGGGCCTGGTATGGATATTTGGGGGAACCGCACGCATGTTTTTTTAAATTTGCGGCAGAGTTACCCTTAATATCCATTCCAGACCTGAAGGGCCTGGTAATGGAATTTGGGGGGACCCCCACGCTTTTTTTTTTTTCAATGACTTTCAATGACTTTTATCTGTATTGACAGGAACCAGCAATTCATTATAGCCGCGAGTACTTTTAAATGACTATTATTTTACTTTAGAAATGTAATTTTCCTCTCAAACTGTTATAAACATGGAAAACATGCGCTACTTTACAGGCATACTATAGACACCCCCCAGGTATGATATTTAGGGCCAGTTCACACCGGATGCAGTGCAGTGCGATTTTTTGATGCATGAAAAACGCAAAGAAAGTTGATCACATTAATGCCAATGGCATAGTTCACACCACTGCAGTCCGTTCCAGTGCGTTTCAGAAAGGCAAAAAAAAATTGGTCATGCTGCATTTTTTAGCTACAGAACTGTACTGGACCACAGTAAAACACATCAAAAACGGAACGTACCAAAAACGCACTGGAATGCACCGGAACGCACCTAAATGCACCAAAGACGCACTGCAACACACTTGTCCTAAGTGAAAAGAGGGGGTAAAAAACACTGGACTGCATCAAAAACGCATCAAAAATGCACTGAAACGTGTCAAAAACGCGCATGCAGAAAAGCACCTGGAAAGCATCCAGACTGCGTTTCTATGGTGTGAACTAGGGCCAGTTCACACCATAGAAACGCAATCCGGATGCGTTCCAGGTGCTTTTCTGCATGCACGTTTTTGATGCGTTCCAGTGCATTTTTGGTACGTTTTTGATGCAGTCCAGTGCTTTTTTTCACCCCTCTTTTTTATTAACCATAGATAAGGACAAGTGTGTTCCAGTGCGTTTTTGGTGCATTTAGGTGTGTTCCTGTGCGTTTCAGTGCGTTTATGATGCGTTTTGCTGCGTTCCAGTACAGTCCAGTGCAGGTAAAATGCAGCATGTTCTACTTTTTTGTGGAACTGGAACGCACTGGAACAAACACTGACATTTAGAACCATATAACCAACTTTCCATGCATTTTTGATACATAAAAAATGCAATGAACTGCATGTGGTGTGAAATGGCCCTTAAGGAATTTGGCATATTTAAAGGCACTTCTCCTTGTTTTGTTTTTTTGTTGTCCAAATTGGTGACATTGATATATGTCCCTTAGGGTGGGACCTGGGCCCCCATTTTAAGGCCAATAACTAGAAGATAAGCCAGCCAAGTGGGGACTAGCAAAATTAACAAATCAGTTACCATAGACTGCAATGGTATTTGTTGGTGGGGGGGGGGGGTGAATGTCCCATCTATAATTTTGTAGCATGCTGGATGATGTGCTTAATTTTGGACAGGGGGGGGGGGGGTTATTTTCTGCTAGCTGCATTTGAGTTCTTCTGAGCATGCCCAGCCTGTTAGATTTTTTTGTTGGTGCTTTTTGTGTGTGAACAGCACCTGGACATTTCTGGGCATGCTCAGAGAGTGTTTTTATGGGTTAGTAATTGAAGGACATCCTTAACAGGTGTAGCCACTTTGAAGTTCAGTCTCTACATTGGGTGAACTTGCATTTTGGGTGTTTCATGGACTGTGCATGTGTTTTCTATTGCATCATTAGCACAAAAACATAGGTTATATAAAGCTAGCAGATAGCATCTTCTCCCTTGCCCTGAAAAGAGGCAAGTGTGTGTGGGGGGGGGCAAAATGTACATTTTGGTGTCCTTATCGAGTTTGTAACACATGTATTTTATTTGTTATGTCTTTGCAAAACAGGATGTTTGGCTTACTTTTGTGGATTGTATTTTTTTGTGTGGGGGAAATGTTCCCCTGAAATAATTTTGATGTTGTTAATGTTTGTCCACTTTGATTTAATTGTCTGTGCTGCATTACTTTGCCAAATCTTTCAAGATGTTGTGAGTCTGTAACTGTTTCTAATTGACCCTGTTTTTTTATTTTTAGTATTCTTTGTTTTGTTGACCAATAAAATTTGATGCAAAGTTTTGAGGTTTGTTTTGCGTTTTCTTTGTAACAAATGTGACAGCTGATTGGCATGTCAAAACAACAGGTGTGATTTGTCTACCCTGGTGCCTTCATGCTAGCATATGCATGTATTGTGTGCTGCCATGGAAAATCACCAGGAAATGAAAAATACAGAGCGGTAAGTATTCAATTTTCCTTTTTTACTGCAGTGGTTCTCAGCCTCAGTCCTCAAGTACCCCCAACAGGACATGTTTTGTGAATTTATCTTATGGAGAATTGCTGTCCAAAATACCAAACCATTGACTGTGATTTAAAGCACATGTGCAAGATGAAGGAAAACCTGCAAACATGGCCTGTTGGGGGTACTTGAGAAGCACTGATTTAGAGCACTGCACTTAAAAATGGCTCAAGGCAATACAATTCTAATTGGGCATTTTGAGGGAAACCAAGTAAGTATTAGAACCCCTGCTTGTGTTTATTTTTTTTTGTAGGTTGGGCTTTGTGTCCCCTTTTTAGTAAAATTGGCTTTACTTCCTGTCACACAGCTAAACAAGAAGTGAAGGTAAAACCGTACCAATGTCTTTTCTTGGCGACACACAGATCAATCTAGTGTCCCCATTAAGCAAATTGCACTCTAGCACTTTGTTGTGTACACCCCAAATCATTGGGTAGTTTGGGGTTTAGTAAAGACAAATCCACTCTGCAGTAAAAGTGCAGCTGCTGAAAATCTGAGGGATCACTGGTGATTGTAACATTCAATCATGTAAAAGCAAAGATGGTGTTTTTTTGGTTTGCTTGCATGTCCCCCTCGGATATCCAGCAAGTGCACTTGTAGTGCAAAGTAGATTTGCCTTTAGTAAATAATCCCCAAAGTACCTAATAATTTGGGGTGTACCCCGCAAAATGCTGGAGTGCAATGTACATAATGGGGAAAGTATTTAGATTGACCTGTGTGTCCCCAAGGAAAGACATTGGTAGGGATTTCCCCTCACTTCCTGTGTGGCTATGTGACAGGAAGTGAATTATTTGGAAGGATAAAGTGGCCAAATTTGGGAGTTGTCTTCACCCTATCAGGGGTGCAGACATCCCCAAAAACTGTCCAGATTTGTAATCCCTCTGCACTCTATCCCCAAGCAAAAATAAGGCTCGATTCACACTAATGCATGTTGCTTTTGAGCGTTTTTGCCTTGCTTTTTGCGGTGCTTGCCGCGTTTTTCAACATGCGTTTTTACCACGATTTGCGTTTTGCGGGGTTTTTTTTATTAATTTTTAGAAATTAATTTTTATTTTTATACATTTCCATAAAAAAAAACGAAAATCGCGGTAATAAACGCGGTAGAAACGCATCAAAAACGTGGTACTTGCGTTTTTGATGCAGGTCCATTGACTTCTATTACATGCAAAACGCTGCTTTTTGCATGAAAAAAAGTCCCCGACCCTTTCCAAAAACGCAGAGGTACAAAAATGCATTGATGTGAACATGTTCCATAGGAACCCATGTTAAAAAAAAATCATGCATTTCTGCAAAATGCAAAATGCACCAAAAAACGCATTAGTGTGAATGGAGCCTAAGAAAGGATTTCATTTAGTTTAACTTTGCAAAGACACATTCCTAAGTTGAATTGTGATGCATGTCAATGGCCCATTTAGACCCTCTTTAATCACTTGAGATCAGCGCTATAACTGATCGACGGCCACAGCATGGTCCTCAGTTGCCGGGAGTCCATCAATAAACGTCCTCCCCTTCGCGCGCGCTGTGGTCACCGAGTCACTGAGACTCGGGTGATGACAGATCCAAATAAGGGGCCGATACCTGCCCTTTACCATGTGATCAGCTGTCAGCCAATGACAGCTGATCACGTGATGTAAACAAAAGCTGGGTAATGATTTTTGTTTTCTCCTTGTGCTGACAGCGTGAGCAAAAAAAAAGGCAATCACCGGCTTATGTGCAAGGGACATCGGAAGAGGAAGAGGCAATTCTGCGTCATCTGTGACAATCAGTAGCCCCTGCCAGTGCCACCTATCAATGCCCACCACTGGTGCCAATCAGTGCCACCTAGCAGTGCTGCCTATCAGTGCCCATCACTGCCAACTATCATTGCCACCTAGCAGTGCCACTTCTCAATGCCCACCAGTGCCAACTAGTAATGCCATCACTCAGTGCCCACCATTGCCACCTTATCAGTGCCCATCAGTGCAGCCCATCAGTGCAGTCTCATCAGTGTACATCAATGAAGGAGAAAAATTACCTTTGGTCTAAATTTTCAAAATATTAACCACTCTCCTACCGCCCACCGTCAAATGACGTCCTCGGATTTGTGCGGTCATTCTTTTCAGCCAGCGATTCTGTGCACGCTAAAAATGATCATAGCGGCAGTTCTGCCGCTTGATTGTTCTTATAGGCGGCGGGAGGGGACGTTCCCCCCCCTCCTGCCACCATCCGGTGCTTCTCCGGGCTCTCCCGTGCCATCTTGGGCTCAGAGAACGATTTGGCCGGCGCCAGATGGGAAGCATAGAGATGACTGGTGACCAGATGGTCACCAGTCATCTCTATGACTGTCGGAGGCCAGGGTGTGACGTTATGACATCACGCCGGGTTCCTGTATATAAACCAAGCCATGATCTCGGCTGTCAGCATGAGATTGGTGAATTTTTTTGACCGATCTCATGCTTTCCAGCCTGGAGGAGAGATGTGGGGTCTTATTGACCCTGCATCTCTCCATAAAGAGGACCTGTCACAATAGATTCCTATTACAAGGGATGTTTACATTCCTTGTAATAGGAATAAAAGTGATCCAAAAAACAAAAAAGTTAAAAGAAGAGTAAGAAATACAAAAAAAGTAAAAAACAAAAAAAAAATAAAAATAAAAAATAAAGAAAAAACGGCCATGTGCCCGGTAGCTCGCGCTCAGAAGCGAACACACACGTAAGTCCCGCCCACATATGTAAACGCCGTTCAAACCACACATGTGAGGTATTGCTACGTGCGTTAGAACGAGTGCAACAATTCTAGCACTGGACCTCCTCTGTAATGAGAAAATGGTAACGTGTAAAAAAATTTAAATCATCGCCTAGGGAGATTTTTAAGTACTGAAGTTTGGTGTCATTCCATGAGTGTGCGCAATTTTAAAGCGTGACATGTTAGGTATCTATTTACTCATCATAACAACATCTTTCACATTATCCCCAAAAATTGGGCTAACTTTACTGTTTTGTAATTTTTTTACATTCATGAAACCATTTTTTTACAAAAAAAAAGGATTTTGAAAATTTATTGCTCAAATACCGAGCGAGATAAAAATTTGCAATGACCGCCATCTTATTGGGTGTCTGCTAAAAAAAAATATATAATGTTTGGGGTTTTGAAGTAATTTTATAGCCATAAATGTATGATTTTTACATGAAGGAGAGAAGTGCCAGAATAGGCCCAGTGCTGAAGTGGTTAAAATATCCATTTTTTTTTTTTTAACTCGGCCTTTTGTATTTATAGAAAACAAAAACCCGCAGAGGTGATCAAATAGCACCAAAAGAAAGCTCTATTTGCGTGCCAAAAAATAATACATTTTCATTGGGTTACAGTGTTGTATGAGCTCACAATTGACATTCAAAGTGCATCAGCGCTGAAATGTGAAAATTGGTCTGGGCAGGAAGGGGGTTTAAGTGGCCAGTGCGCAAGTGGTTAATATAAGGCTACATGCACACAGACGTTTTTCCAGTCGCTTGTTTGAGCGTTTTTTGCAGCTTAAAAACGCCTCTCCATGTTAGCATATGGCCTCATGGCCACATGGCGTTTTTGAGCTGTAAATGGCATATGCGTTTTTAGGCCCCATGTACATGGGACGCTGGTGCAAAGTGTTCAGAACTAAGGTTGAAAGCGGCGTTTAGAAAGGCGCGTTTTGACCTGTTTGCATGCCGCGTTTTACCACATTTGCGTCTATATGCGCTTCGTTAGGAAACATGATAAGGAGCTACCCTAAGCTCCAAAAACAGTATTATTAACAATTTCAGCTATTTTGTGAGTATCAGCAGCTGAGAGAGCAGCAGTGTAGTTGTATTTAGAGTGTCACTTGCCACGTCAGCTGCCCCAAGTTGTGGATTGTCCACTTGCCACGTCAGCTGCCCCAAGTTGTGGATTGTTCACTTGCCACGTCAGCTGCCCCAAGTTGTGTATTGTCCACTTGCCACGTCAGCTGCCCCAAGTTGTGGATTGTTCACTTGCCACGTCAGCTGCCCCAAGTTGTGGATTGTCCACAATGCAATGGAAGCAATTTCATTTATTTTTTGATAGATATATATATATTTTTAATGGTTTTTCCTAAATTGCCATAATTTTTGAGTTTATCAATGTAAAAAAATAGGTCACCTTTAAAAACGCTTCTAAACTAAAATGCGGCTAAATGCCGGTACCACGTCTGAAACGTGGAAATCTTTGGCGTCTGAAGGCATTTTTAAGCTTTGTGAAAAACGAGTTTAAACGCAACTGCAGATTTTTTTTGCCAGGCCAAAAACAGTGTTTTGGATGTAAGAGAATTCAATGGACCCGCATCCAAAACGCAAGTACCGCGAATTTGTGGCAATTTTTTATTTATTTTTTAATCTGTTTATAGCTGGTTGTTAAAGGAAATGTAATAAAAATAAACATTGCCGGCTCAAAAAAAAAAAAAAAACGAGAAAAAAAACAGCGTGTGGTCACCCCCAGGTCCATACCAGGCCCTTGAGTCTAGTATGGATTCAAAGGGGACCCCCCCCACCAAACTTTAAAAAAATGGCGTGGGGGTCCCCCCAAAATCCATACCAGGCCCTTCAGGTCTGGTATGGATTTTAAGGGGAACCCCGCGCCAACTTAAAAAAAAAATAGCGTGGGGGTCCACCTAAAAATCCATACCAGGCCCTTCAGGTCTGGTATGGATTTTAAGGGGAACCCCGTGCCAAACGGGAAAAAAAAGCGTGCAGTTCCCTAAAAATCCACACCAAACCCTTTATCCGAGCACTCAACCTGGAAGGCTGCAGGGGAAGGGGGGGACGAGAGCAGCCCCACCTCCCTCCTGAACCGTACCAGGCCACATGCCCTTAACATGGGGAGGATGTCCCAATGTTGATGGGGACAAGGGCCTCTTCCCGACAACCCTGGCCGTTGGTTGTCGGGGTCTGCGGGCGGGGGGTTTATCGGAATCCGGGAGCCCCTTTAATAAGGGGGCCCCCAGATACCGGCCCCCCACCCTATGTGAATGAGTATGGGGTACATCGTACCCCTATCCATTCACCTGGTGGCAAAAAAAAGTTAATAAAAAACACAACACAGGTTTTTAAATTAATTTATTAGGCAGCTCCGGGGGTCTTCCTGCCGGGCGCCCCGCTATCTTCTTCCAGCTCTTTTGCTAGCGGGGTCCCGGGCTTCAGCGTCGTTTTCTTACGACTTCGGGGGTCTTCCTGCCGGGCGCCCCGCTATCTTCTTCCAGCTCTTTTGCTAGCGGGGTCCCAGGCTTCAGTGTCGTCTTCTTCCGACTTCGGGGGTCTCTTGTTCTGTTCTCCGGTGTCGTCTCCGCGCTCTCCGGTTCTTCTCCCGCTCTCCGGTGCCTTCTCCACGATCTCCGGTTCTTTCTGCCTTCTGCCGGGCGCCCCGCTATCTTCTTCCAGCTCTTTTGCTAACGGGGTCCCGGGCTTCAGCGTCGTCTTCTTCCCTCTTCTCTCCGCCCGATGTTGCCTCGTCGCTGTCCGCCGTTACAATGCTCTGGCCGCAGAGCGCACCCACTTATATTGGCATGGGGCGTGGTCACCGGGTGATGCCACCGATGACCCCGCCCCATATGATGTCACAGTCCTGGGGAATGGTGGGACTGTGACGTGCTACGGGGCGGGGTCAACGGGTGGCATCACCCCGTGACCACGCCCCATACCAATATAAGTGGGTGCGCTCCGCTGCAAGAGCATTGTAACGGCGGACAGCGACGAGGCAACATCAGGTGGAGAGAAGAGGGAAGAAGACGACGCTGAAGCCCGGGACCCCGCTAGCAAAAGAGCTGGAAGAAGATAGCGGGGCGCCCGGCAGGAAGACCCCCGAAGTCGGAAGAAGATGACGCTGAAGCCCCGGACCCCGCTAGCAAAAGAGCTGGAAGAAGATAGCGGGGCGCCCGGCAGGAAGACCCCCGGAGCTGCCTAATAAATTACTTTAAAAACCTGTGTTGTGTTTTTTATTAACTTTTTTTGCCACCAGGTGAATGGGTAGGGGTACGATGTACCCCATACTCATTCACATAGGGTGGGGGGGCGGTATATGGGGGCCCCCTTATTAAAGGGGGCTCACGGATTCCGAAAAGCCCGCTGCCCGCAGACACCCGACAACCGACGGCCAGGGTTGTCGGGAAGAGGCCCTTGTCCCCATCAAGAGGCCCCCCCTGCCCCAAAGCACTCACCCCCCATGTTGAGGGCATGCGGCCTGGTACGGTTCAGGAGGGGGGGCGCTCTCGTCCCCCCTCTTCCCCTGCGGCCTGCCAGGTTGCATGCTCGGATAAGGGCCTGGTATGGACCGTTTTTTCGGCTTAGGGCGTTCCCCTTAAAATCCGTACCAGACCCAAGGGCCTGGTATGCTCCTGAAGGTAAACCCATGCCGGTTTTTTCATTAAAATTTGGCCTGGAGTTCCTGTTCATGATTCATACCAAACACGGGACAGCGAGGCTGCCGAGAACCAGCGCGATGCCATCGCGCTGGAGACATTCTCGGCCAGCTAGTCACCTCTAGGACACGACTTGAGTGACTGCTTTACGCTCAGGTCGTGTCCAAGTTGCCTCGCAAAGTCGCGCTGTCCCTGTGTCAGCCGGCACACGAGTCGCCCCACGAGTCGGATCGGCTTCATCCGACTTCCCGGGCAACCTCTATTCAAATCAATGGGCTCCCATAGGGAACCATTCATTTTCAATAGAGCGCCGCTGACATTTGTATTTACTATAACAGTGCGCCGCTGTGCGCCGCTGGTTCCTGCACCCAATGAAGGAGTTATCCGGCGCACCAATTAAGGGATCAACCAGCGCAGCGCACTGTTATTAGTAAATCACCCCCATTGTCATTTTATATATACAGTTCACATTTTTAAGTTAATACACTAGGTGTAAGTATTGTAACTTTTTGCATGTTAATATACATTCTTATATACATATATATATGCACCAAAAACACACATATTATTTTAGCTTATTTTGTTGATTCACTTTATCTATTCATTTTCATTATCGTTATTTTATGGCACATTTCACACATGGATATAAGTCACTGTTTTGGGCATTATCAGAGGTCTTTCCACAACAATATCTCCTATATTACATTCACTTTTCTTTTATGCGGTTTCTGAGTCATCTGAATCTTTTACTTTAGTGGCTCTATTGATCCCACACAAAGATGCACTCCATGTGTGTAACATCAAGGTTTAATTATGTGCTCAATTGCTTTATGTTCACCTCTTGTTTGATTGGTGTAAGATTACATCCACCTCCTTTTTAAACACAATTTTTGTTATTGTTCACTAGCTATGAATAAGCATCTCACGATGTGAAATGCGTTAGCCACCCTATCTTGTTGTTTACTTTTTATTGTGACTGCACCATTTGGGATCATTTTGGATCATTTTGATTGATTTTATTCAATAAAGACGTCATTGAACAGAGTGCGGCAGTCCAGGATTTCCTTTCTCTCATGCACTGTGCAGAGCCAGCACCTGTCGGTTTCAGTAGGGCTGGAGCAACCCAAGGGATCAGCAGCTTTCAGAGCAGTATTATTTCTCTACGTGATTTTGCACTTGGCGTGCATGCAGGCCGCTGGTGACCTGCTTCTGCTGTGATTGGACACAACGTGAGGCAATCAGCGGGTCCGGCGGACCAGATGTCCGCCGGGACCCACCGGATCGTTCCTGAGGCAGAACGGATATACAGAACTATGTAAACAAGACAGATAGCCATTCTGTTAGTAGGGAAGACAGAGATCCTGTGTTTCTGCTAAGCAGGAACACTAATCTCTGTCTTCCCACAGTTAAAACACCCCCCACACAGTTTCGGAGCACTCCTTAGGAACACATTTAACCCTTTGTTTGCCCTTGATGTTTACCCCTTCCCTACCAGTGTCATTAGTACAGTGACGGTGCAAATTTTTTAGCACTGATCACTGTATTGGTGTCACTGGTCCCCAAAAAAGTGTCACTTAGTGTCCCGTTATAAGTCGGGGGTAAACCTTCCAGAGCTGAAGCGGTTAAACATAGCTTACATTATGTTTCAAGAAACTGGGCCAGATTGTGTATTACATTGGAGATCCACCCAGATCCCTAACCATTCCTGAATGGTTCAAAGCAGATTGAAAGAATCGCAGAAATGGAGGAATTCATCTTCATTGCCTGAGACTCTCCAGCAAAATTCTCATGGTCCTGGGCATGCTGGACCCATTTGCGAACCACAGCTAGATGCTCCTCGCTGATGGGATAAATTAAACCAGACACCCCAAACTGAACACCTACAGCTCCCCTGACCAATTTATACCCCAAAAATTTTCCTTCACTCACTCATTCGACATAAGGGTTCCCACCCCTACCCAAGGGATGATTATGGGAAGACCTTGATCGAATTACTCATGTGCAACCTAATTTTAAAGGGGGACTCCCCCTTACACCCCCCCCCCACACAATTCCACCACATGTACGCAACACTTAACCCTGAGCGGATACTGAGGAGAGGATACCCCTTTATACCCCTCCCCACATGTGCCCCCATCATTTTCTTCCTTTTTATATCACCACCCTACTCCCTTTCTTCCTACCCTTTCTTTTCTACCTACGTTAGTCCAAACATTTGGACCACATTACAAATACTTGGGGCCAGCCGGTTGATATGCTCAGCCGGCAACCTGTGCCTCAATTGGCTATAAAATATCATACAATTGTCTGGAGACCCAACCAAGCTAACAGAATGTGCTTAGTGCTCCCTCTTCGTGTCTCTTTTCTCTGTTCCCTTCCCATAGCCACAGACAGAAAATCAGACAAGACTGATGTTTTTTTATGTAGCTTTAGTTATTCATCACCAGTTTAAATGTTGATGCCCCGTCTGTCTCAACTTTCTACATGATACTGTTAGATTTCAGACTTAATATCTACTACATCCGTTGAAGTTTATATACATTTACTACAATTGCCTAATATGTAACCCAGAATGCATATTGCTATGATATCACCTGTATGATATTGTTATATTTCTGTTCACTACTTCCAATAAAAAACTTTTTAAGAAAAAAAAAAGAAACTGTGACATTCCTGTAAATACAATGCACAGATGTTACCAAGGCAAATTAAGACTTGAGTAACTTGTCATGTCATGCCATTTATGCGATTACCCTAAGCAAACTCCCTATAGACCATTTCACTCACATTCAATGAAACAATTTTTTGATTCTTTGCGAATCAGCAGTTTACTTGC
The DNA here is from genome assembly GCA_029206835.1 of Rana muscosa. Classification (NCBI taxonomy): domain Eukaryota; kingdom Metazoa; phylum Chordata; class Amphibia; order Anura; family Ranidae; genus Rana; species Rana muscosa. The sequence goes on from CM055119.1 coordinate 45,141,129, forward strand.
TTGTCATTTGGAAAAAACACAGAAAATATATTCTGTTGTTTGAGAATTTTCAGTGTGCTAAAAGTGTGAAGGAGTTAATACTGATTAAAGAAGAGCATATTCATAGACTTATACTGAATTATGCAGTGTCACTTACAACAGCACATTGAGGTCATGGAAACACAAACTTTATGTAATAAGCTTAGTAATCCATCTGCCATATAAAGTATTGGATGTAAGGCTAAATAAATGGGAAAGTAGCAATATTATTTCAGACAGAGATAGTAAGAGCAAGAGATCCCAGTATGCATGATTATTGTTGCATTATCTATGTGTTCCTTTCCTATTGGATGAAAAGTAAAAAGAGGACACAGCTTTAATTCTTATAGTCTCCACAAATTCAATGAATTACTCAAATATGAACATAAAGGTTCCTAAAACAAAAAATGTGGCAGTCACAGCGGAGCCATAATTTAGCCTACATGTCTCTCCTAATCATCAGTTCAGGAAAGGCACTGTCTGAACACTAATTACTGAGGTGATTACCCAGCTAAATTGTAGCTGGCTAGCTGAAAATCCATGTGAGAAGTGTATTTTTTATTTTTTTGCAGAGGGGGGGTACTTCTCATGCAGTAACCAGAAGTCCAAAAAGGACAAACCTGGTGGTTTTATACCCCTCCACTCATGTCTATCTGCACAGGCTAAACATGCTCATGACTGTTTTCTCACCAAGTGCATTCCTAAAACAGGCTTATGCATACCAAATAGAAAGTAAATGAAAAAAGGAACAGTACTTACTAAATACCGAAAAGGTTGCTAGAAACATAAACAATATATATTTTTTTTTTAAATAGAAAAAAGCCGGTATTCACCTGAGCTGTCATCTCCTGTTTACTCGGCTCTCACTTGGCAGCCACACACAGCCCCGCCTCCGCCACCGGAATTGGACCAGTATTCTGTCTATCATAGAAGCTGGTCCAATGCCGGTGGCGCAGGCGGGGCTGTGTGTGACTGCAAGTGCTGAGTAAACAGGAGATAATGGCTCGGTGATTTCCAGCACTGATCAGGCTGCATTGATGGGAGATGGTGAGGCTGCAGATAGACATTTATCATGCTGCATTGAGGCTGTAGATGGTCATTTATCATGCTGCATTGAGGCTGCAGATGGCCATTTATCAGGCTGCAGATGGGCATTTATCAGGCTGCATTAAGGCTGCACATGGGCATTTATCGGACTGCATTAAGGCTGCAGTTGAGCATTTATCAGGCTGCATTGAGGCTGCAGTTGAGCATTAATTAGGCTGCATTGAGGCTGCAGTTGAGCATTAATCAGGCTACATTGAGGCTGCAGATGGGCATTGAGGCTGCAGATGGGCATTGATCAGGCTGCATTGAGTCTGCAGATGGGCATTGATCAGGCTGCATTGAGTCCGCAGATGGGCATTAATCAGGCTGCATTATGTCTTCAGATGGGCATTGATCAGGCTGCATTGATGGGAGATGGTGAGGCTGCAGATGGGCACTGATAAGGCTGCATTGATGGGCACTGACCCTTATTTTGCTTCAAAGTTATTTATTTAAAAAATATGCTTTTTTCCTGAAAGTTCCCTCTTATAGTGAAGGTGTGTGTGCGTGTTATACGCCGATAATTACGGTAATTAATTAATAACTATTAGGCCTCATTCACATTGTATGTTTTTAACATTGCTTCTAGGGGTGTCTGGTGATTTTTTTTTTCTTAACGCCCCTGCATGTTAGTCATGTGTCCATGCGCACATAAGCGTTTAGAGGAGTTTAGTGACAGGGTGTTTGAAGGCAGGAAAAAGTCCACTGTCGACACATCCAGGAGCAGCCATGTTTTGGCCCAAAAAAATGCTTGATGTGTAAACATGCATGAATGCTAGGCGGGTTTAGTGCTTGAGAATCAATACATTTCAATGGCCAGAATAAGTTGTTATTCAGTAAAACAAAGTTATGACAGCTGTATTATTTTCAATAAAAAAGTCCCAATAATAGTATGAATTAGCTGAAATATAACCAGTGATGCATGATGTCCAATTTAGTGGACAAATGATTCATTGTAATGTTCGCCCAAAATACAATCGATAATAGTAAAACTTAATTACAATATGTTTCTTTAGTAGGGATGAGCTTCGTGTTCGAGTCGAACATACGTTCGACTCGAACATCGGCTGTTCGCTCGTTCGACGAAGATCGAACGATTTGGGCCGTTCGCGCCAAATTCGAGTGACGCGAACGGCCCACAATGCACTACGCCATCGCAGTGTCATCCAGGCGCTGTGATTGGCCAAGCATGCACTGTGACCCCGCATGCTTGGCCAATCACAGCGCCGGCAGCGAGGAGAGCAATGATTGGCCACAGGCAGGATGCCTGTGGCCAATTATTCTTGAGGGGGTTTAGTACACGCCCCACACTATAAAAGGCCGCCAGCGCGGCGGCCTTGTGTAGTGTGTTCCGGAGCAGGGAAAGAGAAGCATAGGCAGGGACAGTGTCATTTTTTTTCCTTTACTAATCCTGGATTCCTTGTGTTTAGGGACAAATAAGGATAGGTAGGGAGAGTGTCAGTGTGTTATTCTGTGCTAAACCTTGTTTGTAGGGACAGAGAGGTACAGTGAGGGAAAGTGTCAGTGTGCTATTCTGTTCTAAACCAATCTTGCTGAAACATATTTGAAATCCTTGAGTTTAGGGACAGAGAGGTACAGTGAGGGAAAGTGTCAGTGTGCTATTCTGTGCTAAATCTTGTTTGTAGGGACAGAGTAGGACAGTGAGTGAAACTGACAGTGTGCTATTCTGTTCTAAACCAATCTTGCTGAACCATATTTGAAATCCTTGAGTTTAGGGACAGAGAGGTACAGTGAGGGAAAGTGTCAGTGTGCTATTCTGTGCTAAATCTTGTTTGTAGGGACAGAGTAGGACAGTGAGTGAAACTGACAGTGTGCTATTCTGTTCTAAACCAATCTTGCTGAACCATATTTGAAATCCTTGAGTTTAGGGACAGAGAGGTACAGTGAGGGAAAGTGTCAGTGTGCTATTCTGTGCTAAATCTTGTTTGTAGGGACATAGAGGTACAGTGAGTGAAACTGACAGTGTGCTATTCTGTTCTAAACCAATCTTGCTGAACCATATTTGAAATCCTTGAGTTTAGGGACAGAGAAGGACACTTGTGGAAACTATCAGTGTGCTATTCTGTGCTAAATCTTGTTTGTAGGGACAGAGAGGTACAGTGACTGAAACTGACAGTGTGCTATTCTGTTCTAAACCAATCTTGCTGAACCATATTTGAAATCCTTGAGTTTAGGGACAGAGAGGTACGGTGAGGGAAAGTGTCAGTGTGCTATTCTGTTCTAAACCAATCTTGCTGAACCATATTTGAAATCCTTGAGTTTAGGGACAGAGAAGGACACTCGTGGAAACTATCAGTGTGCTATTCTGTGCTAAATCTTGTTTGTAGGGACAGAGAGGTACAGTGAGTGAAACTGACAGTGTGCTATTCTGTTCTAAACCAATCTTGCTGAACCATATTTGAAATCCTTGAGTTTAGGGACAGAGAGGTACGGTGAGGGAAAGTGTCAGTGTGCTATTCTGTTCTAAACTAATCTTGCTGAACCATATTTGAAATCCTTGAGTTTAGGGACAGAGAAGGACACTCGTGGAAACTATCAGTGTGCTATTCTGTGCTAAATCTTGTTTGTAGGGACAGAGTAGGACAGTGAGTGAAACTGACAGTGTGCTATTCTGTTCTAAACCAATCTTGCTGAACCATATTTGAAATCCTTGAGTTTTCGGACAGAGAAGGACACTCGTGGAAACTATCAGTGTGCTATTCTGTGCTAAATCTTGTTTGTAGGGACAGAGTAGGACAGTGAGTGAAACTGACAGTGTGCTATTCTGTTCTAAACCAATCTTGCTGAACCATATTTGAAATCCTTGAGTTTAGGGACAGAGAGGTACAGTGAGGGAAAGTGTCAGTGTGCTATTCTGTTCTAAACCAATCTTGCTGAACCATATTTGAAATCCTTGAGTTTAGGGACAGAGAAGGACACTCGTGGAAACTATCAGTGTGCTATTCTGTGCTAAATCTTGTTTGTAGGGACAGAGTAGGACAGTGAGTGAAACTGACAGTGTGCTATTCTGTTCTAAACCAATCTTGCTGAACCATATTTGAAATCCTTGAGTTTAGGGACAGAGAAGGACACTCGTGGAAACTATCAGTGTGCTATTCTGTGCTAAATCTTGTTTGTAGGGACAGAGTAGGACAGTGAGTGAAACTGACAGTGTGCTATTCTGTTCTAAACCAATCTTGCTGAACCATATTTGAAATCCTTGAGTTTAGGGACAGAGAGGTACAGTGAGGGAAAGTGTCAGTGTGCTATTCTGTGCCAAATCTTGTTTGTAGGGACAGAGAGGTCCCATCTCCCTGCAGGCCATCCATTAAAATGTCTGGAAGGCAAACAAGGAGAGGCAGACAGTCAGGAGGCAAAAAAAGAGGGCAAGCAGGCTCTGTGTCTGGGGGCAACAGTGCTGGTCGTGGACGCGGTGCATTGTCATCAGCACATGGCCATGGGACACGCTTGTCCTTCTTTTCGGCAGCTGGACATGTTGAGCCACATCATGCCGAAGACTTGGTAGAGTGGATGACCAAGCCCACCTCATCCTCCTCATCCTCTCTCACCCAGGCTCAGGGTACTGGCAAAGCAGCTGCCAAAGCGTCCTCTTCTCTGGTATCATTATCTTCATTAGTCAATCCTTCCCTAGACCCACCATGTCCTCCTCCTGAGGAGTCCCCCGAACTGTTTGAGCACAGTGTTGGGTACATGCTCCAGGAGGATGCCCAGCGTTTCGAAGGATCTGATGATGATACCCAGCTAGAGGAAGGCAGTAGCGTGAGAGCAGAGAGAGGGGATGCTCAAGAAGGACACCAATCTGGCAGTCATGCTCCAGCAGCTGCAGCATACTGCCAGATTGGCTCCAGTGATGAGGAGGGAGGGGATGATGAGGTCACTGACTCCACGTGGGTGCCTAATAGGAGAGAGGAGGAGGAGGAGGATGAGGAGGAGGCACATCTCCAACGAGGCAGGATGCCCTTGAGTGGCCAGCGTATGGGCAGCACACCGACGGAATCACACCGCAGAGCTACGCCTGTGCAGGGCGCTGCCTCTGCCCATCATTCAAAAAGTTCTTTGGTGTGGGCCTTTTTTGAGGCGAGTGCATCAGATCGCACAGCTGCTGTTTGCAACATATGTCTCAAGCGTATATCGCGTGGCCAAAACATCAGCCGCTTGGGCACCACATGCTTGATCAGACATATGTTGACCTGCCATGCAGCTCGTTGGCAAGCCTACCTTAAAGACCCACACCAAAGAACAAAGCGGACCTCTCCTTGCACCGCATCAGCTGGGATCTCAAAACCCACTATACCTTCAGTCCTCTCTGAAACCTGCACTGAGAGGAATGAAGGTGTAGAATTAGGTGTGTCACAGCCCAGTACTTGCGGCCACTCTGCTAGCAGTACACCGACGTCCGATTCTAGCAGGCAAATTTCCCTGCCCCAGCTGCTGGACCGTCGAAAGAAGTTCACTCCCAGCCATCCACATGCCCAGCGGTTGAATGCTAGCTTGGCTAAATTGCTAGCGCTTCAACTGCTGCCTTTTCAGTTGGTAGACTCGGCCCCCTTCCGTGAGTTTGTGCAATGTGCGGTTCCTCAGTGGCAGGTTCCCAAACGCCACTTTTTCTCACGGAAGGCGATTCCGGCTCTCTACAGGCATGTGGAAGGCAATGTCTTGGCCTCGCTGGACAGGGCGGTCAGCGGTAAGGTGCATATTACCGCTGACTCATGGTCCAGCAGGCATGGACAGGGACGTTACCTTTCTTTCACGGCCCATTGGGTCACTCTTTTGGCAGCTGGGAAGGATGCAGGACAAGGTGCAGTAGTGTTGGAGGTTGTTCCACCGCCACGCCTCCAAAATGCTACTACTGGTTGTGACACACCTCTCTCCTCCACCCCCTCCTCTTCTTCTTCCTCCATGGCCTCTTCCTGTGGTTTGTCCTCGGAACCAGCGGTGCTCCGTAGGCGTTCAAGGGGCTACGCAAGTACGCAGGCAAAAAGATGCCATGCCGTGCTTGCGCTGGTGTGTTTGGGGGACAGGAGCCACACTGGGGCAGAGGTCCTGTCTGCTCTGCAGGGGCAGGCCGAGAGGTGGTTGATGCCACGCCAGCTTAAGCCAGGAATGGTGGTTTGTGACAATGGCACCAACCTCCTCTCCGCCCTCCGACAGGGACAACTGACCCATGTGCCCTGTATGGCTCACGTCCTTAACCTGGTGGTGCAGCGGTTCTTGGGCAGGTACCCGGGCTTACAGGATGTCCTGAGGCAGGCCAGGAAAGTCTGTGTTCATTTCCGCAGATCTTATAATGCCAGTGCTCGCCTGGCTGAGCTGCAAAAGGAGTTGAACCTGCCCAAGAACCGCCTTATATGTGACATGCCCACCAGGTGGAACTCAACGTTGGCCATGCTGCAGAGGCTGCACACGCAGCAGAGGGCCATCAATGAGTACCTGTGCGACTACGGCACCAGGACAGGGTCAGGGGAGCTCGGGTTTTTTTCACCATGCCAGTGGGGCATGATCAGGGATGCATGCACTGTCCTGGCACCATTTGAGGAGGCCACGAGGATGGTGAGCAGTGACAGTGCATGCATCAGTGACACTGTACCTCTTTTTTTTTTTTTTGGCTTTTCATCAATACTTTTTATTTAGAATTAGAAAGCAAGGTTAATACAATACATATTACATTGTACTTACATCAACTTGAATATATCAGATGATATATAAGAAAGGATAAGCGTATCCTAGTACTAACGAGAGCATTATGAGATTGGAAATTACTTTTGTAAAAGCGAATTTATACAAACAAACAATAACACAAGTATCGACTTTCGGAGGCCTATTCCCTCCTGGATCACCCCCAAGGGGAACATTAGTGGTCCAGGAGGAGAACGGCCCAAAGTTGCATCCACTGAGAGAGGTTGAGCCTCTCCCAGGGATTATACCCTTTATATGAGTAAGGTAATAACGTTAGCATTTAGTTTGGGTATAGGATAAGACAGGTGCTCGGTCAAGAGAAGGTGTAACTTGGCAGTGACGCGATAGTAGGGTTTAAGGAAGTGGAACAGCTCTAGATCCGGAGGCCCAGGGAAGCCAGGCTCTCCGGAAATTTTCAGTGCGCCCATTGCTGGCAGCCATTATGGATTCATAGCAATGGTGCAGGTTCACAAGATCTATTGTTTGGCCAATTACTGGTGCGTCCTCTGTCCTCCACTTTCGAGTTATGCATAACCTGGATGCCAGAAGTATGTGAGATAGAACAAACCTAGAGTTTGGGGGAATAATCTCTATTGTAAGGTTGAGCAGTGCCAAGGCAGGGGAAGGGGTGATATTGCATTTGAGAGTCTCTGAAAGAAGCTTGAATACATCTTCCCAGAAGTGTTTAATGCGAGGGCAAGACCAGAAGATATGAAGCATATCTCCTTTGGAAGTGTTACATCTCCAGCACTTGTTTGAGGACTGTGAATTGAAGGATGCAAGTCTCGCTGGAGTCAGGTACCAGCGAAGGGTGATTTTTTGTGTCAGTTCCCATAGGGAGGAGCACTGAGTGGATTTATATATAGATCTAAAGGCTAGGGTCCATTGGTCTTCTGAGAAAGTTGTGGATAGATCTGCTTCCCAATGGAGGTGAGCCGAGAGTTTAACGAAGAGGGTTTTGGACCGAAGGATGTTATAAAAGTGGGATATTCCGTTGGTGGTGGTGAGATTGTCAGTGAGATAAGCCCATGTTTTAGGTGGGATGGCGTATAGGGGTAGGGGTATATTCTTAATGCTATGTGAAATTCGCATACAGGTAAAGAAATCTGAATTGGGGATATTGAACTCCTTTTGAAGGACAGAAAAGGGTTTGGGGTGAGACTTGGATATAAGACTTTGGAGGGATTGTATGCCCAGGAGGGACCAATGAGAAATATAGAGATCTGGGGTGAGGAAGTGGAGGATTTCTAATGGTATTTGGTGATTAGGTGTTGGGGGGGAGTGGTCCATCATGTTGAGCAGTTTCTTCCATGAGAGGGCAGAGGCCTTCATGGTGGGGGGGAAAAATTCAGGTACAGTAGCCCCCAGTGGAATACTCATTAGCCAGGACTTTAAGGTGGAGCGACCAAGGAGGGCTTGTTCTATTTGACCCCAAGGGGTGGCTGGTTGGGGGCGAAACCACTCCTGTAATTGGGCGAGATTGGAAGCTATGTAGTAGTCTTCGAAGGCAATGGAGCCTACTCCGCCTGCTTGTTTAGATTTAATCAGATTGGAATGGGCACACCTGGGTTAATTTCCATTCCATAAGTGAGTGTTTAGAAGCGTTTGGAGGGACCTAAAGTATGTCGCAGGGAGTGGTATGGGTAGGGTTTGAAAAAAATATAGTATTTGTGGTAGGCATAGCATTTTAAAGGCCGCTAATCTGCCAGACCAAGATAGTTCGTGTTTCCTAATTTTTTGGGTGTCATTTTGTATTTTGAGGAGCAGGGGAGGGAAGTTGGCCGAGAACAAGGATTTGGTCGATCTGGTTAAATTGACTCCTATATAGGCGATTTCCTTATCTGCCCATTTAAATTGATATTGCAGTCGTAGAAGATTTCTTATAGTGGCGTCTAAGTTAATATCTAGGATATACGATTTTGTGGTATTAACCTTGTAGTATGAGATTTCACTAAACCATTGTAATAGTTTGTCTACCTCCGCCAGGGAAGAAGCCGGATTAGTAAGAATGAGTATCACGTCGTCCGCAAATAGGCTAATTTTGTGTGACGTTTGCCCTATTTGTATGCCCGAAATGGAGGGGTGGTTCCTAATATGTGTTGCTAGGGGCTCCATGAGGAGGTTGAAAATGAGGGGGGACAATGGGCAACCTTGGCGAGAGCCATTTGTTATGGGGAACGAACGGGAGGTCATATCTTCAGTATATACTAAGGCAGAAGGTTTGGAGTAGAGTGCCATGATGCCTCCCAAAATATGCCCTGTGAAACCAAACTTCTGGAGAACCGTCTCAAGGTAAGACCAGTGTACTCTATCGAACGCCTTCTCTGCATCCAGCGAAAGGAGCAGGGAAGGCGTACCGGTAGATTCTGCTTGGTGTATGATATTTATTAATCGCCTGGTGGCATCCGATGCCTGCCTACCTTTTGTGAAGCCGGTCTGGTCTCTATGTATTAGGGTGGGCATTATATCTAGTAGTCTTATCGCGATTGTTTTAGCATAAATTTTGACGTCTAGATTTAGAAGCGATATCGGACGGAAGTTTTGAGGGACGTTTGGCTCCTTCCCTGGCTTCGGTATTGTGATAACCATAGCATTCAACATTTCAGGTTGGAATTTTGAAGAGGAGGCAGCGTTATTGAAAACCCCCACTAGGTGGGGGGTGAGTAGGTCTGAGAATTGTTTGTAATATTCGCCTGGCAGGCCGTCCGGCCCCGGAGCTTTATTTAGGGGGAGGGACTGGATTGTCTTCCAAATCTCTTGTTCTGAGAAGGGGGCATTAAGTTGTGTTAGTTGCTTCTCGGTCAGTATAGGTAGTCTAAGATTGAGCAAGAATCGGTTGATGTCCGCTAGGGTAGGTTGAGGGGTATCAGGGTCATGTTTTAAGTTATATAGGTCTCTGTAGTAGTCACTAAATGCATTAGCTATGTCCTGGGGGTTAGTGAGAGGAGTATGGTCATGGGGATGAAATAGTTTGTTAATTTTGGTCTTTGAGCGTTTGGCTTTGAGGCGTTGTGCTAGTCTTTTCCCTGCTTTGTTGGATGTGGAATACGTGGTAGCTTTAAGGCGTCTCTGCAATCGGTCATATGAGTGAAGGAGTAGGGAACGGAGTTCCTGTCGTAGGGTCCCTAATTGGTCGGGGATTGGGGAATGAGGATTGGCTTTATGGTGGTTTTCTAGAGCAGCAATTTGAGCTGTAAGCATATCAAAACGCTGCGTCTCTTTTTCTTGTTTATTGCATTCATTTTCATCAGGATACCTCTAACAAAGGCTTTGTGTGCGCACCACAGCACCCCAAGGTCAGCCACTGATCCCATGTTAATCTGGAAGAATTCATCTATCTGGTGCGCTATGTCACTGGCATAATCCCTATGTTGCATAACGTAATTGTCAGCTCTCCAGATACGAGAGTTGGGGGACCCTTTGGTATCTCCTCAGTGGCGTAACTAGAGACTCCAGGGCCCCGGTGCAAGAAATCATGAAGGGCCCCCCCCCCCCGAAAGCCTGATTTTGATAATTAATTTTTTTACACTGTACAACAAAGTAAGGCATTTCTGTTTCTGATTTCAACTTGGGGGGGGGGGGGTGGTACTTGAGGGGTACTGGTTAAATTGTTAAATTAGAAACACTCAGTACTTTGTGAAAAAAAAAAATATTATTATTATTATTTTTTCTTCACAAAGTACTGCCCACAGGTGTTTGAATATAGGGCAACTATACTATATGTTTTTTTTATCCTGATGCTTATTGCTGTGATGTTTAGCATATGTTGTTTGAACACCTTATTTAGCATTTAGTGCACTTGAGTGTTTCTAATTTAACCAGTAAGGGTTAATACCAACCGTTGAAGGGTGACACGAGTTTGGATCACTTTTCAGGTTAATTCCTAAACTCTTAGCAACCAAGTTTTGCTACACATCCCTTGTTGACTGGCCCCCAGGAAGAGCAACTCGATCATTGATTCTCTCTTCATAGGTGGCATGTAGCAACGGGTTTCACTTGACACAACAATTGAAGATGCCATTATCACTTTGAAAGGTTCACTATCAATTTGGATACAACCCCCCTTGTGGAGGTGGATCTCACTTAATTAGCACTTAAGTATTTCTCTACCCACACCACTATTCAGGTGGAAGGCAGCGCCACACACCCCAACACCACATATTTTTTACATTTTTCCACCACCTGTGCCTCTTACTGATCCCATCCCCCCCACCACTGATCTCATCCTTACCCCCCCTCCCCATCACCTCTGTTGTAGAAGTAATGGGGGGGATAGGGATGAGATCAGTGGTGGGGGGATGGGATCAGTAAGGAGGCACAGGTGGTGGTGGGAGAGGATGCCACCACCTCTGCCACCCCCCCCCTCAAGTACCACCGCTGCCATCCCCCCTCAAGTACCACCGCTGCCACCCCCCCTCAAGTACCACTGCTTATATGAACTATTCCATTGCCAGCAATGGGGTGCAACTTGTCACGATATTTGGAACTGTCAAAGTACATAAAGTCGCAGCGGTGTGACTGGGACTTAGACATGTATGTATACGGAGGAGGATGGTCCCCATCATTATTGGGGGTCAGTGCAGAAGATGGGAGGAGCAGAGCGATCTGTTCTAGGCACACACCAGCAGATCTCACCTGTCACGACCCCTCAGCTCTGTGACACCAGCACAGATCGCACACAATGTAGTACTATAGGCCTGTGTGTGGCCTTGCAGTGATCTGTCACTTACCGTCCACTAGGATGACCACAGTTCCAAACTGCCATTCAGGGACACCCCCCAAAAAAAAAGATGTTTTTTGACATTTTTTTTGCTGATTTTTGGGGCAGGGGCGTATCATGAAATTAGTGTGGTTTGCAGGTGGTTTAATACCTCCTAGCCTGGTCACAACTCATGAGCGGCTGGTGATAAAATACTTTCGAAAAAAAAATCCTTGTCTGTGACTCTGGACTGTGCATGCGCAGTCTGGAGCCAGCCGATTAGTGAACTGCTGGGATCAGCCTCTACTTGTGTGGTGGGGTGTGTTAATTTAAACCACATCCCACTGCCTAATCTGAGGCTGAGCCCAGCAGTTCACTAAACGGCTGGCTTCAGACTGCGCATGCACAGTTCAGAATCACAGACAATTTTTTTTGTAAAAGTGTTTTCCTGACGGGCGTTTGTGAGTTGTGGTTGGCCAGGCCGGCAAGGGAGCCAGAAGTACTCGCTGCTTGCTTCCTCGCAGAAATCGTAGGTGCGGGTAGCAGGGCCAGAATTTGTGATGACAGGCCAGGCTACTGCTGAGCAAGACAGGTACTCTTAGGCTCGGTTCACACTGCAGCGATGCGGGAACCCTGCGAATCCAGTATGGGTTCCCGCATCGCATACAACTCACAGGCAGTTTACACTGCCCTTTGCGAACTGCTGGGGGTGTCAATACAATGTTAATGACACCTCCAGTAAAGTTCGCATATTGCAGTGCGAACTGTGAATTCGGACAGGAATTGGATCGCATGGGTGTGAACACCCATGCGATCCGATTCTGGTGCGGACCAAAAAATGGGTCCTGTGTGAGTTTGATCTGAATGCGATTTCAGCCATACAATCTGTATGGCTGAATTTGCATTGCACAGACATCACATGAGATTTGCACAGCAGTGCAGTGCGAATCACATGTGATGTTTGACCTCGCAGCAGTGTGAACCGGCCCTAAATGTGCCCCCTCTTCTACTGTGGTGTTTGAGGGATCTCAGGGAGATTCACAGCAAGCAGGCATGCAGAGAAAGCAGGGACAGGAGGTGTGCAGTTGTGAGGCTGAAAAGGAGCCATTGCAGTGAGTGACCTGTTATCAAGCCCAAGTAGAGGAGGGGGAGAGCACGGGGGAGGGGGGGAAATCAGAGAGGCACCTTGCAGTGGTTGGAAAAACATCAGAGACAGTAGCTGGCTGGAGCGGACTTCACCTCCATTATCAAGCACAGGGAGGGAGAGGAGGGGGGGAGCGTGTGGGAAGGATCAGAGGCATCTGTTCTGCGGCTGCAGGGCTAGAGTAAGTGTACTCACCGGCACGGCTCTTTTACTGCTGTTATGCCCCAAAGGAGTGCGGGAGGGAGAGAGAAGTTAGCAGCCAGTGTGCAGCTGCCTGGGAAAGTTTCAGATCCGACAGTCACTGGAGGAGTATGACGGCCCGGGACTCCCTTCATCCAACTCGGCCAGCTGATGGTCCATGTCCCACTAACTCGCAGTGTGACGCGCCGCTCCTGTCTCTACATGCCCGGTGACATTTGAAAAAACCCGAGCCAAACACGACTAACCCTGGGAGAGCACCGCCTACAGGACGTCCAGCCAATCACAACCCCATAACCTTCACTAAATGCTGGGAGAGCACCGCCTACTGAAAAACCAGCCAATCACACTCCTCTCAGCTCGGAGCGGGGCGGCCCCAGTCTCTCAGCGCTGCCTCTGCCTTCTCTTGGCGGGCGAAAGCACCCGATCCCCGGAACGAAAAGGATGGACCAGGCCCAACACAGTGATAACATGACAGTCAGGTGGGCCCCTCACACTGGCGGGCGGCGGGCCCCCCGGACTTGGCGGAATTACAGGGCCCAGTCGCAACTGCGACTGTTGCGACCCTGATAATTCCGCCACTGTATCTCCTATGTCAATTGTAATGGGGGCGTGATCTGACCAAGTGGTGGTGTGGATTGCTGAGGCCGAGATGTTTTGCAACATCCATTTATCGGACAGGAATAAGTCTAATCGGGAGTACGAATTATGCCTAGGGGAGAAGAAGGTGTAGTCTCTCTCATTGCCATGCTGGCATCTCCAAATATCATACAGATCCTGTGAAGAGATGAGGTCTTGGAGCGGAGATGGCCGTCGTTTTGCGGCCGAGGTGGAGTCCATAAAGATGTCCGGCACCAGGTTAAAGTCTCCGCATATGATGAGGTGTCCCTTCTGGTGAGATTTGGATAGTTTGAGAACTTTCCGCAAAAAGTGGGTTTGGTGATCATTGGGGGCGTATATGTTGACCAAAGTGTAGGTCTGTTTGGCGATAGTGCATATCAGAATTATGAATCTACCCTCTGGGTCTAGAGTTATATCTGAGAGATGGAAATCTAGATTGGAGTTGATCGCAATCATGACTCCTCTGGACTTGGAGGAGTGAGATGCGTGAAATATGTGAGGGAATCGACTGTTGACACAGAGGTTCCAGTCAGATTGGAGGAGGTGGGTCTCTTGTATGCAGATTACGTCACTTCGTAGGTCATTGACAGTTTTCCAAAGAGAATGTCTTTTAGCGGGGTGGTTGAGCCCATTTACATTGAGTGACAAAATATTGAGCGGCATAATATCGGTGTGGAAGGAGTGATATAAGTAGGTAACACTTACGATTGGTACTGCAGCTTCTGGATTCAGGGGTGGTGATGGTTTTGTGGTTGAGGGACAGAGGATGTCCGAGAGTGTCCTGCACCAAGTTTACTAGAACAGTGAATGGAGCAAACTGTCATGGAGATAAAAGCAGATATTGAAAGGCCAAACTTGCACACACTCTTATAACATAACAGGTAGACAATGCAAGCTAAAAGGTTGCAATTCGGAGGTGGAGCAGAGCAACGCTACAACCTCTTTTGGGGGGTAAAAAGTTCAACCAACGGAGAAGTATTACAACTGTAGAGTTCCTCTGTCAGAACCCAGGGGAGTATAGGGTTATTATTATTGTGGCCCTTCATTAAGGTAGTAATTCAGGGTTACGGGACCTGAGGCTGGTCGAGTTTGCGTCTGGAGGATGATGGGCCGCTGCGCGGTGGCAGCGGGGTGGGCGGGTCGGGTAGGATACCCCATGTGTGAAGTAGGGCGAGACCTTCTTGCAGATCTTTAATCTTGTGTGATTTGCCGTTCATAGTTATGAGGAGTGAGGCCGGGTATCTCCATTTGTATTGTACTTTGCGGTTTTGGAGCCCTTTAGTTATTGGGCTCAGTTGTCTCCTCATTTGTAGGGTGAACTTGGACAGGTCAGGGAATAGTTGTAGCTCGGTAAATGGTGGAGGGAGGGGTGATGCGGCTTTGACCCCATACATGAGCTGTTCCTTAATATGGAAAAAGTGCACCCTCATTAGGATATCTCTTGGTACAGAGGCTGCAAGGTGAGACGGTTTTGCAATTCTGTGTATCCTGTCTATGATGAGGTCTCTAGGAGCCGCATCTGGTAAAATGACATGCATCAGTTCTTTTGCATATTTAGGTAGGTCCGCAGGTAAGATGGATTCTGGCACACCTCTCAGCTTAATATTATTCCTGCGGGACCTATCTTCTAAATCGGCCAGCTTGGCGCGCATCCAATTTTGTTCCTGTCTGATATCATCATATGCATCAATAACGCCGTTAACTGTGGATACACATCCTGACATATTCTCTTCTATATGGGTTACTCTGCTGTCCAGTGAGTGAATGTCAGATGTGACCTTGTGGAACAGCGAGGATAAGTCCTTCATGAGCGAGGACTGTAGGGACAGTAACATGACTTTTAGAGTTGAGTCAAGCACTGGTTGGCCTGATGTGGGAAAGGAGGCCATAGAGGAGTGCAGGGCCTGGTTAGAGATAAGGGGATTGAAAGCCGGGGCCTCAATTTGTGATTGCGCCGGGTGATGCGGAGGTGTATCCATCCGCATTCTGGCTTTCGCGGGGCTCCTGGTGAGGGGATCAGATTCAGGAGGGTGATCGGAACTGCTCGTGGACACTGGGGTGGGCGAATCGGCCGGAATCTCGTCCGGTAACTCTGAATAGGAGTCCCGTGATTCCCATGACGCGGCCGGGCCGGCGCCATCTTTACAAGCACTGACCTTCTCTGCTGGCTTGAAGGCGAATTCAGTCAGTTTTTGCGGCGTATAGTCTGTAAATCTCTTCCGAGACATCTCGGCTAGTGTCCAGGGATTCGCTGGAGTGAGGATGGCCTCGGATTGTGAAGCAGAAGGGCCTCTGTCGCTTCGTAATAACCCCTGGGTTGACGAGCTAAGGGTTTAAGCTGCCATCTTCTCCGCCGGTCGTCCACACCCCCTCAGTGACACTGTACCTCTTGTCCACCTGTTGGAGCACACGCTGCGTGGAATAATGGACATGGCACTTGAGGCAGAACAGAGGCAGGAAGAGGAGGACTTCCTTGCCTCTCAAGGCCCCCTTTATCCAGACAGTGTTCCTTCTGTCCCACCCATCGCACAGGAAGAGGAGGAGGAGGAGGAGGAGGATTGTGTCAGCATGGAGGTGGAGGCTGGCACTCAGCATCATCAGCAGCAGTCTTTTAGGGATGATTTACAGTCCCAAGAAACCAGTGGACTTGTACGTGGCTGGGAGGAGGTGGCTGCGGATCATGTCGTCCTTAGTGACCCAGAGGACTCCGGACTGAATGCCTCAGCTAACCTACGCTGCATGGCCTCCCTGATCCTGCAAAGTCTGCGGAAGGATCCTCGTATTCTTCGGATCAAGGAGAGGGACCATTACTGGCTGGCCACTCTCCTTGATCCACGGTACAAGGGTAAGGTTGCGGACCTTATGTTACCGTCGCAGAGGGAGCAGAGGATGAGACAACTCCGGGAGGCCTTGCAGAAAGGTCTGTGCAACGCGTTCCCAGAGACTGGGAGGTTACAAACTCCTGGTCCTGGACAACGAGTTGCTGAGGCTTCGGGCAGTCAAAGAAGGAGCGGTGGGGAAGGTGGCCGTCTGACCGATGCGTTCAGACAATTCTTTAGTCCGCAGCCCCAAAGTATGATCGTTTCCAGCAACCATCGCCAGCGTCTGATATACATGGTGCAGGAATACCTAGGGGCAAGGTCAGACTTGGACACCTTCCCCACCGAAAATCCTCTGGCTTACTGGGTCTTGAGGATGGATCACTGGCCAGAGCTTGCACAGTATGCAATTGAGCTACTGGCCTGCCCTGCATCCAGCGTTCTTTCAGAACGCACATTCAGTGCTGCTGGAGGATTTGTCACGGATCACAGGGTGCGCCTGTCCACCGACTCGGTTGATCGACTGACTTTCATCAAGATGAACCAGTCTTGGATCACCACCAGCTACCACACACCTGATGCTGATATAACAGACTAATTGATTTTAAAATGTCACATCCCTTCAAGACTGATGCTGATGCTGAGTTCCTGTGCTGTTATGTTGACTAGATATCCTCCTCCTCCTCCTCAATGATCCGATTAATGATGATAGCTTGGAAGATCATTTTGGTTTATGGGTGCCGCCACCAGTGGCTAAGGCCCAATTTTTCAGCCCCTGTTTAACATGGGCGTGTAATTACAATTTTTGATGCAATACTTTGCAACAGGCCTCATTGCTGTGCTCCAAGTACAGTATCTGTGAGGGGTTGCAGTGTTGTGCCACCAGTGCCTAAGGCCCAATTTTTCAGCCCCTGTTCAACAGGGGCATGCAATTATAATTATTGATCTAATAATTCACAGCAGGGCCCATTGCTGCGCCCACCAAGAGTAACTGTCAGGCCTTACAGTGTTGTGTCAACACCACCACCACCACCACCACCACCACCACCACCACCAAAGGCCCAATTTTTCAGCCCCTGTTCAACAGGGGCATGCAATTATAATTATTGATCTAATAATTCACAGCAGGGCCCATTGCTGCGCTCACCAAGAGTAACTGTCAGGCCTTACAGTGTTGTGTCAACACCACCACCACCACCACCACCACCAAAGGCCAAATTTTTCAGCCCCTGTTCAACAGGGGCATGCAATTATAATTATTGATCTAATAATTCACAGCAGGGCCCATTGCTGTGCCCACCAAGAGTAACTGTCAGGCCTTACAGTGTTGTGTCAACACCACCACCACCACCACCACCACCACCACCAAAGGCCCAATTTTTCAGCCCCTGTTCAACAGGGGCATGCAATTATAATTATTGATCTAATAATTCACAGCAGGGCCCATTGCTGCGCCCACCAAGAGTAACTGTCAGGCCTTACAGTGTTGTGTCAACACCACCACCACCACCACCACCACCACCACCACCACCACCACCACCAAAGGCCCAATTTTTCAGCCCCTGTTCAACAGGGGCATGCAATTATAATTATTGATCTAATAATTCACAGCAGGGCCCATTGCTGCACCCACCAAGAGTAACTGTCAGGCCTTACAGTGTTGTGGCACCAGCACCACCATCAAAGGCCCAATTTTTACTACTACTGTTCAACAATTATATGTTATTACAATTCCTGATATAATTGTTGACAGCAGGGCGTTCCAGCACCCACCAAGAGTAACTGTGAGTGCTTACAGTGTTGTGCCAACACCAACACCTAAGGGGCCAATTTCTGCAGAGTATATACGGCAGGTCCCTACTTTCAAACATCCAACTTACAAACGACTACTACTTGCAAACGGAAGAAGACAACAGGAAGTGAGAGGAAATCTACCCCTTGGAAGGAAAATTCTCTCCTGTAAGAATTAATATGGGAGAAAGGTGTCTCCTCTCTACTGATGCTTTATCACCAATCCTTGTTTCAATAAAAACACCACATTTCAAAATCAGTTGTCATTGGGACGCAAAGTGAGGTGAAATGTTCTGAACAGGGGCACAGACAGCAAAACAAATGTTACAGGGGTGATAACCCTTCCCTATGTTTTCCAAAAAGCTTAAAAATAGGTATTTGGGCTGGAGCTACACTTAAACAATGTAGCTGTTCAAAATTACAAACAGATTCTACATAAGAACAAACCTACAGTCCCTGTCTTGTATGCACCGCCTGTATACGACTGTTCAGAGTATATAGGGCCTTTTTTATTTTGTGTGCGGGGTTCCCCTTAATATCCATACAAGACCCAAAGGGGCTGGTAATGGGCTGGGGTAGGGGGGGGGGGTTGATGGGGTAGCTATGCCATTTTTCTTAAAGATTTTCATCCATATTACGGGACCAGACATTACATTAAAGCCGCAAGCAGTTTTAAATGGCTTTTTTTTTCCTTTAGAAATGTTATTTTGTGCAGGGACAGTTCTAAACACGGGAAACACGTGGCACTTCACAGGCATACTTTAGACACCCCCCAGGTACAATATTTAAAGGAATATTTGACTTTTTTTTTTTTACTTTATGCATCATTAAAATGACTGCTCCCGGAAAACGTCCGTTTTTAAAACTTCTTTTTGCATTGATACATGTCCCCTGGTGCAGAACCCGGGTTCCCAAACTCTGTTTAGGACAATAACATGGATAATAGTCGTTATAATTAGCACTTTAGAATCCGAACGTTCGCATCCATTGTATTTAATAGGGTTCTAATGTTCGTGTGAACTTTCGGTCCGTTCGCGGGTTCTGGTGAGAACCGAACCCGGGGGTGTTCGGCTCATCACTATTCTTTAGGTGTTACTTGATGTTACCATATTTTTTGACCTTCAAGGGTCTCCTCCTATAGAAGTATTTGCAAGATATTCCTAAGCTACTCAGCCTTTCTGCATTTCCATCAACCATCTTAGTTTTGAGAAACTTTTCTTGTAGTTACAACTTCAGTTACAATTGCAGTTACAATTGCTTTCCAGTGGGTGGCACACTAGCATCCACTGTAAAGCGTGATATTCTACTTTACAATCAGAATCCATGCATATAAAAGAAAAGCTTTTAAATAGCTGTCCAGTGTAGTGACTAGGGATGAGCTTCATGTTCGAGTCAAACTCATGTTCGACTCGAACATTGCCTGTTTGCCCGTTCGCCGAACAGCGAACAATTTGGGGTGTTCGCGGCGAATTCCAAAAGCCACGGAACACCCTGTAAAAGTCTATGGGAGAAATCTAAAGTGCTAATTTTAAATGCTTATATGCAAGTTATTGTCATAAAAAGTGTTTGGGGACCTGGGTCCTGCCCCAGGGGACATGTATCAATGCAAAAAATATTTTTAAAAAGGCAGTTTTTTTGGGAGCAGTGATTTTAATAATGCTTAAAGTGAAACAATAAAAGTGAAATATTCCGTTAAATTTCGTACCTGGGGGGTGTGTATAGTATGCCTGTAAAGTAGCACTTGTTTCACATGCTTAGAACTGTCCCTGCACAAAATGTCATTTCTGAAGGAAAAAAAGCCATTTAAAAGTACTCGCGGCTGTAATGAATTGTCGGCTCCCGGCAATACAGAGAAAAGCCATTGGAAGTCATTATTAAAAAAAAAAATGCGTGGGGGTCCCCCCAAATTCCATTACCAGGCCCTTCAGGTCTGGTATGGATTTTAAGGAAAACTCATCGCAGAATTAAAAAAATAAATGGCGTGGTGTTCCCCCCCAAAAATCCATACCAGACCTTATCCGAGCATGCAACCTGGCAGGCTGCAGGAAAAGAGGGGGGACAAGAGAGCGCCCCCGCTACTGAACCGTACCAGGCCACATGCCCTCAACATGGGGAGGATGCTTTGGGGTCTGGACCCCAAAGCACCATGTCCCCATGTTGATGGGGACAAGGGCCTCCTCCCCACAACCCTTGCCCGGTGGTTGTGGGGGTCTGCGGGCGGGGGGCTTATCGGAATCTGGAAGACACTTTTAACAAAGGAGACCCCAGATCCCGGCCCCCCGCTATGTGAATTGGTAAGGGGTACATTGTACCCCTACCATTTCACAAAGAAAGTGTAAAAAAATAAAAAAAAAACTCACAGACACAGTTAGGATAAGTCCTTTATTAAAAAAAAAAAAAAAAAAAAAAAAGATTCCAGCGGTGGTAATCCACTCTCGATCTCCACTCCAGTGATGTCGGTATCCAGCGACAGATGATCTGCAGGCTCCAGTGATGATGTCCAGCGAGGAACAGCACACGGTCCTGTCTCCACCGGAGACACCCGGAAATGACGTTGTGGCAGCCTGACAGGTCTTATGTAGCTGAGGATGGGGCCACCCGTCACTTGACCCCGTCCCCCTCTGACGTGACCCCGTCCCCCTCCGGTGGAGACAGGACCGTGTGCTGTTCCTTGCTGGACATCATCGCTGGAGCCTGCAGATCATCCGTCGCTGGATACCAACATCACTGGAGTATATACAAATATTGTATGGGGACAGTTTTTTTGTGCACAGCATGCAGCTGTCTCCATGGGCGTTTGTGTGATCTTTAAACCAGTGGCGACTAAAACTGCACGGCTATCTTCCCTGCCTATTTGACGTATCTGTTTGATATGGAGGATCCAATTATTTTTAAGCCTGGCTGCACTCTATGTTTAGAGCCCTGGTCTATCCACAAACTGTCCCCATACAATATTTGTATATATACCTAACAGTGGGTGTTCTATGAATGTGCTAAGTCACATGACCCCTGTGTATAGTCTTCTCTCATTATAGGAAGTATCCTACACCTTATTTTGACACTACTGAGATGCAAATGACCTGCATCCTTTGTATTGGATCTGTGCAATATTGCACCTCTTTTAAATAAGGGCTAATAGATCTCATGTCAGTCCCAAGATAGCAAGTCCTGTTTTTACCTTGCTATCCCCAAGCTGTCCTGAAGAAGCCTCACAGCGAAATGCGTTGACGCAAAGGGACCACATTTTTCCATCTTGTGACAATATTTTAATTCTCTTTTGCATTTTGTAATCTCTGTGTTGTTTTTCTATAATAAATATATATTTTTACATATTTTGACTACCTACCATGTCTTGTACCTTCAAAGTCTGACCTTTTTGGGTGTTTCTCTTTTGAGTTATCCCCACTATCTCTACGTAAATGCCACAAAATATCCCATTTACAATACACCAAACAGCACAGAGACAAGCCTCAAACCTTTTGGCACAAAGTCATTTGGAGTAATGAGACCAAAATTGAGCTTTTTGGCAACAACCATAAACACTACATTTGGAGAGGAGTCAAAAAGGCCTATGATGAAAGGTACACCATTCCTACTGTGAAACACGGAGGTGGATCGCTTATGTTTTGGGAATGTGTGAGCTACAAAGGCACAGGAAATTTGGTCAAAATCGATGGCAAGATGAATAGTATGTTATCAAATAATACTGGAGGAACATTTTCACTTATCAGCCAGGAAGCTGCGCATGGACATTTCAACATGACAATGATCCAAAAGTAAACACAAGGTCAAGTCGACCTGTCATTGGCTACAGCAGAATAAAGTGAAGGTTCTGGAGTGGCCACCTCAGTCTCCTGACCTCAATATTATTGAGCCACTCTGGGGAGATCTCAAACGTGCAGTTCATGCAACACAGCCCAAGAATTTACAGGAACTGGAGGATTTTTGCCAAGAGGAATGGGCAGCTTTACCATCTGAGAAGATAAAGAGCCTCATCCACAAATACCACAAAAGACTTCAAGCTGTCATTGATGTTAAAGGGGGCAATACACACTATTAAGAACTGGGGTATGTAAACTTTTGATCAGGGTTATTTGGGTAGTTTCTGTTGTCATTATGATTTAAAAAGAGTAAACACAGTTGAATGATAATAAATGGCTTCAGCCAAACATTAACCATGAGTGAAAAAAAGTTTTTGTGTTATCATTCATATTCTCTGAAAAATTGCCAAGAAATCATAAATTCTGTCAGTGTATGAGCACAACTTTGTATGCACTGACTGCATTAGTTTTACATTTTTAGGATTTTTCCTTTATTTGTTGATTCAGTAAAATCTTTTATTTTTCAACTTCCTTTAACAAACCAAGTTGTCTAGCAAAAGTGGCAGTTAGAGGGTTGAGACAAACCATTTAACACCAGCGGGTCTGCTTAAAATGAACAGATTTTATTAATTGTGGATTCCCTAGATAAACTGTGGCAGTAACTACTTAAAAAGTGTTAGCTGGAGCTCAGCTTTAATTTGTTAAGTCCACTTAAATCTGCTAGTACAGTTAACACTACCTTCTCCCCAGATCGGAAATGCTGCAGTTCAAAGGTGTCTCTGTTGCTCCTCCACCCAGAGTGGAGACACCCTAAAGCAGGAAGTGTGTTACTGCACAGATCATCAGGAGAAAATGAAAGCAACCATCACATTTAAAGTGGATGTAAACCCGATTCAAGAAATTTGAGCTGGGCACATATATCTGCAGTGTTTTGTTATCTCTATCCAAAGCACTATGTCCCGTAGCTGTCTCTTGCTCCGTAGCTCTGTTATCAACCTGATAACTCCTGACAAGTTCTGTGAGACGGGAGATAGAAGTGTGTGTCGGGGGAGGTTGCTATAAATAGATTAGCAATCAGCTTGCCATCTAAGAGCAGACCTCTTCACATTCCTTTCTTCCTTTGCCTATGAGGAGAGGGGATGTGTGCCTTTCCTCCAATCAGCTTTCTTGGCTGTATGCCAATAATCCACTACCACTGCTAACCAGGAAGGAAACTGTAACATGAAGAGCACTTTCTAATGGATATATACAGATTAAGACAGGTGGTATTCATGTACAACTTATATAGGGAGATTTGTTCAATCCCTGTGTATCATCTGAGGCTGTTCACTTCACTGGGTATATGTGAGGGTTTACATCCACTTTAACGATTGTAAAGATGCAGCATATATTATTTTGGCTTTGGGTTTACCAACTTCCCACATGGCCGATAGCAGAGTGATGGCCGGGCAGGTGCTCTTCCATCCTGACTGGATGTCCTTCACATTGCGCTGATTGTGCATGCCCCCGTGGGTGCGCAGCATGGCGATCAGTGGTAAGCTGTGTTCCTTGGACACAGTGCATCACCAATCAGGGTAAAGAGCCAAAGACGTAGGCTCTTTATCGTGTGATCAGCTTTGTTCAAATACAGCTGATCACATGTAAACAAATGTCGGTTATCAGCATTTCCTTTCCTCAGTGCTGTCAGTGTCTAAGGAAAGGAGTTACAGGGGACATGTACACATGTTTCTAGTTACAGGGGACATGTACACTGATCAACAGTGCCCTGATTATCAGTGCAGCCCCATCAGTGTCCATCAGTGTAGCATATCAGTGCACCCTCATCAGTGCCGCCTAATCAATGCAACCTCATCAGTGCCGCCTCATCAGTGCCCATCAGTGCAGCATATCAGTGCAACCTCATTAGTGCCGCCTCATCAGTGCAACCTCATCAGTGCCGCCTCATCAGTGCCCATCAGTGCAGCCTCATTAGTGCAGCCTCATCAGTGCCCATCAGTGTAGCCTCATCAGTGCCCATTAGTACAGCCTCATCAGTGTTAATCAATGCAGCCTCATCAGTGTTCATCAATTCAGCCTATCAGTGCACACCAGTGCAGCCTATTAGTGCCCATTCAGTGCAGCCTTATCAGTGCGCATCAGTGAAGAAGAAAAACTACTTATTTACAAAATTATATAACAGAGACAAAAATCTGTCTTTTTTTTTTTGTTTGTTTAGCAAAAAAAAAAAAAAAAAACGCAGTGGTGATTAAATACCACCAAATGAAAGCTATATCTGTCTCAAAAAATTATAAAAATTCTATATGGGTACAGTGTTGCATGACCGCACAATTGTCATTTAAAATGTGAGAGTGCTAAAAGCTGAAAATTGGCCTATATAGGAAGGGGGTGAAAGAGCCCTGTATTGAAGTGGTTAATACCACTGCAAGTGTTAACCACTTAAGCCCCGGACCATTTGGTAGCTAAAGAACCAGAGGTGAATTCAGAATTTTGCACTGCGCTGTTTTAACTGTAAATTGTGCGGACATGCAATGTTGTACCCAAACGAAATTTGCGTCCTTTTCTTCCCACAAATAGAGCTTTCTTTTAATGGTATTTGATTGCCTCTGCGATTTTTATTTTTTGCGATATAAACGGAAAAAGACCGAAAATTTTGAAAAAAAATGATATTTTCTACTTTTTGTTATAAGAAAGCCACATGTCTTTAGTAAAAAAAATATCAATAAGTGTATATTTATTGGTTTGCGCAAAAGTTATAGCGTTTACAAACTAGGGTACATTTTCTGGAATTTACACAGCTTTAAATTTATGACTGCCTATCTCATTTCTTGAGGTGCTAAAATGGGGCAGTACAAAACCCCCCCAAATGACCCCATTTTAGAAAGTAGACACCCCAAGGAAATTGCTGAGAGGCATGTTGAGCCCATTGAATATTTTTTTTTTGTCCCAAGTGATTGAATAATGACAAAAAAAAAATTACAAAAAGTTGTCACTAAATGATATATTGCTCACACATGCCATGGTTATATGTGGAATTGCACCCCAAAATACATTCTGCTGCTTCTCCTGAGTACGGGGATACCACATGTGTGGGACTTTTTAGGAGCCTAGCCACGTACGGGACACCGGAAACCAAGCACCGCCTTCAGGATTTCTAAGGGCGCAAATTTTTGATTTCACTCCTCACTACCTATCACAGTTTTGAAGGCCATAAAATGCCAAAATAGCACAAAACCCCCCCAAATGACCCCATTTTAGAAAGTAGACACCCCAAGGAAATTGCTGAGAGGCATGTTGAGCCCATTGAATATTTTTTTTTTGTCCCAAGTGATTGAAAAATGACAAAAAAAAAAAAATTACAAAAAGTTGTCACTAAATGATATATTGCTCACACATGCCATGGTTATATGTGGAATTGCACCCCAAAATACATTCTGCTGCTTCTCCTGAGTACGGGGATACCACATGTGTGGGACTTTTTAGGAGCCTAGCCGCGTACGGGACCCCGAAAACCAATCACCGCCTTCAGGATTTCTAGGCACAAATTTTTGATTTGACTCCTCACTACCTATCACAGTTTTGAAGGCCATAAAATGCCAAAATAGCACATAACCCCCCCAAATGACCCCATTTTGGAAAGTAGACACCCCAAGCTGTTTGCTGAGAGGCATGGTGAGTATTTTACAGCTCTCATTTGTTTTTGAAAATGAAGAAAGACATTTTTTTTTTCTTTTTTTTTTTCAATTTTCAAAACTTTGTGACAAAAAGAGAGATCGGCAAAATACTCACAATACCTCTCAGCAAATAGCTTGGGGTGTCTACTTTCCAAAATGGGGTCATTTGGGGGGGTTTTGTGCCATCTGGGCATTCCATGGCCTCCGAAACTGTGATAGGCAGTGAGAAGTGAAATCAAAAATTTACACCCTTAGAAAGCCTGAAGGCGGTGATTGGTTTTTGGGGTCCCGTACGCGGCTAGGCTCCCAAAAAGTCTCACACATGTGGTATCCCCGTACTCAGGAGAAGAAACAGAATGTATTTTGGGGTGTAATTCCACATATGCCCATGGCATGTTTGAGCAATATATCATTTAGTGACAACTTTATGCAAAAAAAAAAAAATTGTCTTTTTTCCGCAACTTGTGTCAACATATAAAATATTCCATAGACTCGACATGCCTCTCAGTATATAGCTTGGGATGTCTACTTTCCAAAATGTGGTCATTTGGGGGGGTTTTGAACTGTTCTGGCATTTTATACACAACATTAGGAAGCTTACATCCACTCTTCTAACCACTTGAAGACAAAGCCCTTTTTGACACTTTTTGTTTACATGAAAACATATTTTTTTTTGCAAGAAAATTATGTTGAACCCCCAAACATTATATATATTTTTAAAGCAAAGGCCCTACAGAATAAAATGGTGGGTGTTGCATTTTTTTTTTCTACACAGTATTTGCGCAGCGATTTTTCAAACCCATTTTTTGGGGAAAAATACACTTTTTTTAATTTTAATACACTAAAACACACTATATTGCCCAAATGTTTGATGAAATAAAAAAGATGATCTTAGGCCGAGTACATAGATACCAAACACGACATGCTTTAAAATTTCGCACAAACGCGCATTGGCGACAAACTACATACATTTTTAAAAGCCTTTAAAAGCCTTTACAGGTTACCCCGTTAGATTTACAGAGGAGGTCTACTGCTAAAACTACTGCCCTCGATCTGACCTTCGCGGTGATACCTCACATGCATGGTGCAATTGCTGTTTACATATGACGCCAGACCGACGCTTGCGTTCGCCATTGGGCTAGAGCAGGGCAGGACAGGGGTGCTTTTTTTTTTTTATTATTAATTTTGCTTTTTTATTTTATTTTTAAATTGTTCCTTCCATTTTTTTTTTTTTTTATCATTTTTATTGTTATCTCAGGGAATGTAAATATCCCCTATGATAGCAATAGGTAGTGAAAGGTACTCTTTTTTTGAAAAAACTGGGGTCTAGACCCTAGATCTTTCCTCTGCCCTCAAAGCATCTGACCACACCAAGATCGGTGTGATAAAATGCTTTCCCAATTTCCCAATGGCGCTTTTTATATCCGGGGGGGGGACATTCCCTCCCACTGCTTGTAAAGCCGGGCGCTGGCTGAAAAGAATGATACCAAGATGATACCTAAACCCGCAGGCATCAATCTGGTATAATCATTCAAAGTCCAGCAACTTACCAGTACGTTGCTGGTCCTTGTTGGACATGTATTGTAATCTTTTTTTTTCATGCAGCCAGGTGGCTGAACGAAAAAAGAGATTGATCGGTGGGTATGCCCACCATTAGAATACCACCCTTCATCCACCCACTTCTAATGATGGACATACATGCACCATTTATATATGCCGAAGCATGGGGGCATCCTCCCGCAAAAAAGTTATGCCGCACACACATGGTCGGACTTTTCCACGGGCAAGCCTCCGTCGGAATTTCGACCGTATGTACGCGGCATTAGGAGCAAAATCACTCCTCCGCCCCTGCTGCCCCAATGCTTCGGCATATTTGCTTTTTTTTTTAACTGTGGTGGTGAAATCACCTCCTACAGCACTGGAGTCGCAGGGATCAGGCCTGTCTCTGCGAACGCTGCAGTTATGTGTGTTGTGTTTTGTAAGTGACAGTGATCGATCGATACTGCACTTGGGTGGCCTGGGCTGGACGGAGGGGCAAAACGCATGTGCTAGCAGGTATCTGGGCTGATCCCGCTAACACTGCGTTTTTGGGAACCCTAAACTGCTGGGGACGCTAGTATAGATCTGATCAGATCAGATATTGATCTGTTCAGATACTATACCACTAAGGGAGGTGTATGCTTCACGCGTGGGTGTTAGCATTACTGGCACTAACCTGACGCTGCCTGGGGTGTGACGCAGACCCTCTCTGACGCTAAAACCGAATTGATATCACCCACCGGGCGATCAGGGGGTTAAACCTTTATTGGGTTATATACGGCGGGTGCCCTGACACTATAAAAAGCAAACTAACTAACCAGAGTCACCCGTAACACTTATATGATGATCACTGGTGAAAGGGTTAACTAGGGGCAATTAGGGGGTTAAAACCTTTATTAGATAATATATGGGGGTACCTGACGCTATAAAAACCTGCGGCGAACCTAAAAAAAATTACTGGCTACCGATCTGCATCACCGACGCTAAGACAGCGATCAGAAAAATGATCGCTTAGCGACAGTGGTGATAGGGGGTGAAAGGGTTACCTGGGGGGCGATCAAGGGGGTTAAACCTTTATTAGACAATTTATGGGGGTACATGACGCTATAAAAACCTGCGGCGAACCTAAAAAAAATTACTGGCTACCGATCTGCATCACCGACGCTAAGACAGCGATCAGAAAAATGATCGCTTAGCGACAGTGGTGATAGGGGGTGAAAGGGTTACCTGGGGGGCGATCAAGAGGGTTAAACCTTTATTAGATAATTTATGGGGGTACCTGACGCTATAAAAACCTGCGGCGAACCTAAAAAAAAAATACTGGCTACTGATCTGCGTCACCGACGCTAAGACAGCGATCAGAAAAATTATCGCTTAGCGACAGTGGTGATAGGGGGTGAAAGGGTTACCTGGGGGGCGATCAAGGGGGTTAAACCTTTATTAGATAATTTATGGGGGTACCTGACACTATAAAAACCTGCGGCGAACCTAAAAAAAATTACTGGCTACCGATCTGCATCACCGACGCTAAGACAGCGATCAGAAAAATGATCGCTTAGCGACAGTGGTGATAGGGGGTGAAAGGGTTACCTGGGGGGCGATCAAGGGGGTTAAACCTTTTATTAGATCATTTATGGGGGTACCGGACGCTATAAAAACCTGCGGCGAACCTAAAAAAAAAATACTGGCTACCGATCTGCATCACCGACGCTAAGACATCGATCAGAAAAATGATCGCTTAGCGGTGCTAGGGGGTGAAAGGGTTATCTGGGGGATGATCAAGGGGTTAAACCTTTATTAGGGGGGGTTAGGGGGCTACACTGGACCTAAAACTAAATGTAGTGACACTTTAACAGTCACAAATGTCACTGATTGCAGTGATCAGTAAATAAATGGTCACTGCAATCAGTGACACTGTGACTGGGGGCTGGGGGGTGATCTGGGGGGGCCTGGGTGGCGATTTATGTGCCTATGTGTGCTGGTGTTAGTGTAGTGTTTGTGCACTAACCTTGATGTCTTCTCTTGTACGGCGCTCGGTATATGTGAGCGCCGCACAAGAGATGACATCACTTCCTCCTGCTTCCTCTGCCTGTGTGTACATTCGACAGACAGAGGGGGCATTTCCATTCGCCGGGAGCGATCGCGGGGGGGTGGCCGGAATCGAACGGCCGTCCCCTCATGTCGGATCGCTCCCCAACGAATTCCGACCACTCAATGTACAGAAGGGGGGTCCGATTGTACAACTGTACAAAGGCACAACTGTACAAAGGCAATCACGTACACTGTACGTGATTGTGCCTGTCGGTGCCATTGTGCCAACGTATATATACAGTGAGCGGTCGTTAAGTGGTTAAGTTGTATAAAGATACTATAACCATTTTGTCCCATTTGGTCATTTATGGTGAGATCAGGGAATACTCTAATATGTTATGCCACTTGGCTATCTTGGCATGTTCTATGCCTCTTAACTTGCCTCTAATGCCCTGTACACACCAGAGAATAAAGATCAAAAAATCATCAGCACTAAGAACTAATGACAGTGTTAAACAATGTAAAATGGATGGAAAGGGGGGGGGGGTGGAAGTGTGATATGGCAAATAAAAAATAGTCAATAGTCAGACCGCCCAGTGCTGCATGGTGACTTATGGCTGGAACGCAAACATAAACATACAGAAAAAACACCTAAAAAACCAGCGCACAATAGGCTTCAATGCAATTATGAAAATGGCAGATGGCCCTTTATTATATAAAAATCAAGTTAGTCAAGCAGGGGACTTGGCAAGTTCCTGTGTAAATGCACAACATACAAAAAAGTCAAAACTGAATGAATATAAAAACAGGAGATGATATGTAAAAAGAATGTATAAAATTGGGACCTGACATTCACTGACGAGAGGAGCTAAATCCAGGCTGTAGAAGATCAGCATATGTGCCTGCAGCGTGCGGGGGAGGGAGAATGAGAACACAGCCACTTGGCTCACTGGAGCTCAAGTGAGCCTGTAGATGAAAGACCCACAGGAAAGCGGAAGGCACAGGGACTTGTAGTGCAACAGAGATGGCAGGTTGTCATCCGATAATATGGAAGCCGTGATGGAATCAAGCAGGGTGGCACAAGGTACATGAGAGCAAACAGGCTGAGGTCTGCAGTCCTCTGCGGGTGGACAATCCAGGAGAACACTCTGTGCGGTGTGTGGTGAACACAATCAGGCAGCGCTTCCACTGGTGAAAGCAGACCAGCTGCGTGGCCAGCGGGAGGAAGCAGGGGGGAGGGCTGGAAGCCGCAAATCCGTGACTCCGGAAGGGAGAAATCCACAAGGCAGGAAGACAAAGCATTGATGGTGAAAGGACAGTGTCACCCGGATGGTATCGTGTCCTGGGGGGATGGTGGTTGGAGGAGCTTCTGAATAGCTCTAATGTCACGCTGCAAGCTGATGATGGCTGCCACAACAGCATGAAAAATAAATAATAAAATAATGCTCCCGCTGATAGTGGGGTCAGTTTGAAGGGGAAAAGGGATCCTGGGTAACTCTGACTACGCGTTTCGCGCTTCAAACGCTTTGTCACAGTCGAAGGGAAGTAGCACCCAGGAAGTTTAAATGGAAACAAGGACCAATCAGGAAGGAGGGGAAATGGGAGGGGCGTGGTATAGGAAAAAAGGAGGAACCATGTAAGACCCGGATTCAGCTCCTTCTCCTCTGGCATATCAAAAAACACACACAATACTATGCATCATATGGGAAAGGAGACATTAAGTGGAAGGGGGTTGCTTCTTCACATCAGTGACATATGCAGTGAACTCCTGTTGTTTTACATCATCAATTTCTTTTACACCAGGGTTTTTCCACCGGATCCTCACCTGGATTTTAATTCACATACTGTGCATCCTGTTTGACTAGTGTATCTGTGTTTTGTTTTTTTATGTTCCTTTTTTTCTATATTTTGTATGCGTTTTTTTTTTATGTTTTCCTGTTGGTGGTCTTAGGGTCGCTGTTTGGTTTTTTGTTTTGTTTATGTTTTTCCGCATTTATTATTTTTATTCCAAGCCTTTATTGCAGAGTATTGTCCTTGTTAGCGAATACCATTATTAATTCATGATGGATAGGACCATTCGGCTTGAAGCGATCTTTAGTAACATTGGGAACACCACTAGCTTACCCACACCTTCTGATTCTAATGCGAGTAACAATGCTAATTCTTTGCCTCATACTGAGATTTTTGAGATTAGAATGAGAAAAGCCTTCTTGCAGTTACAGGATGCTAGAGAATACGAGCAGGCCCAGTGGTGGGATCTAGCTTTTTTGAAAAAATATCTGGAGCTGTGTATCACACCACGACTTATCCAAGGAGTGGAGACGCTTGGCAGAGTTTTGCACCATGAAATGGAACAAAATTCTAGTCGTTCAGAGAGAAAGAAAATTAATTGCAGCACAGCAACAGGCCTCAGAATGTGAACATGTAGTTAAATAATTCAGTACATCGTGTCTGTTCCAGAAATGGACAGAGGTTCTTAATATGAAGGTCAGCAAAAATGAGGATAGCTTAATTCAGAAAAAAAACGGTAAATTAGAAAGAGACCTGTTTGATTATGGCAACGGACAAGTGTTTGATTGGAAATGTTCCGTGCCTTCTGACACTGTCCCGCCGCCTTTAATACCACCATCTCACCCCACAAATAAGCCTAAAGTTAAAAATAGGAATAATTTACCTAGGAGGACTAAATCCAATAAATATAAACAATCAAACCCACCTGCCTATAGGGCCACTGATCATCAAAGATCGACTGTTAGATCTTCTTCTCTTCCATTGGGACCATCACAGAGAAGCCCTCACAATGTAGAAACCATCATGGACTCGTTTCTCTCCTCATCACATTCCCTACCTCCTCCATTAGAACCCCTTATCCCTGTCATCTTCACTAGGGGAGCTGATCCTATGTCCTCCCAATTATCCCCCACGGTTATTCCTTCCTTTAATGTTCCTATTCAGAATAGCTTCAGCCCACTAGCTCGTGACCTAGAAAGTTATATTGAACTGGGAGCCAGACCCAAAATTTTAGAGAACCAAAGTTGCCCATCTGCAGTTCAGGTTCCTGACATCTCTCATTTATCCTCTGAGATTCAGGGTTTTCAGATAATACCTCCAAAGGGAATAGGAATTACAAAAAGAAAACTAGACAAGGTCGAAGAGGAGGAACCTCTAGAAAGGACTCACAAAAAAGAGAGGACAGAACAATTAATACCATAAAAATCTACAACATGTCCTCACAAATCCTTACACCTGCTGATATTCTCCTACTCCAGAAAGGTCTGAGCTTTTCTCCCTCCACGGGGCCTAATAAGTTTGGTTTGTTTAAGGATCTTCATCGTTTTATTCGATCCTTAACTCTCAAACGTCACTATGCTCCCAATCCCCTTATTCATTTTCACAATCATGCGGGAAAGGAGACTACACTTAGGCCCAGTATAGATCCCTCCCCCACCACGGAACTGGATGAGGAGGCATTACAAATATTAGAAGTCTTGTGGTCAGAGGGCAACCAAGAAGGATATGTCCCCACTTCACAGTTAGAACCGCCCATAATACACACTTAATTTAAGCCCAAGTCAACTTTTTCCCCACTAATTTCAAAGGGCCTTATATAGAGACGTATTATCAGGCTGTATATAAAGATCTGATCACATTATGCAATAATTCCAAAAAACATAGGCATCACAACCTGACTAAAGAAGAGAACCAGTCACTTAAGAATTTTATGGCCAACACTAACATCACGATTAGGCAGGCAGATAAAGGGGGAAGCGTAGTAGTGCAAAATAAGGTTGATTATATGAAGGAGGCTAGTCGGCTATTGGCCGACACAGACACTTATTTGAAATTACGCTATGACCCCTTACCGTTATATCAGCAGGATTTAAAGTCCTTGGTTTATGAGGCTTGGGAGAATGGGGTGTTGACCAAAAAAGAACGTAAATTTATGCTACCAGCAGAATGTAGTACCCCCCATTTCTACCACCTCCCAAAAATCCACAAATCCCTTATTGATCCTCCGGGCAGACCAATTGTGGCGTGTACCAACAGTTTCACTAATGGGTTGTCAATTTACATAGATTTTTTCCTCCAACCCATTGTGAACCAGCTACCGTCCTACATTAAGGATTCAAATGACATTATCAATGTCCTCCAACAGTACACATGGGAGGAGGGCTATATGTGGGCATCTTTAGACGTGACGTCTCTTTATACGTCCATACCTCATGACGTTGGTCTTTGGGCAATCCAACACTTTCTCACCAGAAGTGGCAATTTTCATTCATTACAATCACAGTTTTTGATAGCATCTGTTGAATTTTGTTTGAAACACAACTATTTTACTTTTTGCGAACAATTTTATCTACAGCGCAAAGGGACGGCGATGGGGGCCAATTTTGCTCCGGTATACGCTAATCTTACTATGGGCCACTGGGAGGAGGATTGTATCTGGACCAACAACCCATTCGCAGAGTTCACTGTGTACTTTGGCTGGTACATTGATGACATTGTGCTTATTTGGAGTGGGGTCCTGATCGATTCCACGCCTTTGTGTCCTAATGTAATACGGACAGTTTTGGTCTCAGTTTTACCAATGTACTCAATGCGCAAGAGCTGGTGTTTCTTGACCTTGTATTGAGCCATGAGGAAAGCAGGATAGTTACATGTAATCATGTCAAACCTACTAGTGGCAATTCTTACCTGCATTATGTGGAACAAAGTTCACTCATGACCAAGAAGTTTGAGGAGAAACCCCTCACCTTGGTTCATGAGGCATTCAAATCCTATCTTAATCCTCAGACGACCAGCAGTGTGCCTAAAAATGAGGCTGATGAGAAGGGTACGGTTAGGTTTATATCCACCTTCAATAACGAGTTCAAATCCATTTCTAAGATCATCAGAAAACATTATGGTATCCTGCGTTTGGATCAGAGGCTAGGCCCTGTTTTACCTTCTGTCCCACAGGTCACCTTTCGCAGAGCCAAAACAGTGAGGAATCTGATAGCCCCTAGTAAAGTGATAAACCAGACTTTCAGTTCCAGATCCATTTCGGACAGCAGATCATACTTTGACCACCGTACTGGTATTTTTCAATGCAAAAAGCGAGGATATCTCACATGTCAGTTTATCACCCATGGGTCCAACATCATTCATACTAATTTGGGGAAAGTCTATTCCATTAGACAGTTTGTGACATGCTCTATGGACTTTGTAGTCTACGTACTTCGGTGCCCTTGCGGGTTCTTGTACGTAGGCCGCACCATACGTGCACTACGCGCGAGAATAGGGGACCATAGGTGACTCATCCAAAAGCGCTGCGTTGAGCATAGTGTACCCCGTCATTTTCAGAGATTTCATGACGGCAACATCAAACATCTGGAGGTTTTTGTTATTGAAACAATTCCCAAAGGTACACTTACTGACAATGAAAGGTTTTCCCTTCTGAGCAAAAGAGAAGTTTTTTGGATTTATATGTTCGACTCTTTGGCCCTGAAGGGGTTAAATGAGGAGCTGGAGACTAATAGTTTCATCTGAAGGTTGATGTTATCTTATAAATTGGCGACATTTTTTTTTTTTTTTACCATGTGCATGCGCATGCATCCAATTTTATTACCAATTTTTTTTTTTTATTATCAACTTTTGGGTTTGTGTGTACATATGTTCATTCATGTCTTTTATGTGATGCATAGTATTGTGTGTGTTTTTTGATATGCCAGAGGAGAAGGAGCTGAATCCGGGTCTTACATGGTTCCTCCTTTTTTCCTATACCACGCCCCTCCCATTCCCCCTCCTTCCTGATTGGTCCTTGATTCCATTTAAACTTTCTGGGTGCTACTTCCCTTCGACTGTGACAAAGCGCTTGAAGCGCGAAACGCGTAGTCGCAGTTACCCAGGACCATCCCTTTTCCCCTGATTGTGTTCACCACACACCGCACAGAGTGTTCTCCTGGATCGTCCACCCGCAGAGGACTGCAGACCTCAGCCGGTCTGCTCTCATGTACCTTGTGCCACCCTGCTTGATTCCATCACGGCTTCCATATCATCGGATGACAACCTGCCATCTCTGTTGCACTACAAGTCCCTGTGCCTTCTGCTGTCCTGTGGGTCTTTCATCTACAGGCTCACTTGAGCTCCAGTGAGCCAGGTGGCTGTGTTCTCATTCTCCCCTCCCCCGCACGCTGCAGGCACATATGCTGATCTTCTACAGCCTGGATTTAGCTCCTCTCGTCAGTGGATGTCAGGTCCCAATTCTATACATTCTTTTTACATATCTCCTGTTTTTATATTCATTCAGTTTTGACTTTTTTGTATGTTGTGCATTTACACAGGAACTTGCCAAGTCCCCTGCTTGACTAACTTGATTTTTATATAATAAAGGGCCATCTGCCATTTTCATAATTGCATTAAAGCCTATTGTGCGCTGGTTTTTGAGGGGGTTTTTTTGCCCTGTACACAAGATAGGATTTTCCGTCAAAAAAAGTTGGATGAGAGCTTTTGGTCGGATATTCCGACCGTGTGTATGCTCCATCCAACATTTTCTGTCAGAATTTCTGCCAGCAAAAGATTGAGAGCAGGTTCTCTATTTTTCTGACGGAAAAAGTTCTTGTCGGAAATCCCGCTCGTCTGTATGCAATTCCGACGCGCAAAAAAACACGCATTGCTCAAATTAAGAGCCGAACTGCCTATTAAACTTCATTGATCTCGGATCAACGTACGTCTTGTATGTCACCGCGTTCTTGACGGTCGGAATTTCAGACAAGATTTGTGTGACCGCGTGTATGCAACACAAATTTGAGCCAACATTCCGTCAGAAAAAAAACACGGTTTTCTTGTAGGAATTTACGATCGTGTGTACAGGGCATTAGCCTGCTGAGGGGAAAATCCTTTGCTAAAGACAGTGTTTGCGTGGGTTAAGAGGTAATAATTTGAAATTAAAGCGGAGTTCCACCCAAAAATGGAACTTCCGCTTTTCGGACCCCCTCCCCCCTCCTGTGTCACATTTGGCACCTTTCAGGGGGGAGGGGGTGCAGAAACCTGTATAAAAACCCCTGCTGTCTTCTGGGAAACACACTGTTCCAAGGAGAGAGCGGGGACCAGTGACGGCGCGCCGCGCTACTCGCGCATGCGCAGTAGGGAACCGAGCATGGCGGCGGCAGCATCCGAGGACCGAGCGATTGCTCAGCCTCGTCTGCTGACATTGCGGGTGCACTGGACAGGTACGTGTCCATTTTTTAAAAGTCAGCAGCTGCAGTATTTGTAGCTGCTGGCTTTTAAAAAAAAATATTTGGGTAAACCTCCTCTTTAAGTGTAACAGCATAGGTGAGGTCACCTTAAGTGTTATAAATACATTTTATAAAGGGTCATGACAGTACACTTTTAAATCTGAACTTCAGGTAAGCAGCTAAATAAAAAAATAAAATGCATATCAGAGAGATGTTTATCCTGGCAAATAATTTGTATTTTAGAGATCCCTGTATGGCAAGGGGCAGACCTGCTTTATTTCTCTTTTGCAGTTAAAGGAAAGGATAAGCACCACAGAGATAAGCTCATATCTCCCATATCTCTATCACTTTATGATAGAGATATGAGCATGGTACAGACAGGGCCAATCACAGTCTATCTGTACCATGTGATTAGCTTTGACCAATCGCAGCACAATCACAACAAAACAAACTGAATGATTCAGTTTCATTCAGTAAAATGCTTGCTTATAGCAATGTAATTCACTGTTATAAGAAAATATAATATGTGAAAAAAAAATCCTGATTACTTCCCCAGAGTAGTACAATGTTACTATGGTAACATTGTATTGCTCTTGCCACATTGTGTTAAAAAAAATGAAAAAAATTATAATAATTTTTTCATATTGTCACCAGTGTCCCTGATCACCGCCACACCAGTTATATGATG
Source organism: Rana muscosa (assembly GCA_029206835.1). Taxonomy (NCBI): domain Eukaryota; kingdom Metazoa; phylum Chordata; class Amphibia; order Anura; family Ranidae; genus Rana; species Rana muscosa. The sequence goes on from CM055119.1 coordinate 45,178,172, forward strand.
ATGCTGTGCTGCACTGGGGACACTATAAAAAATAAAAAATAAATTGTTTTTTTTTTTATATTTCTTTATCTTCCAAAAAATAATGAGAAAAAAAATGACAACTTCAAAAAACCCACCATGCCTCTTACTAAGTACCTTGGACTTCTAAAAGAAAGGTAATTTGAGTGTTATTCTACTGCCCTGGCATTTTAGGGCCTTAGTAAATTAGATAGTCTGTTAGTACATCAGGGTTGATCAATTTTCAGATATATACACTGTACCATAGTTTGTGGACTCTATAACTTTCCTACAGACTAAATAAAATACACTGATTTTGGTTATTTTCACCAAAGATATGTAGCAGAATACATTTTGGGCTACATTTATGAAGAACAATTATTTATTTGCAAACTTTTATAACAGAATTTTGTTTCTGTCTTCTTTTGAAAAAAATAAAAAACCCAGTGGTGATTAAATACCACCAAAAGACTCAAAAAATACTTAGTATTGGGAAAAAGTCCACAAAGTTAATAATATACGAAGTTGAAGAGATAATGCATACATGTGAAGATTCCCCAGCCTCTTACGAACCGCCCGCTGCAGGAATACGTCGCTACTTTGAAGAGGAATCTGTTTTTATGGTATCCTCTTCTTCAGCGGGCGGTCTTATTTCAGATAAAAGTGGCCTCTGCGGCGTATACGCCACAAGATCACTTTTATCGGTGGCGGGAGAGAGGCCACCCGCCTCCCTCTGCTGCTTACCGGAGCCAGCGACGGAGGCGATCGGATCCTATCCCCGCCAGGGTATGGAGACGAGTGAGGTGAAGATGGCCCCCACCTGTCTCCATATCATTGCAAGGTAGAAGCGATGTCAAAACGTTACTTCCGTCCAATGCTCTTAAAGGGACTTTTTTTTTTAAATGACATAAAAAATAAATATATATTGCATTTTAGTCTAAATATGAGATCTAAAGGTCTTTTTGACCCCAGATCTCATATTTAAGAGGTCATGTCATGCTTTTTTCTATTACAAGGGATGTTTACATTCCTTGTAATAGGAATAAAAGTGACCCAACATTTTTTTTTTTTTTTAAACAGTGTCAAAAAAAAAAGTTAAATAAATAAGAAAAAAATGTTTGTTTGTTTTTTAAAGCGCCCCATCCCGATGAACTTACGCCCGCATATTAAAACTGTGTTTAAACCACACACATGTGAGGCATCAATGCGATTGATAGAGCGAGAGCAATAATTCTAGCGCTAGACCTCCTCTGTAACTCAAAACATACAACCTGTAAAAAAAAAAAAAATGTCGCCTATGGAGATTTTTATGGGTTAAAGTTTGTCGCCATTCTACGTGCAGGCACAACTTTGAAGTGTAATATGTTGGGTATCAATTTACTCGGCGTAACATTATCTTTCACAGAATAAAAAAAATTGGGCCAACTTTTCTGTTGTCTTATTTTTTAATTCGAAAAAGTGATTTTTTTCCAAAAAAAGAGCGCTTGCAAGACCACTGAGCAAATACGGTGTGACAAAAAGTATTGCAATGACCGCCATTTTATTCTCTAGGGTATTAGAAAAAAATATATATAATGTTTGGGGGTTCTAAGTGTAGCGCTACCCCCAGTTAAGAGAGCCGCTGGTTTGTTTTCTCGGGCCCTGTATACAGCACTGCCAACCCCCGGCAATCTGACTCGACCCACTCTGGCACAGTTAGTCTAGGGATAGCTTCCTATCATTCTCAGGTGTAGGGATGAGCTTCGTGTTCGAGTCGAACATACGTTCGACTCGAACATCGGCTGTTCGATCGTTTGACGAAGATCGAACGATTTGGGCCGTTCGCGCCAAATTCGAGTGACGCGAACGGCCCACAATGCACTACGCCATCGCAGTGTCATCCAGGCGCTGTGATTGGCCAAGCATGCACTGTGACCCCGCATGCTTGGCCAATCACAGCGCCGGCAGCGAGGAGAGCAATGATTGGCCACAGGCAGGATGCCTGTGGCCAATTATTGCTGAGGGTGTTTAGTACACGCCCCACACTATAAAAGGCCGCCAGCACGGCGGCCCAGTGTAGTGTGTTCCGGAGCAGGGAAAGAGCAGCATAGGCAGGGACAGTGACATTTATTTCTTTCTTGCTTAACCTGGATTCCTTTAGTTTAGGGAAAGAGAAGGATAGGTAGGGAGAGTGTCAGTGTGTTTTGTGCTTGTGCTATAGTGTGCTTTAAAAAAACATTTTTTCTAGGGACAGAAAACTCTAGGTAGGGAGAGTGTCAGTTTCTTTCACTGTGCAAGTCCTTGTTTCTAGGGACAGGGAAGGACAGTGAGTGAATTCTCCTTGTGCTATAGTGTGCTTAAAAAAAACATTTTTTCTAGGGACAGAAAACTCTAGGTAGGGAGAGTGTCAGTTTCTTTCACTGTGCAAGTCCTTGTTTCTAGGGACAGGGAAGGACAGTGAGTGAATTCTCCTTGTGCTATAGTGTGCTTAAAAAAAACATTTTTTCTAGGGACAGAAAACTCTAGGTAGGGAGAGTGTCAGTTTCTTTCACTGTGCAAGTCCTTGTTTCTAGGGACAGGGAAGGACAGTGAGTGAATTCTCCTTGTGCTATAGTGTGCTTAAAAAAAACATTTTTTCTAGGGACAGAAAACTCTAGGTAGGGAGAGTGTCAGTTTCTTTCACTGTGCAAGTCCTTGTTTCTAGGGACAGGGAAGGACAGTGAGTGAATTCTCCTTGTGCTATAGTATGCTTAAAAAAAACATTTTTTCTAGGGACAGAAAACTCTAGGTAGGGAGAGTGTCAGTTTCTTTCACTGTGCAAGTCCTTGTTTCTAGGGACAGGGAAGGACAGTGAGTGAATTCTCCTTGTGCTATAGTGTGCTTAAAAAAAACATTTTTTCTAGGGACAGAAAACTCTAGGTAGGGAGAGTGTCAGTTTCTTTCACTGTGCAAGTCCTTGTTTCTAGGGACAGGGAAGGACAGTGAGTGAATTCTCCTTGTGCTATAGTGTGCTTAAAAAAAACATTTTTTCTAGGGACAGAAAACTCTAGGTAGGGAGAGTGTCAGTTTCTTTCACTGTGCAAGTCCTTGTTTCTAGGGACAGGGAAGGACAGTGAGTGAATTCTCCTTGTGCTATAGTGTGCTTAAAAAAAACATTTTTTCTAGGGACAGAAAACTCTAGGTAGGGAGAGTGTCAGTTTCTTTCACTGTGCAAGTCCTTGTTTCTAGGGACAGGGAAGGACAGTGAGTGAATTCTCCTTGTGCTATAGTGTGCTTAAAAAAAACATTTTTTCTAGGGACAGAAAACTCTAGGTAGGGAGAGTGTCAGTTTCTTTCACTGTGCAAGTCCTTGTTTCTAGGGACAGGGAAGGACAGTGAGTGAATTCTCCTTGTGCTATAGTGTGCTTAAAAAAAACATTTTTTCTAGGGACAGAAAACTCTAGGTAGGGGGAGTGTCAGTTTCTTTCACTGTGCAAGTCCTTGTTTCTAGGGACAGGGAAGGACAGTGAGTGAATTCTCCTTGTGCTATAGTGTGCTTAAAAAAAACATTTTTTCTAGGGACAGAAAACTCTAGGTAGGGAGAGTGTCAGTTTCTTTCACTGTGCAAGTCCTTGTTTCTAGGGACAGGGAAGGACAGTGAGTGAATTCTCCTTGTGCTATAGTGTGCTTAAAAAAAACATTTTTTCTAGGGACAGAAAACTCTAGGTAGGGAGAGTGTCAGTTTCTTTCACTGTGCAAATCCTTGTTTCTAGGGACAGGGAAGGACAGTGAGTGAATTCTCCTTGTGCTATAGTGTGCTTAAAAAAAACATTTTTTCTAGGGACAGAAAACTCTAGGTAGGGAGAGTGTCAGTTTCTTTCACTGTGCACGTCCTTGTTTCTAGGGACAGGGAAGGACAGTGAGTGAATTCTCCTTGTGCTATAGTGTGCTTAAAAAAAACATTTTTTCTAGGGACAGAAAACTCTAGGTAGGGAGAGTGTCAATTTCTTTCACTGTGCAAGTCCTTGTTTCTAGGGACAGGGAAGGACAGTGAGTGAATTCTCCTTGTGCTATAGTGTGCTTAAAAAAAACATTTTTTCTAGGGACAGAAAACTCTAGGTAGGGAGAGTGTCAGTTTCTTTCACTGTGCAAGTCCTTGTTTCTAGGGACAGGGAAGGACAGTGAGTGAATTCTCCTTGTGCTATAGTGTGCTTAAAAAAAACATTTTTTCTAGGGACAGAAAACTCTAGGTAGGGAGAGTGTCAGTTTCTTTCACTGTGCAAGTCCTTGTTTCTAGGGACAGGGAAGGACAGTGAGTGAATTCTCCTTGTGCTATAGTGTGCTTAAAAAAAACATTTTTTCTAGGGACAGAAAACTCTAGGTAGGGAGAGTGTCAGTTTCTTTCACTGTGCAAGTCCTTGTTTCTAGGGACAGGGAAGGACAGTGAGTGAATTCTCCTTGTGCTATAGTGTGCTTAAAAAAAACATTTTTTCTAGGGACAGAAAACTCTAGGTAGGGAGAGTGTCAGTTTCTTTCACTGTGCAAGTCCTTGTTTCTAGGGACAGGGAAGGACAGTGAGTGAATTCTCCTTGTGCTATAGTGTGCTTAAAAAAAACATTTTTTCTAGGGACAGAAAACTCTAGGTAGGGAGAGTGTCAGTTTCTTTCACTGTGCAAGTCCTTGTTTCTAGGGACAGGGAGGGACAGTGTGTGAATTCTCCTTGTGCTATAGTGTGCTTAAAAAAACATTTTTTCTAGGGACAGAAAACTCTAGGTAGGGAGAGTGTCAGTTTCTTTCACTGTGCAAGTCCTAGTTTCTAGGGACAGGGAAGGACAGTGAGTGAATTCTCCTTGTGCTATAGTGTGCTTAAAAAAATGTTTTTTCTAGGGACAGAAAACTCTAGGTAGGGAGAGTGTCAGTTTCTTTCACTGTGCAAGTCCTTGTTTCTAGGGACAGGGAAGGACAGTGAGTGAATTCTCCTTGTGCTATAGTGTGCTTAAAAAAAACATTTTTTCTAGGGACAGAAAAATCTAGGTAGGGAGAGTGTCAGTTTCTTTCACTGTGCAAGTCCTTGTTTCTAGGGACAGGGAAGGACAGTGAGTGAATTCTCCTTGTGCTATAGTGTGCTTAAAAAAAACATTTTTTCTAGGGACAGAAAACTCTAGGTAGGGAGAGTGTCAGTTTCTTTCACTGTGCAAGTCCTTGTTTCTAGGGACAGGGAAGGACAGTGAGTGAATTCTCCTTGTGCTATAGTGTGCTTAAAAAAAACATTTTTTCTAGGGACAGAAAACTCTAGGTAGGGAGAGTGTCAGTTTCTTTCACTGTGCAAGTCCTTGTTTCTAGGGACAGGGAAGGACGGTGAGTGAATTCTCCTTGTGCTATAGTGTGCTTAAAAAAAACATTTTTTCTAGGGACAGAAAACTCTAGGTAGGGAGAGTGTCAGTTTCTTTCACTGTGCAAGTCCTTGTTTCTAGGGACAGGGAAGGACAGTGAGTGAATTCTCCTTGTGCTATAGTGTGCTTAAAAAAAACATTTTTTCTAGGGACATAAAACTCTAGGTAGGGAGAGTGTCAGTTTCTTTCACTGTGCAAGTCCTTGTTTCTAGGGACAGGGAAGGACAGTGAGTGAATTCTCCTTGTGCTATAGTGTGCTTAAAAAAACATTTTTTCTAGGGACAGAAAACTCTAGGTAGGGAGAGTGTCAGTTTCTTTCACTGTGCGAGTCCTTGTTTCTAGGGACAAAGAAGGAAAGTGAGGGGAATTCTCCTTGTGCTATAGTGTGCTAAAGCATTCCTCATCAACCATCTTTGAAATCCTTGTTTTTTGCACAGTCAGGGAAATTGTCGTTGTGCTATTCTGTGCAAAAGCAATCATCCTCAACCATATTTAGAAATCCTTAAGTAAAGGGACAGAGAAGGACACCTGAAGGTAGCCCTTATTGCTTTTTTCCCATCTCCCTGCAGGCCATCTATTAGAATGTCTGGAAGGCAAACAAGGAGAGGCAGACAGTCAGGAGGCAATAAAAGAGGGCAAGCAGGCTCTGTGTCTGGGGGCAACAGTGCTGGTCGTGGACGCGGTGCATTGTCATCAGCACATGGCCATGGGACACGCTTGTCCTTCTTTTCGGCAGCTGGACATGTTGAGCCACATCATGCCGAAGACTTGGTAGAGTGGATGACCAAGCCCTCCTCCTCCTCCTCATCCTCTCTCACCCAGGCTCAGGGTACTGGCAAAGCAGCTGCCAAAGCGTCCTCTTCCCTGGTATCAATGTCAGACTCATCATCAGTCACTCCTTCCCTAGACCCACCATGTCCTCCTCCTGAGGAGTCCCCCGAACTGTTTGAGCACAGTGTTGGGTACATGCTCCAGGAGGATGCCCAGCGTTTCGAAGGGTCTGATGATGAAACCCAGCTACAGGAAGGCAGTAGGGTGAGAGCAGACAGAGGGGATGCTCAAGAAGGACACCAATCTGGCAGTCATGTTCCAGCAGCTGCAGCATACTGCCAGATTGGCTCCAGTGATGAGGAGGGAGGGGATGATGAGGTCACTGACTCCACGTGGGTGCCTAATAGGAGAGAGGAGGAGGAGGAGGATGAGGAGGAGGCACATCTCCAACGAGGCAGGATGCCCTTTGGTGGCCAGCGTAAGGGCAGTACACCGACGGAATCACACCGCAGAGCTCCGCCTGTGCAGGGCGCTGCCTCTGCCCGTCATTCAAAAAGTTCCTTGGTGTGGGCCTTTTTTGAGGCTAGTGCATCAGATCGCACAGCTGCTGTTTGCAACATATGTCTCAAGCGTATATCGCGTGGCCAAAACATCAGCCGCTTGGGTACCACATGCCTGACCAGACATATGTTGACCTGCCATGCAGCTCGTTGGCAAGCCTACCTCAAAGACCCACACCAAAGAACAAAGCGGACCTCTCCTTGCACCGCATCAGCTGGGATCTCCAACCCCACTATAACTTCAGTCCTCTCTGAAACATGCACTGAGAGGAATGAAGGTGTAGAATTAGGTGTGTCACAGCCAAGTACTTGCGGCCACTCTGCTAGCAGTACACCGATGTCCGATTCTAGCAGGCAAATTTCCCTGCCCCAGCTGCTGGACCGTCGAAAGAAGTTCACTCCCAGCCATCCACATGCCCAGCGGTTGAATGCTAGCTTGGCTAAATTGCTAGCGCTTCAACTGCTGCCTTTTCAGTTGGTAGACTCGGCCCCCTTCCGTGAGTTTGTGCAATGTGCGGTTCCTCAGTGGCAGGTTCCCAAACGCCACTTTTTCTCACGGAAGGCTATTCCGGCTCTCTACCGGCATGTGGAAGGCAATGTCTTGGCCTCGCTGGACAGGGCGGTCAGCGGTAAGGTGCATATTACCGCTGACTCATGGTCCAGCAGGCATGGACAGGGACGTTACCTTTATTTCACGGCCCATTGGGTCACTCTTTTGGCAGCTGGGAAGGATGCAGGACAAGGTGCAGTAGTGTTGGAGGTTGTCCCACCGCCACGCCTCCAAAATGCTACTACTGGTTGTGACACACCTCTCTCCTCCACCCCCTCCTCTTCTTCTTCCTCCATGGCCTCTTCCTGTGGTTTGTCCTATGAACCAGCGGTGCTCCGTAGCCGTTCACGGGGCTACGCAAGTACGCAGGCAAAAAGATGCCATGCCGTGCTTGCGCTGGTGTGTTTGGGGGACAGAAGCCACACTGGGGCAGAGGTCCTGTCTGCTCTGCAGGGCCAGGCCGAGAGGTGGTTGACGCCACGCCAGCTTAAGCCAGGAATGGTGGTTTGCGACAATGGCACCAACCTCCTCTCCGCCCTTCGACAGGGACAACTGACCCATGTGCCCTGTGTGGCTCACGTCCTTAACCTGGTGGTGCAGCGGTTCTTGGGCAGGTACCCGGGCTTACAGGATGTCCTGAGGCAGGCCAGGAAAGTCTGTGTGCATTTCCGCAGATCTTATAATGCCAGTGCTCGCCTGGCTGAGCTGCAAAAGGAGTTGAACCTGCCCAAGAACCGGCTTATATGTGACATGCCCACCAGGTGGAACTCAACGTTGGCCATGCTGCAGCGGCTGCACACGCAGCAGAGGGCCATCAATGAGTACCTGTGCGACTACGGCACCAGGACAGGGTCAGGGGAGCTTGGTTTTTTTCTCCACGCCAGTGGGGCATGATCAGGGATGCATGCACTGTCCTGGCACCATTTGAGGAGGCCACGAGGATGGTGAGCAGTGACAGTGCATGCATCAGTGACACTGTACCTCTTGTCCACCTGTTGGAGCACACGCTGCGTGGAATAATGGACAGGGCACTTGAGGCAGAACAGAGGCAGGAAGAGGAGGACTTCCTTGCCTCTCAAGGCCCCCTTTACCCAGACAGTGTTCCTTCTGTCCCACCCATCGCACAGGAAGAGGAGGAGGAGGAGGAGGAGGATTGTGTCAGCATGGAGGTGGAGGCTGGCACTCAGCATCATCAGCAGCAGTCTTTTAGGGATGATTTACAGTCCCAAGAAACCAGTGGACTTGTACGTGGCTGGGAGGAGGTGACTGCGGATCATGTCGTCCTTAGTGACCCAGAGGACTCCGGAGCGAATGCCTCAGCAAACCTACGCTGCATGGCCTCCCTGATCCTGCAAAGTCTGCGGAAGGATCCTCGTATTCTTCGGATCAAGGAGAGGGACCATTACTGGCTGGCCACTCTCCTTGATCCACGGTACAAGGGTAAGGTTGCGGACCTTATGTTACCGTCGCAGAGGGAGCAGAGGATGAGACAACTCCGGGAGGCCTTGCAGAAAGGTCTGTGCAACGCGTTCCCAGAGACTGGGAGGTTACAAACTCCTGGTCCTGGACAACGAGTTGCTGAGGCTTCGGCCAGTCAAAGAAGGAGCGGTGGGGAAGGTGGCCGTCTGACCGATGCGTTCAGACAATTCTTTAGTCCGCAGCCCCAAAGTATGATCGGTTCCAGCAACCATCGCCAGCGTCTGATAAACATGGTGCAGGAATATCTAGGGGCAAGGTCAGACTTGGACACCTTCCCCACCGAAAATCCTCTGGCTTACTGGGTCTTGAGGATGGATCACTGGCCAGAGCTTGCACAGTATGCAATTGAGCTACTGGCCTGTCCTGCATCCAGCATTCTTTCGGAACGCACATTCAGTGCTGCTGGAGGATTTGTCACGGATCACAGGGTGCGCCTGTCCACCGACTCGGTTGATCGACTGACTTTCATCAAGATGAACCAGTCTTGGATCACCACCAGCTACCACACACCTGATGCTGATATAACAGACTAATTAATTTTAACATGTCACATCCCTTCAAGACTGATGCTGATGCTGAGTGCCTGTGCTGTTATGTTGACTGGCTATCCTCCTCCTCCGAGTCCTCAATGATACGATTGATGATGATAGCTTGGAAGATCATTTTTGTTTATGGGTGCCGCCACCAGTGGCTAAGGCCCAATTTTTCAGCCCCTGTTTTACAGGGGCGTGTACTTACAATTTTTTTAGCAATAATTTGCCATAGGGCTCATTGCTGTGCTCCAAGTACAGTATCTGTGAGGGGTTGGAGTGTTGTGGCACCAGTGCCTAAGGCCCAATTTTTCAGCCCCTGTTTAACAGGGGCGTGTCATTACAATTTTTGAAGCAATACTTTGCAACAGGGCTCATTGCTGTGCTCCAAGTACAGTATCTGTGAGGGGTTGTAGTGTTGTGCCACCAGTGCCTAAGGCCCAATTTTTCAGCCCCTGTTTAACAGGGGCGTGTCATTACAATTTTTGAAGCAATACTTTGCAACAGGGCTCATTGCTGTGCTCCAAGTACAGTATCTGTGAGGGGTTGTAGTGTTGTGCCACCAGTGCCTAAGGCCCAATTTTTCAGCCCCTGTTCAACAGGGGCATGCAATTACAATTCTTGATGTAATAATTCACAGCAGGGCCCATTGCTGCACCCACCAAGAGTAACTCTGAGGGCTTACAGTGTTGTGGCAACGCCACCACCACCACCACCACGAAAGGCCCAATTTTTCAGCCCCTGTTCAAAAGGGGCATGTAATTACAATTCTTGATCTAATAATTCACAGCAGGGCCCATTGCTGCACCCACCAAGAGTAACTCTGAGGGCTTACAGTGTTGTGGCAACGCCACCACCACCACCACCACGAAAGGCCCAATTTTTCAGCCCCTGTTCAAAAGGGGCATGTAATTACAATTCTTGATCTAATAATTCACAGCAGGGCCCATTCCTGCACCCACCAAGAGTAAGTCTGAGGGCTTACAGTGTTGTGACAACACCACCACCACCACCACCAAAGGCCCAATTTTTCAGCCCCTGTTCAACAGGGGCATGTAATTACAATTCTTGATCTAATAATTCACAGCAGGGCCCATTCCTGCACCCACCAAGAGTAACTCTGAGGGCTTACAGTGTTGTGGCAACACCACCACCACCACCACCACCACGAAAGGCCCAATTTTTCAGCCCCTGTTCAACAGGGGCATGCAATTACAATTCTTGATCTAATAATTCACAGCAGGGCCCATTGCTGCACCCACCAAGAGTAACTGTCAGGGCTTACAGTGTTGTGGCACCAGCACCACCATCAAAGCCCCAATTTTTACTACCACTGTTCAACAATTATATGTAATTAAAATTCCTGATATAATAGTTGACAGCAGGGCGTTCCAGCACCAACCAAGAGTAACTGTGAGTGCTTACAGTGTTGTGCCAACACCAACAACTAAGGGGCCTATTTCTGCAGAGTATATACGGCAGGTCCCTACTTTCAAACATCCAACTTACAAACGACTCCTACTTGCAAACGCAAGAAGACAACAGGAAGTGAGAGGAAATCTACCCCTAGGAAGGAAAATTCTCTCCTGTAAGAATAAATATGGGAGAAAGGTGTCTCCTCTGTACTGATGCTTTATCAGCAATCCTTGTTTCAAGAAAAACACCACATTTCAAAAACAGTTGTCATTGGGACGGAAAGTGAGGTGAAATGTTCTGAACAGGGGCACAGACAGCAAAACAAATGTTACAGGGGTGATAACCCTTACCTATGTTTTCCAAAAAGTTTAAAAATAGATTTTTGGGCTGGAGCTACACTTCAACAATGTACCTGTTCAAAATTACAAACAGATTCTACATAAGAACAAACCTACAGTCCCTGTCTTGTATGCACCGCCTGTATACGGCTGTTCAGAGTATATAGGGCCTTTTTTATTTTATGTGCGGGGTTCCCCTTAATATCCATACAAGACCCAAAGGGGCTGGTAATGGGCTGGGGTAGGGGGGGGGGGGTCATGGGGTAGCTATGCCATTTTTCTTAAAGATTTTCATCCATATTACCGGGACCAGACATTACATTAAAGCCGCAAGCAGTTTTAAATGGCTTTTTTTTCCTTTAGAAGTGTCATTTTGTGCAGGGACAGTTCTAAACACGGGAAACACGTGGCACTTCACAGGCATACTTTAGACACCCCCCAGGTACGATATTTAAAGGAATATTTGACTTTTTTTTTTTTCACTTTATGCATCATTAAAATGACTGCTCCCGAAAAACGACCGTTTTTAAAACTTCTTTTTGCATTGATACATGTCCCCTGGTGCAGAACCCGGGTTCCCAAACCCTTTTTAGGACAATAACATGCATAATAGTTGTTATAATTAGCACTTTAGAATTCGAACGTTCGCATCCATTGTATTTAATAGGGTTCTAATGTTCGTACAAACTTTCGGTCCGTTCGCGGGTTCTGGTGCGAACCGAACCCGGGGGTGTTCGGCTCATCACTACTCAGGTGTATGATACTTAACAGTTCCTAAATAGACAAACAACACTCTGAGGCAGGAATATGAATAAGTAATAGCTTTACTATAAAATGGTGGCATAAAAGCGTGACATGCAACACTTACATGGGTCTGCAGAAACCCTGTACCAACCAATGCTACAGAGGCAGCACTATAAAATGGCGCCGCGCAGTATCCACCACGCGGAGCTATTATGGCGTGCGCGCCCTAAGACACAGCAACACAAACTTTATAACTTTCCCCACCTATGTCAGGCCTGACAGTGTATGAAATAATCCCCTTTCCCTGCGGGAGTAATATTTTCTTCACCGGCCAGCTTTCGTTGGTGCACTTGCAGAAATGAACCAAATTGTAATCCAAAAAGAGTGGTAACTTGTAACAACAGTATGCAAACAGGGGGGGGGGGTAGGCACTTCAACTATATCCCAACTACCGGACCCCCAAAGAACACTGGTGAGCGAATAGTGGGCCTAGGCAGTCTATAGGCCTGAATATATCTCAGTCTATGGATATGGGCAGGTGCCCGCTCACCGCTCCAGGCGCGATCCCAGCCTGGGTCTTCCACCGCGTGTGTCCGTCGCACACAGCGTCTGCAACCGATCGGGTCCCCGATCCAACTGGAGTCCTACACTGACGATCCAGGATCCACCCAGGTTCCGCAGGATGGTGAAAGGCTCTTCGGACTTCGGGTAAGGCCTTAGCCTTTAGGCCTTACCCCACAGCAGATCCGCGCAGGATGACTTGATGCTTGACGCGCGTTGTCCCAAGAGAGCGAGCTTCTCCCCGCCCCTCTCTTAAGTAACCTCTCCCATGAGTCTCTGCGGCGGAACCTCCGCCCTGAGGCCGTGTGGGGCTCTGGGTACTGTAGTCCCGGAGCCTTAAAGGAGACCCCGCTACATAAGTAATTTTCTATCAAAAAAAATAAAAATTTTAACTTGTAAACACCAAATCTCAGAAAGAGGCTCGGTCCTTAAGTGGTTAAATAAGCTGGAATACATTTGGAAAGACTGGGTACAATTTAAGAGATCAGAGAGATACAGTTGTGCTCATAAGTTTACATATCCTGGCAGAATTAATGCGTTCTTGGTCATTTTTCAGAGAATATGAATGATAACACAAATACTTTTCTTCCACTCATGGTTAGTGTTTGGCTGAAGCCATTTATTATTAATCAACTGTGTTTACTCTTTTTAAATCATAATGACAACGGAAACTACCCAAATAAACCTGATCAAAAGTTTGCATACCCCAGTTCTTAATACCGTGTATTGCCCCCTTTAACATCAATGAGAGCTTGAAGTCTTTTGTAGTATTAGTGGATGAGGCTCTATTTATCTTCTCAGATGGTAAAGTTATCCATTCTTCTTTGCAAAAAAGCCTCCAGTTCCTGCAAATTCTTGGGCTGTCTTGCATGAACTGCGCGTTTGAGATCTCCCCAGAGTGGCTCAATGATACTGAGGTCAGGAGACTGAGATGGCCACTCCAGAACCTTCACTTTATTCTGCTGTAGCCAATGACAGGTCGACTTAGTCTTGTGTTTTGGATCGTTATCATGTTGAAATGTCCAAGTACGTCCCATGTGCAGCTTCCTGGCTGATGAATGCAAATGTTCCTCCAGTATTTTTTGATAACATACTGCATTCATCTTGTTATCAATTTTGACCAAATTTCTTGTGCCTTTGTAGCTCACACATCCCCAAAACATCAGCGATCCACCTCCATGTTTCACAGTATGGCCTTGTTGACTCCTCTCCAAATGTAGTGTTTATGGTTGTGGCCAAAAAGCAAAATATTGGTCTCATCACTCCAAATGACTTTGTGCCAGAAGGTTTGAGGCTTGTCTCTGTGCTGTTTGGCTTATTGTAAGCGGGATACTTTGTGGCATTTGCGTAGTAATGGCTTTATTCTGGTGACTCGACCATGCAGCCCATCTTTCTTCAAGGGCCTCCTTATTGTGCATCTTGAAACAGCCACACCACGTATTTTCAGAGAGTCCTGTATTTCACTTGAAGTTATTTGTGGGTCTTTCTTTGCATCCCAAACAATTTCTTTCTCGTACATCACGGGACACAGAGCGACATAGTCATTACTAATGGGTTATATAGATACCGTCAGGTGCTGGCACTGGCAACTTCCAAAACCGGAAGTACCCTCCCCTATATAAGCCCCTCCCATCCGGGAGCACCTCAGTTTTTTGCCAGTGTCTAAGGTGTTGGCCAAGAAGAAACATGTGTTTTTCACTGAGCTTGCGTACAGGTTCTTTTGGGCCTCAGTAAGCTATTCCGGATCCGACCAAAAAAGCTTCATAGCTAAACGGTCGGTACCCGGGCCTTGCAGAGAAGAGCAGGGTTTTGCCTGTAATGCTTCTCTTAGGAGAGCTGGACCCTGGGATCCAGAGCTCTGGTCATACCCACGACCAAGATGTTTTCTGTGCAGGGTGCTATACAGGTCCAGGGGAGTGGAATCCTTGGGAACCCGGTCCCTGAAGGTTTGATTACAATGCCTGCCGTGATAGGTGAAGTTTGGGCTTTTGTGGACCAAACAAAGTCCTGCGGCGGGGAACAGGTAAGTGGGGGCCCCCAGGAACTTGGTTCTATTGGGGGACCCCCAAGCCTAATTTGTCTTTCTGTCTGTTACCTAATGGTATTCCCGCAAAATTCTGTGCATGCCTGTAACTACTAAAAAAATGTAATAATTTTTAATGGTGGTCAAGAAAAAAAAAAAAAAAAAAAAATTTTTTTTTATATATATTTAATATATTAGACTGCGGTACCTGTGTTTGTCCACTAGAGGCCGCTGTGGAATGTTTTCTTGTCATGTGGACTAGCTTCTTCTCAGCAGAGCAAAGTCCAGGCAGATGGTGAGTTCTCTTATAGGAAACTGCTTCCTCTGCCATGTTGCAGTGCTCGTCCATCCCCCGGCCTGCGGCAAAGAGGGGCCCTGGCTCCTGTCCCTTGTTACCATATTTGAAATTAGCGCCGAAGGCGCACGTGCCCGCGCGCGTGCGCGTGCACGCGCCTCTATATATAGAGGTGAGCCGGGAAAGGGGGCGGAGCCTGGGGGATGACGCTCTGTGCGCGCCGCAGCGCTTCTGCGCATGTGCGGGCGTCCCAGCAGTTTAAAAAAACCACAATATTGTAGTGAGCTGGCTATGAAGTACAGAGACAGAGCTGGCAACATTTAAAGGCATACAGCAAGCGGTTGATACAGGCATCCCCTAGAAAGGCACATTAGTAGACACCAACTGTGATATAGCAGCAATTGTGCTAGACTATTCTCAGTAAAAGTGGTGTATTACGGCTGGAATACCTCAGCTTTAGGCTTAGGAATATGCCGTCCAGAAGCTCCGGAACTGAATCTTCCAGGAAGTGAAGGGGGTCTCATCGGGCTCGGAGGATCTTGGGCATACTCCTGCTGCACCAGTCTCCCCTGAAGTTCAGAGGTAAGTGACCGTAGAGACCCCGCAGGGTACTTGGTACTGTGGCTGTCCTCAGTTCACCTGCTCCTGTGTATGTAACAGAGGAGGTTTTTTCCTCAGCTCTGGGAGGATTAGAGAGAGATTGTCAACATTTATCGCTGCCTCCCTGTCAGGGAAAGCACGCCCGATCTCCGTCTCCTCCTTCAGAGTGCCTGTTAGCAGAGCAACAGTCCCATACAGGGATCGACCTGCCTGAAGGGGATCAGGATGAGGTTGATTCTGTTATAGAGGAATCAACAGTGGGGGAACCTTTTCTCAGCATCTTAAGCTGAAAGATTATGGGTTCAGTCTCTGACTAACATGGTCCGATCAGCATTTAAAAATGCACCTTGCGGAACCATCAACCACTACTGTATCCTCGTTGGGGTCGCTAGAAGCCCCCAGACTGTTTGTTCTTTTCCACTTCACCCTTTACTGAAAGGGCTCATTTACCAGGATTGGGAACGTCCTGAGAAAATATTTATTCCCCCAAGAGATTTCTGGTGGTCTATCCCATGGAGGATAAGTTCATCAAAAAAAAAAAAAAAAAAAAAATGGAAGGTCCCTACAGTGGACGCAGCCATCTCTTGTATGTATAAATCACTGACATGTCCAGTGGATAATGTCCAAATGTTCAAGAACCCAATAGATAAAAGATTGGAGTCCTTATGAAAATCTGCTTGGTGATACAACCAGCAGTAGCAGCTATTGGGGTCTGCTAAGCAGTGAAGGATCAGTTGAAACAGGTCTTGAGGGACTTGACAGATCAGCAGGCTTTGCCCTAGCTGATCTACCTAGAGCCTTAGGCTTTGCGGTTGACGCCATAGAGGATTCAGTCCATCAGGCCTCCCGCCTTACGCTGTCTATAGTACATATGCGTAGGCTCCTATGGCTCAAAAACTGGTCTGCTGAAGCTCCCTGTAAAGAATGGCTGGTTAGCGTCCCATTTCATGGTGAACGCTTATTCAGGGAAAACCTGGACAAATATATCCAGAAAATTTCCAGCGGTAAAAATACGCTCTTGCCGGTTAAAAGCAGAGTTAGAGGTCCCTCTTTAAGAGGCCTGCTTCTCCAGTCCCTGGGGCATCGGCTGTGTAACAGTTCCGACGGCCTCCTCGGTCAAATCCCGGGGGTAAAAAACAGGGACAGTAGCAGGGTAATGAGAAACCCTGGGTCAGGGGAGGTACAAAACCTCCCCCAAAGTTAAATTCATTGAAGCCCCCACTCAGTCGGGTGGGGGGAGGACTCCAGTTGTTCGCAAGAGACCTGGCGGGACACGATCAAGACAGATAGGTGCTCTCCGCAGTAGGTTTGGGATACAGTTTGGAGTTAAAAGACTCTCCTCCTTCCCATTTTTAAGGTCAAACGTGCCAAGGGATCCCCGGAAGAGAGAGTCCCTCCTGTTGGCACTAGAACAACTATTGCTCCAAGGAGTAATTATGGAGGTTCCCCTGGAAGAATGAGGGTTCGGGTTTTACTCAAACCTCTTTACAGTCCCGAAGCAAACGCGGACGGGAGGCCCATATTAATTCTAAAAGGGCTATACAAATTCCTGTATATCAGGAATTTCCGATGGAGTCGATCCGATCGGTGGCCACTGCCCTACAAGGGGAGGATTGGTTAGCCACGTTCGACATCAAAGATGCTTATTTGCACATTCCCATCTTTCTAGTCCACCAAAAATTTCTACGCTTTGCAGTAGAAGGGCGCCATTTTCAGTTCAGAGCCTTACCCTTCGGTTTGGCCACAGCACCACGAGTGTTTACAAAAATTCTGGCCCTTTATTGGCCAATCTAAGAACACAAGGTGTAATGATAATGGCATATCTGGATGACTTGTTGCTGATAGACCACTCAGTGAAAAAACTAGACGTGGTCGTTCACAAGACGATCAAGTATCTGGAATCTCACGGTTGGATTATCAACCGAGACAAGTCAGCCCTAAAAACCAGTCAAAAGTCTGGAATACTTGGGGCTAAGGTTGGATTCAGGCCAGAGAAAAATATTCTTGCCTCGAGGAAAGGTGTTGTCTTTGAAAGATTTGATCCACTTAGTGGGTACAAAAAAGACAGCCGTCCATACGCCTGTATATGAGGCTGCTGGGAAAAATGGTGGCATCATTCGAAGCAGTACCCTACGGTCAATTCCATTCAAGGAATTTGCAAGGGGCCATACTGTCAGCCTGGAACAAAAAAGTTCAGGCCCTAGACTTACAATGTCCTTGTCCCCTTCCGTTCGCAAGAGCCTCCGTTGGTGGTTGGTTCCCCAGAATCTGGAAAAAAGGAAATCCTTCAGTCCGATTTCTTGGAAGGTGGTCACTACTAGACATGTGCACACTGAAATATTTCGTTTCGGAATTTCGTTTTCGTCCGAAAAATAAATTTATTAAGTTACTCCCGAAATTTGTTTTTATTTATTTCGTTTTTCGTTAAAAATTGCATTCGTCCGAAAATCTGAATTAATTAAGGTCGAATCTGTCATTGAAGGCTTATGGTGTCTGTCGAATGTTCAAAGAAGATTCGACGGAGCAGTGAAACTGTACGACTCTGCAATCATACATTTCCGGTCGAATGTTCCGCCCACAAGCAGTGATCTTTTCTCTCTATGTCGAATCTTTTCTCTCTATAATAACGAATCTTTTCTCTCTATAATGTCGAATCTTTTCTCTCCTATGTCGAATCTTTTCTCTCTATAATGTCAAATCTTTTCTCTCCTATGTCGAATCTTTTCTCTCCTATGTCTAATCTTTTCTCTCTATAATGTCAAATCTTTTCTCTCCTATGTCGAATCTTTTCTCTCCTATGTCGAATCTTTTCTCTCTATAATGTTGAATCTTTTCTCTCTTATGTCAAATCTTTTCTCTCTATAATGTCGAATCTTTTCTCTCCTATGTCGAATATTTTCTCTCCTATGTCGAATCTTTTCTCTCTATAATGTCAAATCTTTTCTCTCCTATGTCGAATCTTTTCTCTCCTATGTCGAATCTTTTCTCTCTATGTAGAATAATCTTGGACTAATAGAGTTAAGGTTAGGCACATTCGACCACAGGTTCGATAGACACAGATTGTTATTGTCAGCGTCACGTCGAATCTCCTATCTATATCGAACTGTTGTAGCAACGAAAACGAAAATAAAGCATTTGTTTATGTCGGATCTTTTGGTTTTCGGATTTTGTGCTTTCGTTTTCGTTTGTTAAAACGATAACGAAAATAGCTGAAATTCGGACGAAAATGCATTCGGACGAAAACGAATGCACATGTCTAGTCACTACAGATGCCAGCCTTATAGGCTGGGGAGCAGTACTGGAGCAATAGTCTCTCCAGGGCAGATGGTCGGATGCAGAAAAGGCCCTGCCCATCAATCTCTTAGAGATACGAGCAGCCCGGTATGCCCTAGTAGCATGGACATCCAAACTCCAAGGGTCCCCTGTCAGAATTCAATCAGACAATGCCACAGCAGTGGCATATATCAATCATCAGGGGGGCACCAGGAGTCGTGCAGCCCAGAGGGAAGTAAATTACATCCTGAAATGGGCAGAAAAATATGTCCCAGCCATATCTGCGGTATTCATTCCAGGAGTGGAGAATTGGAAGGCGGACTTTCTAAGTCGCCAGCAATTAGGCCCAGAGGAAGGGTCCCTTCACCCCGAGGTTTTCTGGACAATATGTCAGCGGTGGGGAACATCGGATGTAGATCTTCTAGCATCCAGATTCAACGCAAAGGGGGACAGGTTTGTCTCTCGGACAAGGGATCCCCTAGCTTGCGGCTCGGATGCCCTAGTGTTCCCTTGGGATCAGTTCAAGCTGATATATGCATTCACACCGCCAATGGTTACCTCGATTACTCCGCAGAATCAGGGTAGAAAAGAAACCAGTGATTCCGGTGGCTCCAGCGTGGCCCCGAAGAGCGTGGTACGCGGAGATTGTAAAATTTCAGTGGGGAGTCCTTGGACTCTCCCACGTCGTCCGGCTTTCGCAAGGACCGATATACCACTCTTCCTTACCAGCCCTAGGTTTGACGGCCTGGCTATTGAAGCCCACATTCTAAAAAAGAGAGGGCTCTCTAATGCTGTGGTATCTACCATGATCAATGCCAGGAAGCCGGTATCCAGGCAGATCTACTATAGAATCTGGAAGGCGTACATCGCGTGGTGTGAGGCCAAGAAATGGCATCCACATAAGTACGTAATAGGTAGGATTCTGGACTTCCTACAGTGGGCTGTAGATAGGAAGCTTGCCTTGAGTACTATCAAGGGTCAGATTTCGGCCTTGTCAATATTTTTTCAAAGGCCCTTGGCTTCGCATTCACTAGTCAAAGCCTTTATACAAGGAGTGATGCGTATTAGTCCTCCGGTTAATATTCCCATATGTCCATGGGATCTAAACTTGGTTCTGTCGGTTCTACAGAAACAACCATTTGAACCATTACAGCATATTTCCTTGGTGCTTCTCACCAGGAAATTGATTTTTCTAGTAGCCATTTGTTCGGCTAAAAGAGTATCGGAATTAGCAGCTATGTCCTGTAAGGAGCCATATCTGGTTATCCATAAGGACAGAGTAGTGTTACGTCCTCATCCAGCCTTTCTTCCTAAGGTGGTATCGAGGTTTCATTTGAACCAAGATGTGGTTCTTCCTTCTTTTTTCCCCAAACCTACTTCGGTAGAGGAAAAGTTATTGCATTCTTTGGATGTAGTAAGAGCAGTTAAAGCTTATCTAAAAGCCACTGCTCAGATTCGCAGAACGGATACTTTGTTTATTCTGCCGGAAGGCCCCAGAAAGGGTCAGGCAGCGTCAAAGTCTACTTTAGCCAAGTGGATTCGACAGGTCATTATGCAAGCTTATGGCTTGAGAAGGAGACCACCTCCGTTCAAAGTTAGAGCGCACTCCACGAGAGCAGTTGGAACTTCATGGGCAGTGCATCACCAGGCCTCCCTGGCTCAAATCTGTAAGGCCGCAACATGGTCTTCGGTACACACGTTTACTAGGTCCTACCAGGTGGACGTTAGAAGTCAGGAGGATGTCGCCTTTGGGCGCAGTGTGTTGCAGGCCGCAAAAGATCCTCATGTCTGATAGCGCTCAGCTTATATATGGTGTATCCCCCCCCTCATTTGGCATTGCTTTAGGACATCCCATTAGTAATGACTATGTCGCTCTGTGTCCCGTGATGTACGAGAAAGAAAATAGGATTTTTATAACAGCTTACCTGTAAAATCCTTTTCTTGGAGTACATCACGGGACACAGAGCTCCCGCCCCTCTTTAGGGACACTTATTGCTTTGCTACAAAACTGAGGTGCTCCCGGATGGGAGGGGCTTATATAGGGGAGGGTACTTCCGGTTTTGGAAGTTGCCAGTGCCAGCACCTGACGGTATCTATATAACCCATTAGTAATGACTATGTCGCTCTGTGTCCCGTGATGTACTCCAAGAAAAGGATTTTACAGGTAAGCTGTTATAAAAATCCTATTTTTTCTGGCAGTTGTGGCTAAAATTTTAGTTGGTCTACGTGCCCGTGGTTAAGTTTCAACAGAACTCCTCAATTTCCACTTCTTGATTAGATTTTGAACACTGCTGATTGGCATTCTCAATTCCTTGGATATCTTTTTTATATCCCTTCCTCTTTTATACATTTCAACTACCTTATACCAGGGATGAGCCGAACACCCCCCTGTTCGGTTCGCACCAGAACCTGCGAACAGACAAAATGTTCGTGTAAACTTTAGAACCCTATTAAATACAATGGACTCGAACGTTCGAAATCTAAAGTGTTAATTATAAAGGCTAATATGCAAGTTATTGTCCTAAAAAGTGTTTGGGGACCCGGGTCCTGCCCCAGGGGACATGTATCAATGCAAAAAGAAGTTTTAAAAACGGCCGTTTTTTTGGGAGCAGTGATTTTAATAATGCTTAAAATGAAAAAATAAAAGTGAAATATTCCTTTAAATTTCGTACCTGGGGGGTGTGTATGATATGCATGTAAAGTGGCGCATGTTTCCCGTGCTTAGAACTGTCCCTGCAAAAAATTTCATTTTTGAAAGAAAAAAATGCATTTAAAACTGACTCGCGGCTATTAATGAATTGTCGGCTCCCGGCAATACATACAAAAGTCATTGATAAAAAATAAAAAAAAAGCGTGGGTGTTCCCCAGAATTCAATTACCAGGCCCTTCAGGTCTGGAATGGATATTAAGGGGAACCCTGCCGCAAATTTAAAAAAAAAATTGACGTGGGGTTCCCCCAAATATCCATTCCAGGCCCTTCAGATCTGGCATGGATTTTAAGGGGAACTCTACCCCCAAATTTAAAAAAAAAATGGCGTGGAGTCCCCCTAAAAATCCATACCAGACCCCTTATCCGAGCACGCAACCTGGCCGGCCGCAGGGGAAAAGGGGGGGACGAGAGAGCGGCCCCCCTCCCTCCTGAACAGTACCAGGCCACATGCCCTCAACATGGGGAGGATGTCCCCATGTTGATGGGGACAAGGGCCTCATCCCCACAACCCTTGCCCGGTGGTTGTGGGGGTCTGCGGGCGGGGGGCTTATCGGAATCTGGAAGACCCCTTTAACAAAGGGGACCCCCAGATCCCGCCCCCCCCCCCTATGTGAATTGGTAAGGGGTACATTGTACCCCTACCATTTCACGAAGAAAGCGTAATTTTTTTTTAAAAAAAACACACAAACACCTTGAAAAAGTCCTTTATTTAAAAAAAAAAAAAAAACATTCCATAGGTGAAATCCAGTGTCCCGCGGCGATCCCGATGTCCAGCGCTGTCCTTCATTGGTTGTGCCTGAGCGGACCTGATGGGGAACTCCCTCTCAGTATTTTAAATGTATAGACCCGCCCCTTCTAAAGTTCCCCATCAGGTCCGCTCAGCGGACCAGATGCGGAACATTAGAAGGGGCGGGTCTATACATGTATTACCAAAGTGAGAGCAGTCCCCCATCAGGTCCGCCCCCTCGGTATGTCAGACCCGCCTACGTCATTGGCTTGAGCGGGGAACTTCCTTCACTATGTAAATTTAAATTACACAGTGAAGGAAGTTCCCCGCTCAAGCCAATGACGTAGGCAGGTCCGACATACCGAGGGAGCGGACCTGATGGGGAACTTTAGAAGGGGCGGGGTCTATACATTTAAAATACTGAGAGGGAGTTCCCCATCAGGTCCGCTCAGGCACAACCAATGAAGGACAGCGCTGGACATCGGGATCGCCGCGGGACACTGGATTTCACCGCTGAAATGGTTTTTTTTTTTTTTTTTTTTTTAATAAAGGACTTTTTCAAGGTGTTTGTGTGTTTTTTTAAACATTTTTTTACGCTTTCTTCGTGAAATGGTAGGGGTACAATGTACCCCTTACCAATTCACATAGGGGGGGGCCGGGATCTGGGGGTCCCCTTTGTTAAAGGGGTCTTCCAGATTCCGATAAGCCCCCCGCCCGCAGACCCCCACAACCACCGGGCAAGGTTGTGGGGATGAGGCCCTTGTCCCCATCAACATGGGGACCTCCTCCCCATGTTGAGGGCATGTGGCTTGGTACGGTTCAGGAGGGAGGGGGGCCGCTCTCTCGTCCCCCCCTTTTCCCCTGCGGACGGCCAGGTTGCGTGCTCGGATAAGGGGTCTGGTATGGATTTTTAGGGGGACTCCATGCCATTTTTTTTTTAAATTTAGGGTGGAGTTCCCCTTAAAATCCATGCCAGATCTGAAGGGCCTGGAATGGATATTTGGGGGAACCCCACGTCAATTTTTTTTTAAATTTGCGGTGGGGTTCCCCTTAATATCCATTCCAGACCTGAAGGGCCTGGTAATTGAATTCTGGGGAACCCCCACGCTTTTTTTTTTTTTTTTTATCAATGACTTTTGTATGTATTGCCGGGAGCCGACAATTCATTAATAGCCGCGAGTCAGTTTTAAAAGACTTTTTTTCTTTCAAAAATGACATTTTTTGCAGGGACAGTTCTAAGCACGGGAAACATGCGCCACTTCACATGCATATCATACACACCCCCCAGGTATGAAATTTAAAGGAATATTTCACTTTTATTTTTTCATTTTAAGCATTATTAAAATCACTGCTCCCGAAAAAACGGCAGTTTTTAAAACTTCTTTTTGCATTGATACATGTCCCCTGGGGCAGGACCCGGATCCCCAAACACTTTTTAGGACAATAACTTGCATATTAGCCTTTATAATTAACACTTTAGATTTCTCCCATAGATTTTTCGAATTTGCCGCGAACACCCCAATTTGTTCGCTGTTCGGCGAACGGGCGAACAGGCAATGTTCGAGTCGAACATGAGTTTGACTCGAACTCGAAGCTCATCCCTACCTTATACACACTATTTACAAGAAAACAGATCACAGGTGATGATGGTTACCTTTAATAGCCATTCAAACCCCTTTGTGTCAACTTGTGTGCATGTTATCAGGCCAAAATCACCAGGGTATGTAAACTTTTGATCAGGGTCATTTGGGTAGTTTCTGTTGTCATTATGATTTAAAAAGAGTAGTTACATAGTTACATAGTAAAGAGTAAACACAGTTGATTGATAATAAATGGCTTCAGCCAAACACTAACAATGAGTGAAAGAAAAGTTTTTGTGTTATCATTCATATTCTCTGAAAAATGGCCAATAAATTATAAATTCTGCCAGGGATTCTTCCCCGACTTTTTCATTCCCCAACTTAGTTGGGGTAGGCGGTACACTTTGGGTGGGGGTCAGCCACGTCCAGTGACCTTTGACCTCTGGGGACCCGCCCTCTGACCTTTGACATCTGGGGGAGGTCCCTGTTCAAGAGCCTGGGTCCTAGCCTTGTTCTTAAAGGGAAAACCCTAACCCTAACATGTAAACTTATGATCACAACTGTATATGGAAAAAATAATTAGGATGCATGGCAGTGAATTAAGGAGATTTTGTGTGTATGGATAAAATTGGAGAGGGATCCAGGAGAAGTGGGAAATGTTACAGGTGTGACAGCGCTGAAAGTTGAAAATTGGCCTGTGCAGGAAGGGGGTAAAAGTGCCCTGAATTGAAGTGGTTAATGGTGTATTAATAAATACAGAACTGTGTGTTTTTTATTATCTGTCTGGAGTTCACCTTTAAGTTTGTATTTGCTATTAATGCTAAAGGCCATGCACAAAAAACTGTTTATCATCATTGTATTGAATACAATTACATTTTTATATGGTAACTCTCTGACAACAGAGACCCCCCCCCCCATGCATATATGCCCCCCCCTCTCTGACAACAGAGACCCCCCCCCCATGCATATATTCCCTATGGGAAACACTGCCGCGGAAAACATGTCGAAAAAAACGACGAGAAAAATTAGAACATGTTCTAATTTTTCTCGTCGTTTTTAATGCCGTTTTTCTCGTCAAAAAAAACGACAGAAAGCCCACAGACTATCGTTTTTCTCGTCGAATGGGAAAAATTTCATTTTTCCCGACGAGAAAAACGGCCGTGTGTACGCGGCATAACAGTTGGCTTGATTGAACACATGCATATCACACAATATGTGTTTTTAAGAATTTCCCACTTTATCCTTGCATGTGATTCTTGACCATACTCCTGAGTGTTGTAATTGATAAATATAATGTTTCATGTTTCACATTGACATCTGTAATATTAACTGGTATTAATGAGTGTCAATTTTTGTTTATCAAGGTTCCGGGACTGTCCTTGAAGAGGAGCTTCAGTCTCAAAACACGTTGGACATTGGAACTACACTATCTGGACTATAACCTATTCCCCAGCCTATGCTATATTAACAGGTTCTGTATTATATCATATGGTTAACTGCCTCTTTTTGAGTCTTTGGTTATTACTCACATCTCAACTATAAGCCTGTGTTTTCTATGTGTTTTTAGCTTAATACCTGTTTAATAAAGAAGTTATTTTTTATAATCATGTGTGTGTATTTTTGCCCTTTAACATTCCTGCCACCATAAATGTTAGATTTATCTACACATACTGTACAGATATATGTACCAACATACAAAAATATGTACATGCCAATAAAATGTAAGCAATAGCCCGTGCAAATGACACAAATGTATTCAAAGTAGTGCAAATATTATACAAGTAGGAAAAAAAAAACACTAATACAATATTTACATATAAAATACTAAGCAGTAGCATTCTTGGGAGTTTGTATAATATGAAGTAATGAAAAGTACAGCTCTGGGAAAGAAACTATACTTCTATCTGTTTGTGTGAGTCTTGATTGTTCTGTATCTTTTTCCTGACAGAATTTCAATAAGCACACTATATTTTGGGCGAGATCTTTCCAGTTGCTGCTAGCCATTTTCTTTAGTCCAGGTTTGGAATTTCAGTACCTGTAATCTGGTGTGCTGTTGTTTCTATAAAGGAATAGATTTTCTTTTTCTCTACCATGCATCTGGCATACCACACTGTAGCACAGTGGAGGAGAATACTCTCTATGGTACAATGATAGAAATTTACCAGGAGCTTTAACCAGTTCCCACCCGTGATATAGACAAAAGATGTCTACAGCGAGCATGCATCGGGGAAAATCTGTGTTGGCCGTGTCCCTTGGACACAGCCAATCACAGATCGTGCTAAATGGCCAATCACAGAGGCCATTTAGCACTCAATCTTCCTGTCCAATTAGAGATGATCTCAAATGTAAACATATGAGATCATCTCTCATTGCCGGCTTTCTCTCCTCACACAGAGACCGCGTGTGAGGAGGGAGAGCGACCTGTGCTGCAGATCTGTGAGTGAAAACTGTAAAAAAGTAAAAAACACAGTGCCCACGGTACCTGCCAGTCCCATCTGCCAGTGCCATCTGCCATCAGTGCCATCTGTCATCAGTGCCACCTGTCAGTGCCACCTGTCATCAGTGCAAACTGTCAGTATCATCTGTCATCAGTGCCACCTGTCAGTGCCATCTGTCATCAGTGCCATCTGTCATCAGTGCCATCTGTCATCAGTGCCACCTGTCAGTGCCACGTGCCATCTGTTATCAGCGTCACTAGTGCCACGTATCAGTGTCATCAGTGTTACGTATAAGTGTCACGTGTCATCAGTGCCACGTATTAGTGCCATCTGTCAGTGTCGCGTGTCATCAGTGCCACGTGTCACCAGTGGTTCTGTCATCACCAACAATGGCTAGAAGATTATTTTCATCCGAGGAGGCGTACAAAATTATTGCGGCCGACAGGAGCAACAGGAGCTCTCCGCTTCGGATTCCTCCGCAAATTCAGATTATGAGTCTGACGTTGACTATGAGCCTATACTAAGCAGTGGAACAATGACAGCCTCAGAGGAGGAGGAGGAGGAGGGCCCGCCCACCAGACGAAGGCGTTCTGCTGAGGAGGCAGTGCCATCCACCAGCACCGCAGTGCCATCCACCAGCACCGCAGTACCTCGGCAAGCAAGGCCACGTACCAGTGGGGTGTCACCTCAGTCCCAAAGGGTTAGGTCCCATGCCAGCCTTCCTTATTCCCTTCAGAACCCCTTGTGGCTTCCTCCTAATTCAGGAGAAGCCAACATTCCCCCTTTCACTGGCCAGCCAGGAGTCCAGGTGGACACAGAAAACTTTTCCCCGATTGACTTTTTCAATTACATTTTTACTGAGGACATGCTTGCATCAATTGTGGCCCAGTGCAACCTTTATGCACAATAATTTATAGCAAGTAACCCAATGTCCTATTATGCCCGTCCCTACGAGTGGAGAGTCCTAACAGTGGAGGAGTTTAAAAATGCTTTGGGCCTCACATTCTGTATGGGACTAAACAGAAAAAATCAATTACGTTCATATTGGTAATCCCGCCCCATCTACCACATGTCCATCTTTTCCTCAGCAATGCCTAGAACCAGATATCTTATGATTATGAGATTCCTACACTACAATGACAATACCCTGTGCCCTCCCCGAAATGACCCAAATTTTGATAAGCTTTATAAAATTTGGCCGCTACTAAGTTATTTTTCTGAAATCTTCCCCCAGTTGTTTACCCCAGACCAACACATATGCGTGGATGAGTCCCTTATCAAATTTTCGGGCAGGTTAGGCATAAAACAATTTATTCCCACCAAAAGGGCCCGCTATCGGGTGAAGCTCTATAAATTGTGCGACCGAGCCACAGGGTATACATATGCCTTCATGGTATACGAAGGGAAGGACACCCAGCTGCATCCCCCTAATTGCCCAGACTACATAGGAACCAGCGGGAAAGTCGTTTTGGAACTCATAAACCCACTCCTGGAGCAAATCAACCACTTGTATGTAGACAACTTTTATACAAGTTTTCCCCTGTTCCGAAACCTTGACAGAAAGAACACTCCAGCATGCGGCACCGTAAGGACGAACCGGAAGGGCTTTCCTCAAAGCCTCGTCAACAAGAAATTAAGAAGAGGGGAGGAGGCGAGTTTACGGAATGAGGAAATTCTGGCTGTGAAGTGGAGGGACAGAAGGGATGTCTACGTTCTTTCTTCGATCCACAACAATACATTCGTTGAGATCACCAGGAGGAATGGCCGAATATAAAAACCAACATGTATCCACGAATACAATATGTTCATGGGGGGTGTCGACTTCAACGACCAAATGCTCGAACCCTACCTTTCCACAAGACAAACATACCAGTGATATAAAAAAGTTTCAATTTATTTGTTTAATTTGGCCATATACAACACCTATGTAATCTAACGGAACTCCACTGAAAGACCCAAATCCTTTATTTTCTACCAGAAGGAAATCACCACTGCCCTTATATACCCGAACGGCCCACCAGAAAACATTCAATTGGATGTGATTAGCCGACTCTCCGAACGCCACTTTCCAGATAAAATCCCTCCCAGACCAACAGGCCAAAAACTTCAGAAAAAATGCTGGGTGTGCTCAGGAGGAGGAGAGAGAAGAGACACCACTGTTTATTGTGCCCAATGTCCTTCCCAACCAGGCCTCTGCATAGGTGACTGTTTCCGGCGTTACCATACTTCACTACATTATTAGTGAAGTATGGTAACTATAACCATCAGTTCCGGCCATTTACCTTCACACCCCTTATGCCTCTGCTTGCTCTGTAACTGACCCTGGCTTGTTCTTCGACCACGCGTCTGCCTACCTATTCTGTTTATACCTCTGCCTGATCTGGAACTGACCCTGGACTGTTATTTGACCACGCTTCTGCCTACCAATTCTGTACATACCTCTGCCTGATCTGGAACTTACTCTGGACTGTTTGAACATCCTTTTTGCCTGCCTATTGGACTGACAATGTACCCTGCCAGTGGACTAGTGGGATTCATAACACAGGGGTCTCACATATGTGAGGGGCTCCAGAATTGTTTTTCTGGATGAAGAAAACAATTGTTTTTGTTTTCTCATTCCTAGATTAGGGTCTGGAGATTCGGAGGCTTCAAAGAGATTTGGGTGGGAGAAGCCTCTTCCCCTGTCCCCATTCAGTCCTGAACGAGGCCCTACTTCTGCCTGCTGCCTGTAGGACCTATGCCATCATGCCTCTGCCTGTTGCATGAACTGACCACACCACATGGACCTGCCTACTACCAGGACCAATATTTTGGCACTGCTGACAATCTTTGCCTGCACTGACCCTGGACCGTATATGGACAGTATCCCTGCGTGCTGACTGTACTAACTATGGACAGTATTCCTGCCTGTTGCCTGGACAATTGTATTCGCTTTTGCTGACCAAGTCCCTACCTGCTGCCTGGACCAGTGCTATCCTCCTGTAGACAACTGCACTACTAAAACCACATGTAATCTTTTGTTTACCCTTTGCTCAGCAGAATGTATTTTGGGGAGTAATTCTTGGTATGTGCATGCTATGTGTCCCTAGAATGCCTGAAGGTGCTATTTCAATATTGGGCCTCTGTATGTGGCCAGGCTGTGTAAAAGTCTCACACATTTGCTATCGCCATACTCAGGATGAGTAGCAGAATGTATTTTGGGGTGCAATTTTTGCTATGTACATGCTATATGTTGGCAATATCTTATAAATGGACAACTTTGCGTAAAAAAATGCGCTTTCATTTTTTTTCCACATTTTCCAAAAACTTCTGGAAAAAAATTAACCGTTCAAAAAACTCATTATGCCTCATAGATTATACGTTGGGGTGTTAGCTTTCCAAAATGGGGTCACTTTGTGGGCCTTTCCATTGTCCTGGTGCTTCAGGGCCTTCAAAATTGTAATAGGTAGTCAACAAGTTAGATGTGTAATTTATGCACCTGATGGTGCTCCCTGCATATTGGGCCTCGGTATGTGGCTAGGCTGTGAAAAAAAATAACAACATCAAAAACCTCACCATGCATTTTACTAAATAGCTTGGAATGTCTACTTTCAAAAAAGGGGTCATTTGGGGGATATTTGTACTTTCCTGGCTTGTTGGGGTTGCAGGAAATGAGATAGGCCACCAGTACATTAGGTGTGATAAATTTTTTATGATTTGCACCACAGCTTGTAGACTCTCTAACTTTCACAAAGACCAAATAATATCAACTAATTTGGTTTATTTTTACCAAAGATATGTAGCAGTATAAATTGTGGCCAAAATTTATGAAGAAAAATTTATAATTTGCAAAATGTTATCACATAAACTAAGATTTTTTTTTTTTTTTTAAATTGTCTTTTTTCATTTATAGCGCAAAAAAACAACAACCTAGAGGTGATCAAATACCACCAAAAGAAAGCTCTATTTGTATGAAAAAAAAGGACAAAAAAATAATTTGGGTACAGTATTACATGACTGAGTAATTGTCATTCAAAGTATAAGAGCAAAAATTGGTTAATGGAAGTCTGACCCGATATGTCTCCAAAGAAAGAACAGCCTCTGTTGCACCTTCATCACCAGATGGGAGGTATTGAGGGACCATGGCAATTCCGCTGTTACTTAAACTCCCAGAAATTTGATGTGTTTCACAGTCTCCCCCTCGTCTGTATTTATGTGCAGGAGGCAACAAGTGGTCCTCCTGGATCTTCTGTAGTCCACTATTATCTCCTTGGTTTTTGTTGTATTTAGTATTAGGTTGTTTTCTGTGCACCACTCAACCAGGGGTTGAAGTTCTTCTGTATAGGCTTTTTCATTATTGTCATGTATTAGCTTGATTAGAGTGGTATCATCTGCAAATGTCATTATAGTATTAGAGGCATGGGTAGGGATGCAGTCATAGTTTCTGTTGTAATTATAATTTAAAAAGAGTTAACACAGTTGATTTATAAATACATGGCTTCAGCCAAACACTAACCATGATTGAAAGAAAAGTTTGTGTTATTATTCATATTCTCTGAAAAATGGCCAAGAAATCATAAATTCTGCCAGGGTATGTAAACTTATGAGCACAACTGTATATGGAAATAATAATTAGGGAGCATGGTGGTGAATTAAGGAGATTTTGTCTGTATGGATAAAATAGGAGAGTGATCCAAGAGAAGTGGGGAATGTTACAGGTGTGACAGCGCTGAAAGTTGAAAATTGGCCTGTGCAGGAAGGGGGTAAAAGTGACCTGTATTGAAGTGGTTAACCACTTCCGGACCAACTCACGCCGATATACAGGTGAAACTATAAAAATTTGAATATCATGCGAAAGTTAATTTATTTCACAAATGCAAATTAAAAGGGGAAACTAGTGTAGCGCCCCCCCCCAATTTAGGGGGTGCTATGTTCAAATTTAAGGGGAAGTCTGAGCCTGTAGTTTGGGCTCAGATCAATTAAATTCTATTGAGCTGCTTCTGCTCTGGGTGTGATGCTGCCTAGCAGTACAGTTCCCTGTTGCCTGGGGGCGGCGCTGTCTCTTCGGGCTCAGGTTGAACCACAGGAGGTATCGCAGCGCCATTGAGTGTCCTCCCTCGGCTGTGCAGTGGGCGTGGTCGGGAAGGAGAGGAAGCCAGGGGAGGATCGGTCCCAAGGGGATTAGTGAAGAAGTCACTGTCTCGGGAGAGGCCTGGTTACCTGTCAGAGGGAAGGATTCCAATCCGCCAAAAGCCTTGTGACGTGCCCCATTGGCACCTAAGTTCTGGTTGTTACTAGGCTGGGGAGTTCAGGATTTAAACATTCTGTGGCAGAGGATCTCCTGATCGTATCCCAGGGAAACTATATTTATCTGTTCCGTGCTCCACACCGGCTGCTAGGACCGCTCTCAAGGGGACTATCCGGGTGAGTAAAGCCCACTTAGGCTTGAGTGGCGACAATTGTAGCAGGTGTACCCTACTAGATCAAGGAGGAAATAATTAGTAGGGTGGGTGAGTGCTACACTAATATATGAGATAGACTCATCACATGCAAAGCAAGATAATTCAAGCCACGATTTGTCATAATTGTGATGATTATGGCTTACAGCTTATAAAAACCCCAAATCCACAATCTCAGAAAATTAGAATATTACATGCAATCAATAAAACAAGGATTGTACATAGAACAATATCGGACCTCTGAAAAGTATAAGCATGCAAATGTACTCAGTACTTGGTTTGGGCCCCTTTTGCAGCAATTACTGCCTCAATGCGACGTGGCATGGAAGCTATCAGCCTGTGGCACTGCTGAGGTGTTATGAAAGACCAGGATGCTTAAATAGCGGCCTTCAGCTCTTCTGCATTGTTCAGACTCATGTCTCTCATCTTTCTCTTGGCAATGCCCCATAGATTCTCTATGGGGTTCAGGTCAGGCGTGTTTGTAGGCGAATCAAGCACAGTAATCCCACAGTCATTGAACCAGGTTTTGGTGCTTTTGGCAGTGTGGGCAGGTGCCAAGTCCTGGAAAATGAAGTCAGCATCCCCATAGAGCTCATCTGCGGAAGGAAGCATGAAGTGCTCCAAAATCTCCTGGTAGACGGCTGCGTTGACCCAGGACTTAATGAAGCACAGTGGACCAACACCAGCAGATGACATGGCTCCCCAAATCAACACAGACTGTGGAAACTTCACACTGGTCTTCAAGCATCTTGCAGTGTGTGCCTCTCCATTCTTCCTCCATACTCTGGGTCCTTGGTTTCCAAATGAGATGCAAAATTTGCTCTTTCCAGAAAAGAGGACTTTGGACCACTGAGCAACAGACCAGGTCTGTTTTTCTTTAGCCCAGGTAAGACGCTTCTGACGTTGTTTGTTGTTCAGGAGTGGCTTGACAAGAGGAATACGACATTTGAAGCCCATGTCCAGGATCCATGTGTGTGTGGTGGCTCTTGATGCACTGACTCCAGCCTCAGTCCACTCCTTGTGAAAGTCCCCAACACTTTTGAATGGCCTTTTCCTGACAATCCTCTCCAGACTGCGGTCATCCTTGCTGCTTGTGCACCTTTTTCTTCCACATAATTTTCTATTAATGTGCTTTGATACAGTACTTTGGGAACATCCAATTTATTTTTCAATTACCTTTTGAGGCTTTCCCTCCTTATGAAGGGTGTCAATGATGGTTTTCTGCTGTCAGGTCAGCAGTCTTTCCCATGATTGTGATTCCTACTGAACCAGACTGAGAGACCATTTAAAGGCTCAGGAAACCTTTGCAGGTGTTATGGCTTAATTACATGATTAGAGTGGGACACTTTGAGCCTAGAATATTTTACCTTTTCACAATATTAATTTTTTTTTAGATTGTGGATTTGGGGTTTTCATGAGCTGTTATGCCGCGTACACACGTCCGTTTTTAATGTAATTTTTTAAACCAACGTTTTTCTCGTCGTTTTTTTTCTTGTTTCCTCTCCACCCTGTCTTGCGTACACACGATCATGAAAAAAACTGCTCGAGCAAAGCGCAGTGACGTACAACACGTATGACGGCACTATAAAGGGGAGGATCCGTTCTAATGGCGCCACCCTTTGGGACGCTTTTGCTGATTTCCTGTTACCGCGTGTTAGTAAAAGTTTGGTGAGAGACGATTGCGCTTTTCAGTCTTCGTGCTTTGAAGATCGTTTTGTGGAGTTCAGTTTGTGCTTGTGGGTTCGTATCTGTCTTCCAGTGCTTGTAGTCAGTTCGTATCTGTTTATTCAGTGCGTTCTTGTCTGCTCGTTACTGTTTTTTAGCTTGTTCTTCATTAGGCCTTGCTGTTCTTCCGTGCGTTCTTTTAGTGCGTTCTGAGCAGCCGACCGTTATCTAGCCATGTTGCAGCTACGTAGTCGTCGTAGAGTTCGTGCTGTAGTTGGAGCAGAGGTTCATGCTGTATCCCGACTCCAGGCCATGAACAGGGTGAGGAGGAGTTCATGGACCAAGAATTGGTTGCTCCAGCGGCACCAGTTCTGTCACATGCCTTTGTTGCGGGAGATCAGGAAGAATAATCCTGAGGATTACAGGAATTTTCTCAGGATGTCTGACCCCGTATTTCAGCATCTGTTGGCTTTGGTGTCCCCCTATATTACCAGGCAGGACACCGTTATGCGGGAAGCCATCACTGCTGAGCAGAGGCTCATCGCCACGTTGCGATACTTGGTGACTGGGAGAAGCCTGCAGGACCTCAAGTTCTCAACAGGCATCTCCCCCCAGGCTCTGGGGATCATTATACCAGAGACTTGTTCTGCCATCCTTCAAGTTTTGCAGGAGGACTATATTAAGGTAAGTGTTCTAATTTTAAACATCACATTGTATGTATTTCTTGCTTAATAATGTTTATTATTTCTTTTATCAGTCCCTAATTCCCATGATTCTAATCTGCAGGGAATGTACCCTTTCTCCCCATGCATTTTTTTTTTTGATCTTTTTTTTTTTTGGCCTTCATTTATATTTTCCTTAGTTAACCTCTCCAGCATACTATCCTGGGGCCATACCCACCTAGCCTAGTCACTTCCCTTTCTTTTGTTGTCTGCTCCATTGTAGTGCTTTACCCTAAACGCCCCCTAAAGATTGCTTAGGAATGTTACATTTTCTTTCACTTCATACAGAGTGCTACAGCCTTGATTTGTGATCTCCCCAACTCATCTTCAACCCCCCCCCCCCCCCATAATTTTAGTTTTTTTGTGGTTTAGCTTTTTTGGTGCTTACTAATCATTTAACAATCTTTCTATGTTTATCTTAATGTTGGGCAGGAATGGTTTTATCAAATCAGCTTGCAATGTTTCTGTCTCAAAGTATTAATATTTTTTTTATTTTAACTCCACAGTTCCCTTCTACGCCACATGAATGGCAGAATGTGGCATCTGAGTTTGCCCAACAATGGAACTTTCCAAACTGTGGAGGGGCCATCGACGGCAAGCATGTTCGGGTCGTACCACCACCCCATTCGGGATCCTTTTACTACAATTACAAGGGGTTCCACAGCATCGTCATGATGGCAGTGGTGTCGGCCACCTATCAATTTCTGTATGTGGACGTTGGCAAAAATGTCAGAATGTCAGATGGAGGAGTCTTTGCACAGACAGAGTTTGGGGAATGGCTCCTATCGGATGAGCTGACCTTGCCACCAGTGGAGCAGAATGTGGAGGGACTCCCATTTGTGTTTGTAGCGGATGAGGCGTTTGGGCTGGGTCCACATTTAATGAGGCCATTCCCTCAACGCACCCTCACCCCTGAGAGGAGGGTGTTTAACTATCGGCTGGCCAGAGCAAGAAGGGTGGTGGAAAATGCCTTTGGCATCATGGCCAGCCGATTCCGCTTGTTCCTCACCTCCATCCACCTTGCCCCCTATAAATGGAACCATGTGGTCATGACGTGTTGTGTGCTACATAATTTTTTACGGGTGCATTCACAAAATTACCTTTCTTTGAGTGGGCCTGAGGCCTCATTACTGGACAATATCAATTTAGTGGCCCTGGAAGCTGGCTGTCCAGGCTTGGCCCCCCAAACCGGACGTGATGTTCGTCAAAAATATGTTGAATATTTTGTGGGTAGGGGGGCCATCGATATGCCTGTGGATGAATAACTTTATTTTATTTGAAAATAAATTCTTTATTAGAAAAATTATTTGTATGGTGTTTTTGTTTTTGAATCTTTTATGTTTCTCCTAGGTTTACGTAGTGCACTTGTAGTGCCATGTGCATTTTGCATTCTTAAATACCCTTCATTGTCAGTGTAAACACCAAACATTTATTATTTCACTTTGCCCAACATTTACATAATTAAGCCACAAATTTTTGGGATTAAAATTCTTTTTATTTTTCTTATTTTTTACAAAACATCCTTTTAAATTTGGATGTATCCAAAATATTTTTGGGGGTAAAACGCATGAACAGGCATGCTTAAAAAAACTATCTAAAAATCTTTAATGTAAATTTAAACATGTAGTATTAATTAAAGATGAAAACAAACCAAAACCTGCAAAAACACAGCAAGTTCAAAGTTCTTTTGTGTTCAAAAATTAAACCCGCCCAAGCACAGCCATGATATTTTGTAGCCTTTCCTCCACCTGCTTGGTATTTTGCCTGATCTCTATCAAGTCTCCCTTTATTTTTTTAAGGTCACAACAGCAGACCATTAGGTATTGTATCAGGATCTGTGCACTGTGACTTGTAAATTTTCGGGGTCTTCAGGCAGAACAGCACCTAAAAAAAAATAAACAAACATGTACTATAGAATATGTAGGCCTACATCTATTAACCTGCATCTGTGTTGTTTGAGACTGACCTGTTGTGGTGCCACTTTCCACTTCCTCCACTTCCCGTTCCTCTACATCATGTGGTTCTGGGGGTCTTGTTAGAGGTGTGGGATTTATAGGCTCATCTGTCAAAGCTTTTTGAAGCCCTATTGAGATTGCAATAAAAGGTATAGTTTATTTCCTAAATAATCATTATATCCAAAAATAAACCCTGAAAGAGAAATTTGAAACATTCTTTGGAAGTGTGGTCCAATTATCATTTTAGCCCCAGTGACAACCTGAACACATGATTGGATCCATACCCAAAACAGGAACATCTAATTTTTTTTATTAAGTTTGACACTTTGAAACACCCCCAAGTATATACACTGGATCACCTGTGTGTAACACCCTAAAAAGTTTGTTCTGTTGGGCCACACTTGTACTACTCAATCCAGATGTTTAATCAGCTGCTGAGCATTCTCTCCTTTAACATTACAATGCATACCCTTAATTTGTCATAAATATTTTTTCCACAAACAATAAAATCATCATGTTCCAAAAATCATCTCCCCAAAAAATACATTGAATTTTTTTGTTAACACTGGAAGATCCTAAAACCTCGTATTAATTAGTGTATGGAGAAAGAGGTTTACTACGTCCGTTTACTGTGCCGACGAACATGAAAGTTGGTATCTTTCACTGTACTAGATTAAAGGCAAAAACCCGCAGCATAATACAAGTAATAATATTTTTCTTTTAAAATGTATGAAAATTACTTACTTTTTCCTAAGACTTTCTTTATTATTTTGTATTGGTCGGGCTCCCGCAACTTGAGATCAGACCATCGTTTTCTGAGCTGTTCCTTCGTTCTGCACACCCCAAATTTTTGGTGAAGAGTTTTGACCACTTTCCCCATAATTTTTGACTTGACAAGATTAGGCCTTTTATACGGCCCATGCTTGGCATCATAATCCTCCCTCCTCAAAATGGTGACCATCTCCACCATTTCCTCGAATTTCATGTTGGATGCCTTATATCTCCGGGATCGGGATTTGGGTTCCTCAGGAATTTCCTCCTCTGTAGAGGTAATCTCAGCCACCTGTGTCTCTGCCATGTTGTTTAGCACTACGACGAGCAAGAAGGGGCGGGGAAAGTACTATATCGAACGTCAGGGGCGGGCAAAGCGTGCGGAGTTTCATGCATGCGCAGTGTATATAAAGCTAATATCCATGTGTCGTAAATACGTTAATTTGCCGGGAGAGGGAGTTAGCAACGAACGTGTTAACAAAGGTAGATAACATTTTAAGGATTTGTGTTTCTTCAGAGGATGAGATTGTGGCCTATATATGTCCAAAATGATTATTTGAGGAATCTTGACTGACAATAGTATTTTTGTGTTGTTCTTGACTTTACAGAAAAAATGCAGGCTTTCAAGAATCCTGAGTTCATGGGGGAGTTCCTGGACAAATGGAAGGAACTCCCTGTCCTGTGGCAGACGAAAACTGCCAAAAATAAAAATAAAGCTGCCAGGACAGCAGCACTGGAGAGCCTGATTGGATTTGTACAAACCCAGATCCCCACTGCAACCAGCCAAGAGGTGAACACCAAACTAGCTACCATTAGGGGCACATACAGGACACAGAGGAATATGGTCCTGAAGTCACAGAGGTCAGGTGCTGCAGCAGATAAGGTTTATAAACCCAGTCTGTGGTACCACAGCAAGTTAGCATTTCTGGATGACCATCTGGAAGTCAGGGAATCTCTGTCAACCCTTCCCCCCAGAGGTCTATCCAGCCTTCCTTGTAGCCAACCCTCCAGCCTTCCTTGTAGCCAACCCTCCAGCCTTCCTTGCAACCCAGCTCTGGCTTCCTCGGAGGATCAAGCAGAGGTCCTTGAGGAGCCGGATTTGGACATATGGAGCCAGGTATAGTATTGATATCTACAGTTATATGTAACCAAAGTGATGATTTAAAATAGATGTTACTATTGGTATCTATTTAATGTCTGTAAATAAATTGATTTACATAGCAATAGACAGTAGTGGTCAAAATTGATGGGGACAAGCCCAAAAAATCAGGGGTCAGAATCATTGTAATTTTAATCACTTTTGCCATTCAATTTTAAAATGTCTTGAGGTGAACAATGTGTGTGATTGATGATGCCAAAAAATAAAGAATGTCCCTTTTTTTTATACAGCCAGAGCAGAGCCAGGAAGAGGGTGATGTTGGGGACCAGGAGGAGGCAGGGCCCAGTGGCACACAGGAGGAGGCTGGGCCCAGTGGCACACAGGAAGAGGCCAGGCCCAGCACAAGAGCCCAGATGCCTCCCCTGAAAATCCACCAACGAATGCCAAGGAGGGGTAGGCAGGTGGAGGAGGAAACACGTGCATTCCTAAGAGAGGCTACTGCGGCACTCAGAGAGGCACCCTCTGTTGAAGAGGGCTATGCTGCAGTCCTGGCCAATAAATTATCTCAGATGGACTTGAGGCAACGCCTGTACAGCGAAAATCTAATGCTGAAGGTGATCAACAGGGGGTTGCTGGGTGAACTTACACAGTTCACCGATCTAACTGAGGTCGTACCTCCTCCTCCTACTCCTCCTCCTGCCACAAGCCCTCCTCCTGAGCCCCAGCCTCCGAGGAAGCGCTCAACAAAGGCTGCAGAGAAGGCTACAAGGAAGAGGAAAAAATAATGACTGCTGTAGTACCACAGACTGGGGACATATCTGCCTTATCTGCTGCTGTTCCTGACTAGGGATGAGCTTCGTGTTCGAGTCGAACATACGTTCGACTCGAACATCGGCTGTTCGATCGTTCGACGAAGATCGAACGATTTGGGCCGTTCGCGCCAAATTCGAGTGACGCGAACGGCCCACAATGCACTACGCCATCGCAGTGTCATCCAGGCGCTGTGATTGGCCAAGCATGCACTGTGACCCCGCATGCTTGGCCAATCACAGCGCCGGCAGCGAGGAGAGCAATGATTGGCCACAGGCAGGATGCCTGTGGCCAATTATTGCTGAGGGTGTTTAGTACACGCCCCACACTATAAAAGGCCGCCAGCACGGCGGCCTAGTGTAGTGTGTTCCGGAGCAGGGATAGAGCAGCATAGGCAGGGACAGTGACTTTTATTTCTTTCTTGCTTAACCTGGATTCCTTTAGTTTAGGGAAAGAGAAGGATAGGTAGGGAGAGTGTCAGTGTGTTTTGTGCTTGTGCTATATTGTGCTTAAAAAAAACATTTTTTCTAGGGACAGAAAACTGTAGGTAGGGAGAGTGTGTCAGTTTCTTTCACTGTCAAAGTCCTTGTTTCCAGGGACCTGGAAGGACAGTGAGTGAATTCTCCTTGTGCTAAATTGTGCTTAAAAAAAACATTTTTTCTAGGGACAGAAAACTGTAGGTAGGGAGAGTGTGTCAGTTTCTTTCACTGTCAAAGTCCTTGTTTCCAGAGACCTGGAAGGACAGTGAGTGAATTCTCCTTGTGCTAAATTGTGCTTAAAAAAAACATTTTTTCTAGGGACAGAAAACTGTAGGTAGGGAGAGTGTGTCAGTTTCTTTCACTGTCAAAGTCCTTGTTTCCAGGGACCTGGAAGGACAGTGAGTGAATTCTCCTTGTGCTAAATTGTGCTTAAAAAAAACATTTTTTCTAGGGACAGAAAACTGTAGGTAGGGAGAGTGTGTCAGTTTCTTTCACTGTCAAAGTCCTTGTTTCCAGGGACCTGGAAGGACAGTGAGTGAATTCTCCTTGTGCTAAATTGTGCTTAAAAAAAACATTTTTTCTAGGGACAGAAAACTGTAGGTAGGGAGAGTGTGTCAGTTTCTTTCACTGTCAAAGTCCTTGTTTCCAGGGACCTGGAAGGACAGTGAGTGAATTCTCCTTGTGCTAAATTGTGCTTAAAAAAAACATTTTTTCTAGGGACAGAAAACTGTAGGTAGGGAGAGTGTGTCAGTTTCTTTCACTGTCAAAGTCCTTGTTTCCAGGGACCTGGAAGGACAGTGAGTGAATTCTCCTTGTGCTAAATTGTGCTTAAAAAAAACATTTTTTCTAGGGACAGAAAACTGTAGGTAGGGAGAGTGTGTCAGTTTCTTTCACTGTCAAAGTCCTTGTTTCCAGGGACCTGGAAGGACAGTGAGTGAATTCTCCTTGTGCTAAATTGTGCTTAAAAAAAACATTTTTTCTAGGGACAGAAAACTGTAGGTAGGGAGAGTGTGTCAGTTTCTTTCACTGTCAAAGTCCTTGTTTCCAGGGACAGAGAAGGACACCTGAAGGTAGCCCTTATTGCTTTTTTCCCATCTCCCTGCAGGCCATCTATTAGAATGTCTGGAAGGCAAACAAGGAGAGGCAGACAGTCAGGAGGCAATAAAAGAGGGCAAGCAGGCTCTGTGTCTGGGGGCAACAGTGCTGGTCGTGGACGCGGTGCATTGTCATCAGCACATGGCCATGGGACACGCTTGTCCTTCTTTTCGGCAGCTGGACATGTTGAGCCACATCATGCCGAAGACTTGGTAGAGTGGATGACCAAGCCCTCCTCCTCCTCCTCATCCTCTCTCACCCAGGCTCAGGGTACTGGAAAAGCAGCTGCCAAAGCGTCCTCTTCCCTGGTATCAATGTCAGACTCATCATCAGTCACTCCTTCCCTAGACCCACCATGTCCTCCTCCTGAGGAGTCCCCCGAACTGTTTCAGCACAGTGTTGGGTACATGCTCCAGGAGGATGCCCAGCGTTTCGAAGGGTCTGATGATGAAACCCAGCTAGAGGAAGGCAGTAGCGTGAGAGCAGACAGAGGGGATGCTCAAGAAGGACACCAATCTGGCAGTCATGTTCCAGCAGCTGCAGCATACTGCCAGATTGGCTCCAGTGATGAGGAGGGAGGTGATGATGAGGTCACTGACTCCACGTGGGTGCCTAATAGGAGAGAGGAGGAGGAGGAGGATGAGGAGGAGGCACATCTCCAACGAGGCAGGATGCCCTTTGGTGGCCAGCGTAAGGGCAGTACACCGACGGAATCACACCGCAGAGCTCCGCCTGTGCAGGGCGCTGCCTCTGCCCGTCATTCAAAAAGTTCTTTGGTGTGGGCCTTTTTTGAGGCTAGTGCATCAGATCGCACAGCTGCTGTTTGCAACATATGTCTCAAGCGTATATCGCGTGGCCAAAACATCAGCCGCTTGGGTACCACATGCCTGACCAGACATATGTTGACCTGCCATGCAGCTCGTTGGCAAGCCTACCTGAAAGACCCACACCAAAGAACAAAGCGGACCTCTCCTTGCACCGCATCAGCTGGGATCTCCAACCCCACTATAACTTCAGTCCTCTCTGAAACATGCACTGAGAGGAATGAAGGTGTAGAATTAGGTGTGTCACAGCCAAGTACTTGCGGCCACTCTGCTAGCAGTACACCGACGTCCGATTCTAGCAGGCAAATTTCCCTGCCCCAGCTGCTGGACCATCGAAAGAAGTTCACTCCCAGCCATCCACATGCCCAGCGGTTGAATGCTATCTTGGCTAAATTGCTAGCGCTTCAACTGCTGCCTTTTCAGTTGGTAGACTCGGCCCCCTTCCGTGAGTTTGTGCAATGTGCGGTTCCTCAGTGGCAGGTTCCCAAACGCCACTTTTTCTCACGGAAGGCTATTCCGGCTCTCTACCGGCATGTGGAAGGCAATGTCTTGGCCTCGCTGGACAGGGCGGTCAGCGGTAAGGTGCATATTACCGCTGACTCATGGTCCAGCAGGCATGGACAGGGACGTTACCTTTCTTTCACGGCCCATTGGGTCACTCTTTTGGCAGCTGGGAAGGATGCAGGACAAGGTGCAGTAGTGTTGGAGGTTGTCCCACCGCCACGCCTCCAAAATGCTACTACTGGTTGTGACACACCTCTCTCCTCCACCCCCTCCTCTTCTTCTTCCTCCATGGCCTCTTCCTGTGGTTTGTCCTATGAACCAGCGGTGCTCAGTAGCCGTTCACGGGGCTACGCAAGTACGCAGGCAAAAAGATGCCATGCCGTGCTTGCGCTGGTGTGTTTGGGGGACAGAAGCCACACTGGGGCAGAGGTCCTGTCTGCTCTGCAGGGCCAGGCCGAGAGGTGGTTGACGCCACGCCAGCTTAAGCCAGGAATGGTGGTTTGCGACAATGGCACCAACCTCCTCTCCGCCCTCCGACAGGGACAACTGACCCATGTGCCCTGTGTGGCTCACGTCCTTAACCTGGTGGTGCAGCGGTTCTTGGGCAGGTACCCGGGCTTACAGGATGTCCTGAGGCAGGCCAGGAAAGTCTGTGTGCATTTCCGCAGATCTTATAATGCCAGTGCTCGCCTGGCTGAGCTGCAAAAGGAGTTGAACCTGCCCAAGAACCGCCTTATATGTGACATGCCCACCAGGTGGAACTCAACGTTGGCCATGCTGCAGCGGCTGCACACGCAGCAGAGGGCCATCAATGAGTACCTGTGCGACTACGGCACCAGGACAGGGTCAGGGGAGCTTGGTTTTTTTTCTCCACGCCAGTGGGGCATGATCAGGGATGCATACACTGTCCTGGCACCATTTGAGGAGGCCACGAGGATGGTGAGCAGTGACAGTGCATGCATCAGTGACACTGTACCTCTTGTCCACCTGTTGGAGCACACGCTGCGTGGAATAATGGACAGGGCACTTGAGGCAGAACAGAGGCAGGAAGAGGAGGACTTCCTTGCCTCTCAAGGCCCCCTTTACCCAGACAGTGTTCCTTCTGTCCCACCCATCGCACAGGAAGAGGAGGAGGAGGAGGAGGAGGAGGAGGAGGAGGAGGATTGTGTCAGCATGGAGGTGGAGGCTGGCACTCAGCATCATCAGCAGCAGTCTTTTAGGGATGATTTACAGTCCCAAGAAACCAGTGGACTTGTACGTGGCTGGGAGGAGGTGGCTGCGGATCATGTCGTCCTTAGTGACCCAGAGGACTCCGGACCAAATGCCTCAGCAAACCTACGCTGCATGGCCTCCCTGATCCTGCAAAGTCTGCGGAAGGATCCTCGTATTCTTCGGATCAAGGAGAGGGACCATTACTGGCTGGCCACTCTCCTTGATCCACGGTACAAGGGTAAGGTTGCGGACCTTATGTTACCGTCGCAGAGGGAGCAGAGGATGAGACAACTCCGGGAGGCCTTGCAGAAAGGTCTGTGCAACGCGTTCCCAGAGACTGGGAGGTTACAAACTCCTGGTCCTGGACAACGAGTTGCTGAGGCTTCGGCCAGTCAAAGAAGGAGCGGTGGGGAAGGTGGCCGTCTGACCGATGCGTTCAGACAATTCTTTAGTCCGCAGCCCCAAAGTATGATCGGTTCCAGCAACCATCGCCAGCGTCTGATAAACATGGTGCAGGAATATCTAGGGGCAAGGTCAGACTTGGACACCTTCCCCACCGAAAATCCTCTGGCTTACTGGGTCTTGAGGATGGATCACTGGCCAGAGCTTGCACAGTATGCAATTGAGCTACTGGCCTGTCCTGCATCCAGCGTTCTTTCGGAACGCACATTCAGTGCTGCTGGAGGATTTGTCACGGATCACAGGGTGCGCCTGTCCACCGACTCGGTTGATCGACTGACTTTCATCAAGATGAACCAGTCTTGGATCACCACCAGCTACCACACACCTGATGCTGATATAACAGACTAATTGATTTTAACATGTCACATCCCTTCAAGACTGATGCTGATGCTGAGTGCCTGTGCTGTTATGTTGACTGGCTATCCTCCTCCTCCGAGTCCTCAATGATACGATTGATGATGATAGCTTGGAAGATCATTTTTGTTTATGGGTGCCGCCACCAGTGGCTAAGGCCCAATTTTTCAGCCCCTGTTTTACAGGGGCGTGTAATTACAATTTTTTTAGCAATAATTTGCCATAGGGCTCATTGCTGTGCTCCAAGTACAGTATCTGTGAGGGGTTGAAGTGTTGTGGCACCAGTGCCTAAGGCCCAATTTTTCAGCCCCTGTTTAACAGGGGCGTGTCATTACAATTTTTGAAGCAATACTTTGCAACAGGGCTCATTGCTGTGTCCTCAAGTACAGTATCTGTGAGGGGTTGTAGTGTTGTGCCACCAGTGCCTAAGGCCCAATTTTTCAGCCCCTGTTCAACAGGGGCATGCAATTACAATTCTTGATCTAATAATTCACAGCAGGGTCCATTGCTGCACCCACCAAGAGTAACTCTGAGGGCTTACAGTCTTGTGGCAACGCCACCACCACCACCACCACGAAAGGCCCAATTTTTCAGCCCC
This sequence comes from Rana muscosa, assembly GCA_029206835.1. Lineage (NCBI taxonomy): Eukaryota > Metazoa > Chordata > Amphibia > Anura > Ranidae > Rana > Rana muscosa. The sequence goes on from CM055119.1 coordinate 45,222,103, forward strand.
TGTTCAAAAGGGGCATGTAATTACAATTCTTGATCTAATAATTCACAGCAGGGCCCATTGCTGCACCCACCAAGAGTAACTGTCAGGGCTTACAGTGTTGTGGCACCAGCACCACCATCAAAGCCCCAATTTTTACTACCACTGTTCAACAATTATATGTAATTAAAATTCCTGATATAATAGTTGACAGCAGGGCGTTCCAGCACCAACCAAGAGTAACTGAGTGCTTACAGTGTTGTGCCAACACCAACAACTAAGGGGCCTATTTCTGCAGAGTATATACGGCAGGTCCCTACTTTCAAACATCCAACTTACAAACGACTCCTACTTGCAAACGAAAGAAGACAACAGGAAGTGAGAGGAAATCTACCCCTAGAAAGGAAAATTCTCTCCTGTAAGAATAAATATGGGAGAAAGGGGTCTCATCTGTACTGATGCTTTATCAGCAATCCTTGTTTCAAGAAAAACACCACATTTCAAAAACAGTTGTCATTGGGACGGAAAGTGAGGTGAAATGTTCTGAACAGGGGCACAGACAGCAAAACAAATGTTACAGGGGTGATAACCCTTACCTATGTTTCCCAAAAAGTTTAAAAATAGATTTTTGGGCTGGAGCTACACTTCAACAATGTACCTGTTCAAAATTACAAACAGATTCTACATAAGAACAAACCTACAGTCCCTGTCTTGTATGCACCGCCTGTATACGGCTGTTCAGAGTATATAGGGCCTTTTTTATTTTATGTGCGGGGTTCCCCTTAATATCCATACAAGACCCAAAGGGGCTGGTAATGGGCTGGGGTAGGGGGGGGGGTCATGGGGTAGCTATGCCATTTTTCTTAAAGAATTTCATCCATATTACCGGGACCAGACATTACATTAAAGCCGCAAGCAGTTTTAAATGGCTTTTTTTTCCTTTAGAAGTGTCATTTTGTGCAGGGACAGTTCTAAACACGGGAAACACGTGGCACTTCACAGGCATACTTTAGACACCCCCCAGGTACGATATTTAAAGGAATATTTGACTTTTTTTTTTTCACTTTATGCATCATTAAAATGACTGCTCCCGAAAAACGACCGTTTTTAAAACTTCTTTTTGCATTGATACATGTCCCCTGGTGCAGAACCCGGGTTCCCAAACCCTATTTATGACAATAACATGCATAATAGTTGTTATAATTAGCACTTTAGAATTCGAACGTTCGCATCCATTGTATTTAATAGGGTTCTAATGTTCGTTCGAACTTTCGGTCCGTTCGCGGGTTCTGGTGCGAACCGAACCCGGGGGTGTTCGGCTCATCACTATTCCTGACCTCTGGGAGTCCAAGACAAGATTGTGCTCCTTTTGGTGTTATCTTCTTGGATGTTTGCTGTGGGGTCCAAAGGATGCACAAATTCAAGCAGGGTCTCCAGTGCTGCCTTCCCCTTTAATTTGTTATCTGCCTAAATAAAAAGGATTAATTTGATTTACAACAAATACTTGACTATGTGATTTCTATTCAAAAAGAGAGTTTGCTAGGGAGTAGGCAGGGACATTTCTAAAAATATTATTTGTATTAATAAGGGACACAAACCTCCTTGAGGGAAAATAATACAACTTTAGAATGTTGGTGTGGTAACTTGACACACAAAATACAATTTTCAAAAAATACATTCCTAAATATAAAAAGGAAAAAAAAAAAACATACATATAAAATAACCCAAAAAAACATTCCTAAATCGAAAATAATAAATAAATAAATTTCAAAAATATAAAAAAATAAAAATAAAAAAAAAAAGTTTCAAGATATTTAAATTTATTTATGAATTTATGACGGAGATCTGGCTTACCAAAAAAAGAGTAATTCTTAAGTGATCTCATGAATTTAATAAGAAACAAGTTTGGCATAACTCTGAATATCATTAGCAAAAGAAGTTCATTATTTAAGCATTATCTAAAGAAGAAAGGAATGCGCTGCATAAAACGATGCTATTATTTCCAGCGTGACAAATGTGCCATCTCCATTTCAAACGCTAGCTTTACCAAAACAAGCGCTCCCGTCTCATACTTGATTCTGAGCATGCGCGTTTTTTTCCCCTCGTAAAAGCATACACACTACCGTTTTTCACGACGTTAAAAAAAAGGACATGAAAAACTACGTGAAAAAATAGAGCATGTTCGAAATTTTTAATGGCCGTTTTTCACGTCGTTAAAAATGCTCTGGAGCATACACACGATCGGTTTTAATGACCATTCTTAAAAATTGCATTTTTAACGTCATGAAAAACGGTTGTGTGTAGGCAGCATTAGCCATAATCATCACAATTATGACAAATCACGGCTTGAATTATCTTGCTTTGCATGTAATGAGTCTATCTCATATATTAGTTTCATATTATATTATAGGTTGAAACGGAGGCTAGACCAGACTTCCCACAGAAGACAATTCAGCTTCTGTCTGAATAATTGTACACCTAAGTGCTGTACCATTAATTTTATGCCGAACAGGGCTTGAACCTGAAATGTGTCTGGTACCAAAGAGTTTTCTCGAACATTGGAGAGTAACTACTAGACCTATGTACAATTTATTCAACTGCAAGAAATTATGTGTCTTTGTTAACTGTACATGTATGGGTTTTTTTTTTTTACAATCACTTTATTCTTTATTAAAGCGGAGGTCCACACAATTTTTTAACTTCACCTTATCCCCATCAGTGCTACGAACAGATGCTCAAATGAAAATATTTTTTTTTTTTGCTGCTGTATTTACCGTAGAATCTGTCTGTATTGTGGCACTTCCTGTTCGTCACCCCCACAGGAGTAGGCATGTATATTTGTTTTCCCCTGAGGCGCACTGTCTCCTGGGAGCTAAGTGTCATGCTCCATATGAGTCAGTGCGAAACGCCGGCGAAACGCCGGCGCGAAATCCAGTTGTTCTGACGATATGGGTCACCCGTCGGATAATGCCCGGGCTGGACTGCACATGCGCAAACAGAGTGGCCGAAAATTGCAGAGGATGAACAGGCACTGCTCAATAATACATCCGCCCCTTGTTGTATTCAATGAATAACCCGCCCCAAGCATTGGGAGCGAGCGGCGTGTTGATTGCGCATGCGCCGTGTACAGGGGATAAACAGCTGTTCATCCTCAGAGATTTTCGTTGGTTCCGTTTGCGCATTCGCTGTGCCTGCGCAGCCCGGCCCGGGCATTATCCGACAGGGGGCCCATATCGACAAGACAGTAAGCATGCACGGGAACAAGCAGCATTTACTGCATCCTGGAAATCAATGCTTGTGGGCTTCACATACCCACAAGCAAGATGGAACCGGCCATCATAAGATTTTATAAGTTCATTTTATAAGTGTGTTATATAGTGTTTAGCAAAGTGTCAGAATGGCTGAAAAAATAAAATAATGGTCGACGGACCTCCGCTTTAAGACAAATTCCAACATACAACATAGAAATACACATTGCACAAAATATAATTATAAATCCTTTCATTAACATACACCACACTAACCCCCCCCCCCCACCCCAAGAAAACACACAGAGTCCTTGAATTCGAATTACCATTTTCGTGTCCTATTATGTTTAGTTTTTAATTCAATATAATCTCACTCTACTATTTCATTTTTATACCTCTCCACCTTTCATTTCAAGCTACCCTTCTTTATGTGATTCCATTACGTGTTGCCCATCCTGTGCCTAATTTACTATTATAACTTATCCTCTTCCTTTAATGACAACAATCATTTCTCCACTGTGCCCCCCAGAGGAGGAAAAAATAAACAACAAAAAAACAAACAAAAAAAAAACCTCCTCCCAATTTCCCCTCATCAGATGAATCCCACAATATGTAAAGTAAAGAGAGAAGGCGCCTCCAGACTAGGAACAATGACATTTTTAATTAAACAACAAGTGCATTTATCCACTTACATCTGAAATAAAGTAGATCTGGCACATGTCCTTAGTCTGGCCCTTATAGTGACGTCCGTCCGTGGCTTTGAGGCTTTTACTGTTCTCCTGCAGCTGTCTGTGTCCTGTAAGCCATACCTGTCCATACCTGTAAGTCATCAGTTGACCCCTTATGATATTTGGAAAAATGGCGGGGAATGCTATGTTGGTCTATGCCTTCCTCGACCTTCCTCCGATGCTGGCCGAACCTCTGCCGAAGTGGGTGATAGTACGGCCAACATAGAGTAACTGACAAGGACAACTGAGGCAATATACAACATGGTCAGAAGAGCAATTGTAAAATTCAGTGATGTTATAAGTTTTTCCTTTTGTGCAAAATTGCTTCTGACCATGCTGCACAAAACTACAAGTTTTGCATAATCCTTTTTTGCATTGAAACATGCCATGTAATGGTAGTAAACATATGTGAGGTATAGACTTGGTGGAAAGCGATTTAAGCTTGCTGGGGGTGATTTTGTTTTTTATATTAGGGGCTTTTCTATATGTAACCTTTGTTATGTTTGGTAATACTGTTTTAAGGTGCAAATCTTCTAGTAATATAGGCCAATGTTTTTTCAGAATGGATTCCATTTTCTTATGATCGTAATGAAATCTGGTAATAAAACGAACTGACTGATCAAAACTTCCTTTATCTCTTTGTACAGGAGTGTCTTGTGCATATTGTGTATAGGCCTCCTTAATCAAAGATTCTGGGTAGCCCTTTTCTTTTAGTTTTTTGGTAAGTAGATGGCTTTGTTCCCTGAAATCTGCAATGTTGGTGCAGTTGCGTCCGAGACGGCAAAATTGCCCTCTGGGAATATTGTTCTTCCACTTGTGGTAAAGACAACTGTTATAGTGTAATAATGAGTTGCCAGCTGTAGGTTTAGAATAGTTTCTGGCGCGAATAACTTCCTCAGTGTGGTACGTTTCCAGGTCCAAGAAAGCCAATTTGTCGGTATCTGTTACATAGGTGGAGCTTAAGCCATGTGGATTGTCAGTGCAGTAATTGACAAAATCCTGGAAATCTTTGGTGGTACCATTCTAGATAATAATGATATTGTCTATTTATCTGCCATAATAGACGGGGTATTTGGAGAAAGGATTGTTGTTCCAGATGTATCTGTGCTCCCATAGGGCCATTCAGAGATTGGCATACAATGGGGCGAAATTGGCTCCCATGGCAGTACCCTGGATCTGCACGTAGTGCTGATCATCAAAAACAAAATAATTGTGAGTAAGGCAGTACTCTGTACATTCCAGGATAAAGGCAGCTTGTCTATTATTCATATACGGATCCTGGGATAGGAAGTGTTCCAAAGCTTTAAGTCCAAACGTATGAGGGATAGATGTTTAAAGAGAACTTACATCTAGCCAGTGTCCCAGGAATAAGGTTTAATTTCTTCTAATAGGTGTGTGCCATCTCTGATATAGGATGGCAAACCTTGGGCTAATGGCTGAAGATAGAAATCTATATAGAGACAGTCCTGATGTAATGCGGTCCATGGCGGATATGATGGGCCTGCCTGGGGGGTTGCTGAGACTTTTGTGGATTTTGGGGATGTGGTAAAAATAAGGGGTACGGTAAAAATCTTTAATTAAAAAGGAAACTTCCGATTTTTCTAAAATATGCGAGCATGTGGCTTGTGTGATTAAAAGATTAATTTCTCCTTTATATTCTGGAAGTGGATCTTTAGTTCTTTGTAGGTGGATCTATCAGCAAGCAGGCAATAGGCCTCTTTAATGTAGTTATCGCGGACCTGGATAACGATTCCTCCCCCTTTGTCTGCTGTTTTGATAATCAGATTTTCATTGTCAGCAAGGGATAGAAGTGCTTTATTTTCTAAAGGGGTTAAATGTCCCAGACCCGAAGGGCAAGAGGGAGGATGGGAAAATAATCTCTCTATGTCCGCAAAAACCATGTTGTAGAAAGTGGTAAGGTGTGGACCCTTTCACTGATATGGGTAGAACACCGATTTTGGTTTCAAGGTAGAATGGACAACTGGTGGTAAAGTATGTAGATGTTGTGTGAACGCATCAAGATTAGCATTTGAGCTTTCGTTGTATAATTCCTCAAGTGTGTCGATGATTTCAGTCTCAAAGTCAAATTCTGTAGATTCCGATTCCGGGATGGACACTATCTCATGATTGGCGGTATTATCAGAGTGTGTTCGCTTAGTATTTTGTATTTCAAAAAACCTTTTGAGTGTAAGATTTCTGATGTATTTATTGAGATCTTTAAGCAATAAGTAGGGATCAGGCTTATAAGATGGTGCAAAATTAAGTCCTCGGCTCAGCAAAGATGTTTCTTCAGGAGACAGGATATGACTAGAGAGATTGAAGACTTTTACAGTTTGCGGGACCAGCCTGATAGCCTGGATCAAGCCTCAGTTCCAATACACCGGCCACCCGGATTTCCTGTCAGATGAGAGGATCATCCCCACTGACACAGACAGCTGCAGGAGAACAGCAAAAGACTCAAAGCCATGGACGGACGTCACTAAAAGGGCCAGACTAAGGACATGTGCCGGATTTACTTTATTTCAGATGTAAGTGGATAAATGTACCTGTTGTTTAATTTTATACAAAAAATGCAGCGCTATGTGTATGACAATGTGAAAAACCAAGTGCTCCAAAATTAACTGAATCACAGAAAAAATAATAAATAAAAATCCAAATATATTAATGAATAAAAAGTCCAATTATATATAGAACTCCAAATAGATGTGATGAAACATATATTCAAATCAATTCCAAAAGGTGCAAGTGAATCTTCCAAAGTAAATATGTGACTTGTAACATAAGCACCACCACGTGAAGGGGAGGCTTACCGGATGTAGTGGACCCAATACACATACGTGTATGGGGTCAAACAGGCTGAATACGTATACGTCCGTGCATATGGAACCAGATAAACACTGCGCACCCTTATATCCAAGGTCCAAGCTCAGGAGGGGATACCAGAAATTCAAGCCAATAGGGAATTTGACTCACATAAAGTTAATGTGGAAAAAGAAGGGAGATGGCACATAGCGTAATAACGCAAAGGATTTTAATGAATATAGGCAAGTACACTTACATTCAATCCATAGATTTGATGCTTTGCAAAGACACTCAGTAGCAGCAGTAGAGTCTCCCGACGCGTTTCGCAAAATGTTGCATCGTCTGGGGCATGACTCCACTGTTGCCTGTATGCTATTTATATGTGACAGAGACCTCCCCCTGATCTGCCCACCAGAACAGCACTTCCTGTGAAATCAAAGATGGCGCCAAAGCGTGCATCCCAAGCCTCTCTATGGAACCCCTCCATACGTGACTGGTTCATTTGTGGGAAGCTGTATCAGCCAGAAGGGGAGCTATTAATAGTATAATGTCAACATATATAGCCGCTTACCTATGCATGGTAAGGGCTAAATCCTCTGATTCCGCATGTGTGTGTGAGATCCTCGTGATAGGAGCCATGACACCTTTAACGCTGTCTAATGACAGCCTGGCGTGCCCGTCCCACAGTCCCGCGTCACTCCGCCTGCATATGCAAACGAGACGCCGGCCGACGTGCGGACGTACACGCCATATGTGGGCGGCGCAGCGGCGCCGTCCAACGCCACATGACCGTCACGTGACATCACGTCACATGATTATCCAGGGTATAACACAACAGCGTCATCTATCTCGAGATGACAGTCACGTGACATCACATGTCCATCACGGAGCCCCTGCTACACAGGGAACACCCATAACAAGCAGAAATGACGCTGTGCGTCATCAACAGCAGGCTCAATTATAAACCGAGCGCTGCGTTCCAACGCCATGCATAACACAGAGCGTGGAACGCAGCCCTGACTGGAATCACATAAACCCCTAGCGGTCTCCATAGATATAATATGTCTACTAATGCGGCCAGAAAAGGGTATTGCATGCAACCAAAAGAAAATGGGTGCGATGGTGACTGCCTTTAATATTATAAAAAGGGTCATAGAACAATTAAAAAAGAATAAATAGATGACCAAAAAGGAGGTATTAAACCTATTGATCATCTTACTGTGTGTGGAATAAGAAATCTTGACATGAAAAGTTAGTCTCCTGTAAGAGACAAACTAAGAGGCCATTATCCTAAATCCTCACAAAATGAATTCGTGATTAAGACAACAATTGCTGTCTAATGGGCAAACCAGGAGCGGCCTCAATCCAACTACACAGTAACTCATAAAAATCACATAATATATGACATAGATAAAATACATAAAATATAACAAAAATAAAAAAGGAAATAGTCATGGGGGATAATAATCCTCCTGAAATTTCCTTAAGAAAAAGTATGATTGGTCCATGGTCTAATGGAAACTGCCATTCTTAAGATTGGTCGATAAAGGAATTAATATCCCATTCGACGTTTAAACCAGACGGCCTGTGCGTTTGTAATTCATATATCCAGTAGGTCTCCAACTGAGACACACCCCTAATTTTAGGGGCACCCCTCCAATGGGGGATGAAGTGATCAATGATCAAAAATTGTGTGCCAGCTGGATTCCTACCGTGATGCAATCTGTAGTGTCTGGGCACCGTATGATTAACATCACCCCCCAAAATAAGAGAAACATGTTCACCTACTCTCACGGAAAACGGCCTAATTGTACGGCCAACATATTGTTTCCCGCAAGGGCAGGTGATAAGATATACTATGTGTGTGGTGGAGCATGTGCAAAATTGTTTAATTGGATACACCTTCCCTGTCTTAGTTGACCTAAACTCCAGGGTTTTGCTCCTACCAGATGTGTTATACCTACACACGCTACACCTCTTACATGGATGGTAGCCCACCAATTGATGAAAAAAGGAGGGGCGTACTGGGGGGTTGATGATATTAGGTGCTATTCTACCCCGAAGGGTAGGTGCCCCTCTGAAAATAACTTTGGCCTGATCTGGTAAAACTGAACCAAGGATATTATCGCTTTTCAAGATATCCCAGTGCTTTACTATAATAGCTTTCACTTGTTTATGCTGTAAGGAGAAGGAGGTAAGCATCGCCCATTTAAAAGCATCATTGGGTTCGCCTTTCTGTTTAACCATCAACAGAGAATCCCTATCGGTCTCCAATACCTGTCTAAGGTCCTTATCTATATTGGCAAGATCATAGCCTTTATCGATAAAACGTTTTTTAAGGATCTCAGCCTGAGTGAGGAAGGTGTTCACATCACTGCAGTTCCTTCTCAATCTGAGGAACTGACTCCGCGGGACAGATTTAAGCCACGATTGATGGTGGCAACTATCCTGTGGAATGTATCCATTCCGGTCAGTCTTCTTAAAGTGTGTTTGAAAACAGAACTGACGGTCATGGATGCTAATTTCTAGATCAAGAAACTGTATCTTTTCATGGCTGGCAGTGTATGAAAGGGAGATCCCCCTATCATTAACATTTAGATGGTCCATGAAGGTGTTCAATGATGTAACACTGCCACTCCATAGGAGGAGGATGTCGTCAATATACCTAGCCCAGAACACAAGGTGCTGGGTGTCATAGGTATAGACGACATCCTCCTCCCACTTGGCCATGAACAGATTAGCCAAACTGGGGGCATATTTGGCCCCCATGGCTACACCTCTCAACTGGAGGTAAAAATTATCATTGAACCAGAAGTAGCTACTCCTTGTGGCGAACTCCAATAGTTCCATAATGAACACCCTTTGAAAGGGAGCTAAAGTTTCCTCCTTCTCCAGAAAATATTGTACAGCTCCTAACCCCATATTATGTGGGATACATGTATAGAGTGAGGCTACATCGGCTGTCACCAAAATGTAGTCCCCATCAATACTTACTTCCTGTAATTTTCTTATAGTAGCCCCCGTGTCCGCCAGATAGGATGGCACACGCCTGACCACAGGCTGGAGATAATGGTCAATATAGCGGCCAATTCTGGATGTGACGGAATTTATCCCGCTCACAATTGGACGACCGGGTGGATGCACTGGGTCCTTGTGAACCTTCGGTAAATAATAAATGGTGGGTATCCTAGGGACCACCGGGACCAAAAACTCTTTTTCTTTTTTGTTTAAAATATTTCTAGAAAAACCGCTGTCAACCAAACCCTGAAGTTCAGTTTTGAACCTAGAAGTAGGATTAGAAGGCAACTGTGAATATGTATTGGGCTCATTCAAGATTCTGAACATTTCTTGTTCATAATCTGATTTGTCCAGAACAACTATGCCTCCGCCTTTGTCGGCGGGACGAATAATTAGGTCCTTGTTAGAACACAGAGACTTAAGGCCCATACTAGACACGGTTTGTCTAGAACTATGTTTCTCAGAGATTTCTGACAAATCCTTCAATACTAAGTCTCTAAAAATACTTACAGAGGGTGCTACTGGAACGGGGGGGTTAAACAAAGATGGGTTAGATAGACCCGAATGTACCGTTCCAAACGCAGCTGCCCTAGCCTCACTCACAATGGGATTGGTAATGAGGTACCTTTGAATATTTACCTTCCGAACATATCTCTGAATGTCAATAAAGGTACCAAACTTATCTAATTTTTTAGGAGGGGCAAACTTGAGACCTTTGTCCAAAACTGATAATTCTTCCGGGGTAAATACCTTAGTGCTAAGGTTAAAAATGCCCTGGCCTTTTAAACTCTCCTTCTTTTTCCTTTCCTGTACTCTCTTCCCCCCTCTACTCCCTCTCTTTGGTCTAAGCCTCTTTTGTGGGTGTCTGAAACCCCGTGAAAATCCCGTGTACCATGACTCTGTGAGTTGGAATAACCAGGACTGTAATACATGGGTTCCGGAGGATATCTGGCACGTGTATGATGACTATCATCACGTACTTCACCTAAAGAGGCAAATCTATTATGAGTAGAGATGGGGGGGACCATAATAAGATGGATAATCATAATGGGACGATGGAACAGCTCTCGATCAAGCTGGAGAGGCATTATATGAATAATCATCATATCCAAGATGACGTGGACCACTATGATGTCGTGAATGACCTCGAGAAGAACCTCTAGTACCTCTTGTCCCTCTAGATTTCCCCCTACCTCTTTGATGAGTAGGGGTGTGGGGGTTCCTAGATGGAGGTGCACGAACAGAACCCCCTTGTGATCCAAACACAGGGGCTGGAACCATGGGTGCCATCACAGACTGAGTCAGTGAAGGAACATTGGTAGAAGTCTGGGTGGAACTACCTGCAGAGGGAGCAGAGTCCATCTCTGCTCCAAATGATGTAGAAAATAACTTCTGCCACCCAAATACAGTATTATTTCTATAGTCCCCAGCATCCCTGGAATACTTTTTATGTTTTTTTAATTTCTGATCTCTGTCCTCTTTTTCAAGATGATTCTGTAGACTAGCTGATAGAGAGAGATACTCAAGAGATGTTTTGTATAAAAAAAGCTTCTCTTTAAGGTCCTTAATTTCTCTATCCAATTCGACCAGTCTCACCTTCTTCCTTGAGATCAGGACGCCTAGGAACTTAATCCCTGCGTCATTAAAATAGTTAAACCAGGAATCAATCTCAGAATCTCCCTGTTGGGGTTGAACTTCCCAACGGAGACTTCTGGGAACCATATGATCAATTATGTATTGTTCCAAAAAAAACCAGGTCCCATTGCAGGTGTAATTCTGAAGACATTACATTTTTCAATCTGGTAAATAAACCCCCTATCTCAGTGTCACTATTGGTGGTGGAAAACACCCCTTCAGTGTTAACTGTACGAGAGGCTCTGTAATCAAATACATCCATCACTGGGTGCACTTGAAACAGAAAGTGTAGCTGCAGCAAATATAAAAAATCCAAAATAGAACAAAAATACAAACAATATTCGCGCTGCTAACACATATGAGCAGCTACAATACCTGTGGAAAAAAGGCAACAACTAACAATATACAAAAAATGCAGCGCTATGTGTATGACAATGTGAAAAACCAAGTGCTCCAAAATTAACTGAATCACAGAAAAAATAATAAATAAAAATCCAAATATATTAATGAATAAAAAGTCCAATTATATATAGAACTCCAAATAGATGTGATGAAACATATATTCAAATCAATTCCAAAAGGTGCAAGTGAATCTTCCAAAGTAAATATGTGACTTGTAACATAACCACCACCACGTGAAGGGGAGGCTTACCGGATGTAGTGGACCCAATACACAAACGTGTATGGGGTCAAACAGGCTGAATACGTATACGTCCGTGCATATGGAACCAGATAAACACTGCGCACCCTTATATCCAAGGTCCAAGCTCAGGAGGGGATACCAGAAATTCAAGCCAATAGGGAATTTGACTCACATAAAGTTCATGTGGAAAAAGAAGGGAGATGGCACATAGCGTAATAACGCAAAGGATTTTAATGAATATAGGCAAGTACACTTACATTCAATCCATAGATTTGATGCTTTGCAAAGACACTCAGTAGCAGCAGTAGAGTCTCCCGACGCGTTTCGCAAAATGTTGCATCGTCTGGGGCATGACTCCACTTTGCCTGTATGCTATTTATATGTGACAGAGACCTACCCCTGATCTGCCCACCAGAACAGCACTTCCTGTGAAATCAAAGATGGCGCCAAAGCGTGCATCCCAAGCCTCTCTATGGAACCCCTCCATACGTGACTGGTTCATTTGTGGGAAGCTGTATCGGCCAGAAGGGGAGCTATTAATAGTATAATGTCAACATATATAGCCGCTTACCTATGCATGGTAAGGGCTAAATCCTCTGATTCCGCATGTGTGTGTGAGATCCTCGTGATAGGAGCCATGACACCTTTAACGCTGTCTAATGACAGCCTGGCGTGCTCGTCCCACAGTCCCGCGTCACTCCGCCTGCATATGCAAACGAGACGCCGGCCGACGTGCGGACGTACACGCCATATGTGGGCGGCGCAGCGGCGCCGTCCAACGCCACATGGCCGTCACGTGACATCACGTCACATGATTATCCAGGGTATAACACAACAGCGTCATCTATCTCGAGATGACAGTCACGTGACATCACATGTCCATCACGGAGCCCCTGCTACACAGGGAACACCCATAACAAGCAGAAATGACGCTGTGCGTCATCAACAGCAGGCTCAATTATAAACCGAGTGCTGCGTTCCAACGCCATGCATAACACAGAGCGTGGAACGCAGCCCTGACTGGAATCACATAAACCCCTAGCGGTCTCCATAGATATAATATGTCTACTAATGCGGCCAGAAAAGGGTATTGCATGCAACCAAAAGAAAATGGGTGCGATGGTGACTGCCTTTAATATTATAAAAAGGGTCATAGAACAATTAAAAAATAATAAATAGATGACCAAAAAGGAGGTATTAAACCTATTGATCATCTTACTGTGTGTGGAATAAGAAATCTTGACATGAAAAGTTAGTCTCCTGTAAGAGACAAACTAAGAGGCCATTATCCTAAATCCTCACAAAATGAATTTGTGATTAGGACAACAATTGCTGTCTAATGGGCAAACCAGGAGCGGCCTCAATCCAACTACACAGTAACTCATAAAAATCACATAATATATGACATAGATAAAATACATAAAATATAACAAAAATAAAAAAGGAAATAGTCATGGGGATAATAATCCTCCTGAAATTTCCTTAAGAAAAAGTATGATTGGTCCATGGTCTAATGGAAACTGCCATTCTTAAGATTGGTCGATAAAGGAATTAATATCTCATTCGACGTTTAAACCAGACGGCCTGTGCGTTTGTAATTCATATATCCAGTAGGTCTCCAACTGAGACACACCCCTAATTTTAGGGGCACCCCTCCAATGGGGGATGAAGTGATCAATGATCAAAAATTGTGTGCCAGCTGGATTCCTACCGTGATGCAATCTGTAGTGTCTGGGCACCGTATGATTAACATCACCCCCCCAAAATAAGAGAAACATGTTCACCTACTCTCACGGAAAACGGCCTAATTGTACGGCCAACATATTGTTTCCCGCAAGGGCAGGTGATAAGATATACTATGTGTGTGGTGGAGCATGTGCAAAATTGTTTAATTGGATACACCTTCCCTGTCTTAGTTGACCTAAACTCCAGGGTTTTGCTCCTACCAGATGTGTTATACCTACACACGCTACACCTCTTACATGGATGGTAGCCCACCAATTGATGAAAAAAGGAGGGGCGTACTGGGGGGTTGATGATATTAGGTGCTATTCTACCCCGAAGGGTAGGTGCCCCTCTGAAAATAACTTTGGCCTGATCTGGTAAAACTGAACCAAGGATATTATCGTTTTTCAAGATATCCCAGTGCTTTACTATAATAGCTTTCACTTGTTTATGCTGTAAGGAGAAGGAGGTAAGCATCGCCCATTTAAAAGCATCATTGGGTTCGCCTTTCTGTTTAACCATCAACAGAGAATCCCTATCGGTCTCCAATACCTGTCTAAGGTCCTTATCTATATTGGCAAGATCATAGCCTTTATCGATAAAACGTTTTTTAAGGATCTCAGCCTGAGTGAGGAAGGTGTTCACATCACTGCAGTTCCTTCTCAATCTGAGGAACTGACTCCGCGGGACAGATTTAAGCCATGATTGATGGTGGCAACTATCCTGTGGAATGTATCCATTCCGGTCAGTCTTCTTAAAGTGTGTTTGAAAACAGAACTGACGGTCATGGATGCTAATTTCTAGATCAAGAAACTGTATATTTTCATGGCTGGCAGTGTATGAAAGGGAGATCCCCCTATCATTAACATTTAGATGGTCCATGAAGGTGTTCAATGATGTAACACTGCCACTCCATAGGAGGAGGATGTCGTCAATATACCTAGCCCAGAACACAAGGTGCTGGGTGTCATAGGTATAGACGACATCCTCCTCCCACTTGGCCATGAACAGATTAGCCAAACTGGGGGCATATTTGGCCCCCATGGCTACACCTCTCAACTGGAGGTAAAAATTATCATTGAACCAGAAGTAGCTACTCCTTGTGGCGAACTCCAATAGTTCCATAATGAACGCCCTTTGAAAGGGAGCTAAAGTTTCCTCCTTCTCCAGAAAATATTGTACAGCTCCTAACCCCATATTATGTGGGATACATGTATAGAGTGAGGCTACATCGGCTGTCACCAAAATGTAGTCCCCATCAATACTTACTTCCTGTAATTTTCTTATAGTAGCCCCCGTGTCCGCCAGATAGGATGGCACACGCCTGACCACAGGCTGGAGATAATGGTCAATATAGCGGCCAATTCTGGATGTGACGGAATTTATCCCGCTCACAATTGGACGACCGGGTGGATGCACTGGGTCCTTGTGAACCTTCGGTAAATAATAAATGGTGGGTATCCTAGGGACCACCGGGACCAAAAACTCTTTTTCTTTTTTGTTTAAAATATTTCTAGAAAAACCGCTGTCAACCAAACCCTGAAGTTCAGTTTTGAACCTAGAAGTAGGATTAGAAGGCAACTGTGAATATGTATTGGGCTCATTCAAGATTCTGAACATTTCTTGTTCATAATCTGATTTGTCCAGAACAACTATGCCTCCGCCTTTGTCAGCGGGACGAATAATTAGGTCCTTGTTAGAACACAGAGACTTAAGGCCCATACTAGACACGGTTTGTCTAGAACTATGTTTCTCAGAGATTTCTGACAAATCCTTCAATACTAAGTCTCTAAAAATACTTACAGAGGGTGCTACTGGAACGGGGGGGTTAAACAAAGATGGGTTAGATAGACCCGAATGTACCGTTCCAAACGCAGCTGCCCTAGCCTCACTCACAATGGGATTGGTAATGAGGTACCTTTGAATATTTACCTTCCGAACATATCTCTGAATGTCAATAAAGGTACCAAACTTATCTAATTTTTTAGGAGGGGCAAACTTGAGACCTTTGTCCAAAACTGATAATTCTTCCGGGGTAAATACCTTAGTGCTAAGGTTAAAAACGCCCTGGCCTTTTAAACTCTCCTTCTTTTTCCTTTCCTGTACTCTCTTCCCCCCTCTACTCCCTCTCTTTGGTCTAAGCCTCTTTTGTGGGTGTCTGAAACCCCGTGAAAATCCCGTGTACCATGACTCTGTGAGTTGGAATAACCAGGACTGTAATACATGGGTTCCGGAGGATATCTGGCACGTGTATGATGACTATCATCACGTACTTCACCTAAAGAGGCAAATCTATTATGAGTAGAGATGGGGGGGACCATAATAAGATGGATAATCATAATGGGACGATGGAACAGCTCTCGATCGAGCTGGAGAGGCATTATATGAATAATCATCATATCCAAGATGACGTGGACCACTATGATGTCGTGAATGACCTCGAGAAGAACCTCTAGTACCTCTTGTCCCTCTAGATTTCCCCCTACCTCTTTGATGAGTAGGGGTGTGGGGGTTCCTAGATGGAGGTGCACGAACAGAACCCCCTTGTGATCCAAACACAGGGGCTGGAACCATGGGTGCCATCACAGACTGAGTCAGTGAAGGAACATTGGTAGAAGTCTGGGTGGAACTACCTGCAGAGGGAGCAGAGTCCATCTCTGCTCCAAATGATGTAGAAAATAACTTCTGCCACCCAAATACAGTATTATTTCTATAGTCCCCAGCATCCCTGGAATACTTTTTATGTTGTTTAATTAAAAATGTCATTGTTCCTAACCTGGGAGGTGCCTTCTCTCTTTCCTTTACATATTTTGAGTCCGCTCTCAGTTTCCCCCTGAAGGCTTGACCTGGATTATGGACTAAAGCTATTTTTTTGTACAGGTCTTTCTCCCATTCTCTCCCCTGTTCCCACCCTTAGCCCTAGCTACCGTGTCCCATATTTATTCGGGAATATCATAATAAGGACTATTAAAGGTTGGGACTTTAAATGAAGCAGGCAGGTGTAGGTAATTCAATTTATTGGAAATCGATGAAAGGTTGCATGAAGGTAATCATGAGAACAAAGAAACCAATAATTCATTTAGTGGATATACATACAGCAATAACAATTGGCCACACACTGATAAAATTTCACAAATCACATGGTACAGGTGATCATAAGGTAAAACATATAGGGGCTGATTTACCAAACGTTTGCGCCATGAGTATTGGCGCATCTGCGTGCGCAATGGCTGTTTTGGTATTTACAAAACATTAGCGCCTGTAGCGCAGCCCTATTTCCCATTTACTATAGTGTTCTCTGCGCCCAGGAGGAGGCGCTCAGTGCGCTACTATGGACCTGGCGCACAGCATGTTAAAATCTAAATATAAAGAAGCTGGAAGTGAGAATATAATGGGGGTGACATGGGGTGATGTGAGGAAGTGTAGTGACACCTGCCCAAATAACAAACATGGCCAAAACAGAGTGGGAAAGTAACTTTTTCAGAACCAGCCCGCTGCGCCGGCAATTCCGATTCGAGCTGCGGGAGGTTTTTTTGAGCTCAGCGCGGGAATTTCAATGGTTCAAATGCGCCGGGACACTGCGCCGGAAAATCTTAGTAAATGTCAAGTCACATAACTCAATTTGCATAAGTTGAACAGGCGCAGCTCTGAACTTGCCAGTGCGCCAGCAAAATGTCATTTCTAAAGGAAAAAAAAAACATTTAAAAGCACCCGCGGCTATAATGAATTGTCGGCTCCCGGCAATATAGAGAAAAGTCTTTCAAAGTGTTTGCTAACCGAAAAAAAAAAAGCGTGGGGGTCCCCCCAAATTCCATAACCAGGCCCTTCAGGTCTGGAATGGATATTAAGGGGAACCCCGCTGCAAATTGAAAAAAAAAATGACGTGCGGGTTCCCCCCAAATATCCAAACCAGGCCCTTCAGATCTGACATGGATTTTAAGGGGAACTCCACCCCAAATTTTATAAAAAAAATGGCGTGGAGTCCCCCCAAAAATCCACACCAGACCCTTATCCGAGCACGCAACCTGGCCGGTCACAGGGGAAAAGGGGGGGACGAGAGCGCCCCCCCCTCCTGAACCGTACCAGGCCACATGCCCTCAACATGGGGAGGATGTCCCCATGTTGATGGTTACAAGGGCCTCATCCCCACAACCCTTGCCCGGTGGTTGTGGGGGTCTGCGGGCGGGGGGCTTATCGGAATCTGGAAGACCCCTTTAACAAAGGGGACCCCCAGATCCCGCCCCCCCTGTGTGAAATGGTAAGGGGTACATTGTACTCCTACCATTTCACAAGGAAAGTGTAAAAAATGACAAGAGCCGGTTTTTGACAATTCCTTTATTAATGTCTTTCCTTCTTCTTCCTTCTTCTTCCTTCTTCTTCTTCTTCCATCTTCTTCTTTTCTCCATTCGGGTTTCTTCCTTCCTCTTCCTTCTTCCTTCTTCCTTCGGTGTTCTCATCCAGCATCTTGCTCCGGCGTCTTCCCTTCTTCTTTCTTCTCCGGCCGCTCCGTTTGAATTGGAGGTTCCCGCTGTGCGACACTTCAGTCCTCCACTTGGTCCGCTACCACCCAGTGGCTCCGCCCCCCTCGGTCACCACGGGGAAAGTCCCCGTGAAATCCATGTGCGTCAGAGGGGGGCGGGGTCATGGGTGTAAGCGGACCCAGAGGCGAACTGAAGCGTCGCACAGCGGGAACCTCCAATTCAAACGGAACGGCCGGAGAAGAAAGAAGAAGGGAAGACGCCGGAGCAAGATGCTGGACGAGAACACCGAAGGAAGAAGGAAGATGAAGATGAAGAGGAAGATGAAGATGAAGATGGAGGAAGAAACCCGAATGGAGAAAAGAAGAAGATGGAAGAAGAAGAAGGAAGAAGATGGAAGAAAAGAAAAGAAAAGACATTAATAAAGGAATTGTCAAAAACCGACTCTTGTCATTTTTTAAATTTTTTACACTTTCCTTGTGAAATGGTAGGAGTACAATGTACCCCTTACCATTTCACACAGGGGGGGGGGGGCAGGATCTGGGGGTCCCCTTTGTTAATGGGGTCTTCCAGATTCCGATAAGCCCCCCGCCCGCAGACCCCCACAACCACCGGGCAAGGGTTGTGGGGATGAGGCCCTTGTCCCCATCAACATGGGGACATCCTCCCCATGTTGAGGGCATGTGGCCTGGTACGGTTCAGGAGGGAGGGGGGGGCGCTCTCTCGTCCCCCCCTCTTCCCCTGCGGCCAGCCAGGTTATGTGCTCGGATAAAGGGTCTGGTGTGGATTTTTAGGGGGACTCCACGCCATTTTTTTTTTAAATTTGGGGTGGAGTTCCCCTTAAAATCCATGCCAGATCTGAAGGGCCTGGTTTGGATATTTGGGGGGAACCCCACGTCATTTTTTTTTTAAATTTGCAGCTTGGTTCCCCTTAATATCCATTCCAGACCTGAAGGGCCTGGTTATGGAATTTGGGGGAACCCCCACGCATTTTTTTTTGGGGTTAGCAAAGACTTTCAATGACTTTTATCTGTATTGACAGGAACCAGCAATTCATTACAGCCGCAAGGACTTTTAAATGACTATTATTTTACTTTAGAAATGTCATTTTGCTCTCCAACTGTTATAAACATGGAAAACATTTGCTACTTTACAGGCATACTATAGACTCCCCCCGGGGATGATATTTAGGGCCAGTTCACACCGGATGCAGTGCAGTGCGTTTTTTTGATGCCTGAAAAACGCAAAGAAAGTTGATCACATTAATGCCAATGGCATAGTTCACACCACTGCAGTCCGTTCCAGTGCATTTCAGAAAGCCAAAAAATAATTGGTCATGCTGCATTTTTTAGGTACAAAACTGTACTGGACCCCAGTAAAACACATCAAAAACGCAACGGAACGTACCAAAAATGCACTGGAATGCACCGCAACGCACCTAAATGCACCAAAGACGCACTGCAACACACTTGTCCTAAGTGAAAAGAGGCGGAAAAAAACACTGGACTGCATCAAAAACAAACCAAAAATGCACTGGAATGTGTCAAAAACGCGCATGCAGAAAAGCACCTGGAATGCACCCAGACTGCGTTTCTATAGTGTGAACTAGGGCCAGTTCACACCATAGAAACACAATCCGGATGCTTTCCAGGTGCTTTTCTGCATGCACTTTTTTTATGCGTTCCGGTGCATTTTTGTAAGTTTTTGATGCAGTCCAGTGCTTTGTTTTCACCCCTCTTTTTTATTAACCATAGATAAGGACAAGTGTGTTCCAGTGCGTTTTTGGTGCATTTAGGTGTGTTCCTGTGCGTTCCAGTGCGTTTATGATGCGTTTTGATGCGTTCCAGTACAGTCCAGTGCAGGTAAAATGCAGCATGCTCTACTTTTTTGGTGGAACTGGAATGTACTGGAACAAACACTGCCATTTAGAACCATATAACCAACTTTCCATGTATTTTGGATGCATAAAAAACGCAATGGACTGTATGTGGTGTGAAATGGCCCTTAAGCAATTTGGCATATTTAAAGGCACTTCTCCTTGTTTTGTTTTTGGTGTTTTCCAAATTGGTGACATTGATATATGTCCCTTAGGGTTGAACCTGGGCCCCCATTTTAAGGCCAATAACTAGAACAGTGTTTCTCAACTCCAGTCCTCAAGGCGCACCAACAGGTCATGTTTTTGGGATTTCCTGCAGATAAAACAGCTGTGATAATTACTAAGGCAGTGAAACTGCTCAAATCACCTGTGAAAATCAATGGAAATCCCTAAAACATGACCTGTTGGTGCACCTTGAGGACTGGAGTTGAGAAACACTGAACTAGAAGATAAGCCAGCCAAGTGGGGACTAGCAAAATTAACAAGTCAGTTCCCATAGACTGCAATAGTATTTGTTGGTGGGGGGGAGGGGTGATTGTCCCATCTCTAACTTTGTAGCATGCTGGATGATGTGCTTAATTTTGGACGGGGGGAGGGGGGGTTATTTTTTGCCAGCTGCATTGGTGTTGTTCTGCACATGCCCAGCCAGTTAGTTTTTTTTTGGCGTGCTTTTTGTGTGTGAACAGCGCTTGGATATTTCTGGGCATGCTCACTCAGAGAGTGTTTTTATGGGTTAGAAATTGAAGGACATCTTAACAGGTGTGCCCACTTTGAATTTCAGTCTCTACATTGGGAGAACTTGCATTCTGGGTGTTTCATGGACTGTGCATGTGTTTTCAATTGCCTCATTAGCACACAAACATATGTTATATAAAGCTCACAGAGCATTCGGTTGATTGCCTTAAGAAGAGGCAAGTGTGTGTGTAGGGGGCAAAATGTACATGTTGGTGCCCTTATCGAGTTTGTAACACATATATTTTATTTGTTCTGTCTTTGCAAAACAACTGATTGGTTAACTTATGTGAATTGTATATTTTTGGTGTGGGGGAGATA
The DNA here is from genome assembly GCA_029206835.1 of Rana muscosa. Classification (NCBI taxonomy): domain Eukaryota; kingdom Metazoa; phylum Chordata; class Amphibia; order Anura; family Ranidae; genus Rana; species Rana muscosa. Next base: position 45,243,285 of record CM055119.1, read on the forward strand.
TGTTCCCCTGAAATAATTCTGATGTTGTTAATGTGTGTTGTTTGTTCACTTTGATTTAATTGTCTGCTGCATTTTTTTGGCCAAAAATTGCTCAAGATGTTGAGTCTGTAACTGTTTCAAATTGACCATGTTTTTTTATTTTGCCTTCCCTTTTGTTTTGTTGAACAATAAAATTAGATGGAAAGTTTTGATGTTTGTTTTGTGTTTTCTTTGCAACAAATGTGACAGCTGATTGGCATGTCAAAACCAAACAGGTGTGATTTGTCTACCCTGGTGCCTTCATGGTAGTATATGCATGGATTGTGTGCTGCCATGGAGCGTCACCAGGAAATGAAAAATACAGAGCGGTAAGTATTCAATTTTCCTTTTTTACTGCAGTGGTTCTCAGCCTCAGTCCTAAAGTACCCCCAACAGGACATGTTTTGTGAATTTATCTTATCGAGAATTGCTGTCCAAAAATCAAAACCATTGACTGTGATTTAAAGCACATGTGCAAGATGAAGGAAAACCTGCAAATAATGGCCTGTTGGGGGTACTTGAGAAGCACTGATTTAGAGCACTGCACTTAAAAATAGCTCAAGGCCATACAATTCTAATTGTGGGCATTTTGAGGGAAATGAAGTAAGTGTTAGAACCCCTGCGTGTGTGTTTTTTTTTTTTTTTTTTTTTTTTTTTTTTTGTAGTTTGGCCTTTGTCTCCTTTTCTTAACATTGGCTTCACTTCCTGTCACACAGCTAAACAGGAAGTGAAGGTAAAACCCTACCAATGGCTTTTCTTGGGGACACACAGATCAATCTAACTAGTGTCCCCATTAAGCAAATTGCACTCTAGCACTTTGTTGTGTACACCCCAAATCATTGGGTAGTTCGGGGTTTAGTAAAGACAAATCCACTCTGCAGTAAAAGTGTAGCTGCTGAAAATCTGAGGGAAAGTACTGGTGATTGGATGTTACAATCATGTAAAAGCAAAGATGTTTGTTTTTTTTGGCTTGCATGTCCCCCTCAGATATACAGCAAGTGCACTTGTAGTGCAAAGTAGATTTGCCTTTAGTAAATAAACCCCACAGTCCAAACTACCTAATAATAATTTGTGGTGTACCCCGCCATATGCTCGAGTGCAATGTGCATAACGGGGAAAGTATTTAGACTGACCTGTGTGTCCCCAAGGAAAGACATTGTTAGGGATTTTCCCTCACTTCCTGTGTGGCTATGTGACAGGAAGTGAATTATTTGGAAGGATAAAGTGGCCAAATTATTTAGTTTAACTTTTCAAAGACTCATTCCTAAGTTGAATTGTGATGCATGTCAATGGACCATTTTGACCCTCTTTAATCACTTGAGATCAGCGCTATAACTGATCGGCGGCCACAGCATGGTCCTCAATTGCCGGTAGTCCGTCAATAAATGTCCTCCCCTTAGCGCACGCTGTGGTCACAGAGTCACTGTGACTCGGGTGATGACAGATCCGAGTAAGGGGCCGATCCCTGCCCTTTACCATGTGATCAGCTGTCAGCAAATGACAGCTGATCACGTGATGTAAACAAAAGCTGGGTAATGGTTTTTGTTTTCTCCTTGTGCTGACAGCGTGAGCTTAAAAAAAAGGCAATCACCGGCTTATGTGCAAGGGACATGGGGCCCGAAGAGGAAGAGGCAATTCTGCATCATCTGTGACAATCAGTAGCCCCTGCCAGTGCCACCTATCAATGCCCACCACTGGTGCCAATCAGTGGCACCTAGCAGTGCTAACAGGGCCTATCAGTGCCCATCACTGCCAACTATCATTGCCACCTAGCAGTGCCACTTCTCACTGCCCACCAGTGCTAAATAGCAATGCCACCTCTCAGTGCCCACCCTTGCCACCTTATCGGTGCCCATCAGTGCAGTCTCATCAGTGTACATCAATGAAGAAGAAAAATTACCTTTTTAAAAAATATTAACCAGTTTCCTACCGCCCACCGTCAAATGACATCCTTGGCTTTGGGCGGTGACATCTGAATGATGCCTGCAGTTGCAGGCATCATTCAGATATCATTCTTTTCAGCCGGCGATTCTGTGCACAATAAAAACGATCATAGTGGCAGTTCTGCCGCTTGATCGTTCTTATAGGCGGGGGGAGGGGACGCCCCCCTCTCTTGCCGCCATCAGGTGCTTCTCCGGGCTCTCCCGTGCTATCCGGGGCTCGGAGAACGATTTGGAGATGACTGGTGACCAGATGGTCATCAGTCATCTCTATGACCATCGGAGGCGCGGGCACGACGTTATGACATCATGCCGTGTTCCCGTATGTTAACCAAGCCGTGATCTTGGCTGTCTGCATGAGATTGGTGATTTTTTTGGAACAAAATCATGCTTTCCAGCCTGGAGGAGAGATGCGGAGTCTTATTGACCCTGCATCTCTCCATAAAGAGGACCTGTCACACACATTCCTATTACAAGGGATGTTTACATTCCTTGTAATAGGAATAAAAGAGATCCCAAAAAATGTAAAAAAATTAAAAAAGAGTAAGAAATACAAAAAAGTCAAAAAACAAAAACAAAGAAAAAAACAAAAATAAGAAAAAACGCCCATGTCCCCGGTAGCTCGCGCTCAGAAGCGAACACACACGTAAGTCCCGCCCACATATGTAAACGCCGTTCAAACCACACATGTGAGTTATTGCTGCGTGCGTTAGAACGAGTGCAGCAATTCTAGCACTAGACCCCCTCTGTAATGCCAAAATGGTAACGTGTAAAAAAAAATTAAGCATCGCCTAGGGAGATTTTTAATTACTGAAGTTTGGTGTCATGCCATGTGTGTGCGCAATTTTAAAGCGTGACGTGTTAGGTATCTATTTACTCAGCATAACAACATCTTTCACATTATACCAAAAAATTGGCCGTAACTTTACTGTTTTGTAATATTTTTAGCAAGCAAAAGGCGTTTGAAAATTTATTGCGCAAATACCGAGCGAGATAAAAATTTGCAATGACCGCCATCTTATTCCCTATGGTGTCTGCTCCAAAAAAATATATAATGTTTGGTGTTTTGAAGTAATTTTATAGCCATAAATTTATGATTTTTACATGAAGGAGAGAAGTGCCAGAATAGGCCCAGTGCTGAAGTGGGTAAAATATCCATTTTTTTTTTTTTTTAAACTCGGTCTTTTGTATTTATAGAAAAAAAATAAAACTAAAACACAAAGGTGATCAAACAGCACCAAAAGCAAGCTCTATTTGTGTGCCAACAAATAAAACATTTTCATTGGGTTACAGTGTTGTATGAGCGCGCAATTGTCATTAAAAGTGCATCAGCGCTGAAATGTGAAACTTGGTCTGGGCAGTGCGCAAGTGGTTAATATAAGGCTACATGCACACGGACATTTTTCCAACCGCTTGTTTGAGCGTTTTTTGCAGCTTAAAAACATTTCTCCATGTTAGCCTATGGCCTCATGGCCACCATGGCGTTTTGGAGCTGTAAATGGCATAGGCGTTTTTAGGCCCCATGTAGACGGGACACTGGTGCAAAGTGTTCTGAACTAAGGTTGAAAGTGGCGTTTAGAAAGGCGCGCTTTGTGGCGTTTGCATGCCGTGTTTTACCACATTTGCGTGTATATGATAAGGAGCCGCAATAAGCTCCAAAAACAGTATTATTTACGATTTTAGCTATTTAGTGAGACCAGAGTGATATGAGCAGCTGAGAGCAGCAGTGTAGTTGTATTTAGGCTGGGTTCACACTAGTGCGACACGACATCTGTCCTACTTTGGATCCGACTTTGCCCAGCGACATGAAGCCGACATATGTCCGACTTTCAATGAACGGGGATCCGACTTGGATTCCCGCCAATAGCAGGCACTGTGTTTGGTATGAATCTTGAGGGGGAACTCCAGGCCAAATTTTAAATAAAAAACCGGCATGGGTTCCCCCTCCAGGAGCATACCAGGCCCTTGGGTCTGGTCTGGATTTGAAGAGGAACCCCTACGCTGAAAAAACGGCGTGGGGGTCCCCCCCAAAATCCAAAACAGACCCTTATCCGAGCACACAACCTGGCAGGCCGCAGGGGAAGAGGGGGGGACGAGAGAGCGGCCCCCCTCCCTCCTGAACCGTACCAGGCCGCATGCCCTCAACATGGGGGGTTTGGTGCTCTGGGGGTTTGGTGCTCTGGGGCAGGGGGGTGACCTGCGGCCCCCCTACCCCAGAGCACCCTGCCCCCATGTTGATGAGGACAAGGGCCTCTTCCCGACAACCCTGGCCGTTGGTTGTCGGGGTCTGCGGGCGGGGGGCTTATCGGAATCCGGGAGCCCCCTTTAATAAAGGGGCCCCCGGATCCCGGCCCCCCACCCTATGTGAATGAGTATGGGGTACATTGTATCCCTACCCATTCACCTGGTGGAAAAAAATTGCAATAAAAAAAACACACAGCTTTTTAAAGTATTTTATTGCACAGCTCGGGGGTCTTCTTCCGACTTCGGGGGTCTCTGGTGTCGTCGCCGCGCTCTCCGGTTTTCTTCTGCCGGGCCACCGCTAACTTCTTTAGCTCTTTTGCTAGCGGAGGCCCGGTCTTCTCCGTCGCCTTCTCCCCTCTTCTTCTCTCCGGTTCTTCCTTTCTTCTGCCGGGCCTCCGCTAACTTCTTTTAGCTCTTTTGCTAGCGGAGGCCCGGTCTTCTCCGTCGCCTTCTTCTTCTCCCGCTATCCGGTTCTTCTCCCGGTTCTTCTACCGCTTCTTTCTTCTGCCGGTCCCTCCACTAACTTCTTTAGCTCTTTTGCTAGTGGAGGGGCCGGTCTTCTCCGTCGTCGCCGTCTTTCTTCTCTCTTCTCCTCCTCGATGTTGACTCGTCGCTTCCTCTCGCAGTAATGCTAAATTTTCGGTCCGCAGAGATCAATATAGGCTTCTCATGACGTCACAGTCACATGTTCCCATGACGTCACACTCACATACTCCGGGGCCATGTGCCCCGAAACATGTGACTGTGACGTCATGAGAAGCCTATATTAATCTCTGCGGACCGAACATTTAGCATTTCTGCGAGAGGAAGCGACGAGTCAACATCGAGGAGGAGAAGAGAGAAGAAGACGCCGACGGCGACGACGGAGAAGACCGGCCCCTCCACTAGCAAAAGAGCTAAAGAAGTTAGTGGAGGGGCCGGCAGAAGAAAGAAGCGGGAGAAGAACCGGATAGCGGGAGAAGAAGAAGGCGACGGAGAAGACAGGGCCCTCCACTAGCAAAAGAAGTTAGTGGAGGGGCCGGCAGAAGAAAGAAGCGGTAGAAGAACCGGGAGAAGAACCGGATAGCGGGAGAAGAAGAAGGCGACAGAGAAGACCGGGCCTCCGCTAGCAAAAGAGCTAAAAGAAGTTAGCGGAGGCCCGGCAGAAGAAAGGAAGAACCGGAGAGAAGAAGAGGGGAGAAGGCGACGGAGAAGACCGGGCCTCCGCTAGCAAAAGAGCTAAAGAAGTTAGCGGTGGCCCGGCAGAAGAAAACCGGAGAGCGACGACGACGACACCGGAGACCCCCGAAGTCGGAAGAAGACCCCCGGAGCTGTGCAATAAAATACTTTAAAAAGCTGTGTGTTTTTTTTATTGCAATTTTTTTCCACCAGGTGAATGGGTAGGGGTACAATGTACCCCATACTCATTCACATAGGGTGGGGGGCCAGCATCTGGGGGCCCCCTTTTTAAAGGGGGCGCCCTGATTCCGAAAAGCCCCCCGCCCGCATACCCCGACAACCAACGGCCAGGGTTGTTGGGAAGAGGCCCTTGTCCCCATCAACATGGGGGCAGGGTGCTTTGGGGTGGGGGGGCCGCAGGTCGCCCCCCTGCCCCGAAGCACCAAACCCCCCATGTTGAGGGCATGCGGCCTGGTACGGTTCAGGGGGGAGGGGGGGCCGCTCTCGTCCCCCCCTTTTCCCCTGCGGCCTTCCAGGTTGCATGCTCGGATAAGGGTCTGGTTTGGATTTTGGGGGGACCCCCATGCCGTTTTTTGGCTTGAGGGGTTCACCTTTAAATCCAAACCAGACCTAAGGGTCTGGTTTGGATTTTGGGGGGACCCCACGCCGTTTTTTGGCTTAGGGGGTTCACCTTAGAATCCAGACCAGACCTAAGGGCCTGGTATGCTCCTGAAGGGGAACCCATGCCGGTTTTTTCATTAAAATTTGGCCTGGAGTTCCCCTTCATGATTCATACCAAAACATGGGACAGCAAGGCTGCCGAGGACCAGCGCGATGACATCGCGCTGGACACATTCTCGGCCGGCTAGTCGCCTCTAGGACACGACTTGAGCGGCTGCTGCACGCTCAGGTCATGTCCAGATCGCCTCGCAAAGTCGCGCTGTCCCTGTGTCAGCCGGCACACGAGTCGCCCGCAAGTCGGATCCGACTTCCCGGGCGACCTCTATTAAAATCAATGGGCTCCCATAGGGAACCATTCATTTTCAATAGAGCGCCGCTGACATTTCTATTTACTATAACAGCGCACTGTTATTAGTAAATCAGCCCCATAGTGTTACCCATTTTAATTTTAAGTTTTCCGTGACAGGGTCAGACCTTACAGATATTTCTATTACCATTATACAACAGCTTTTAGTTTTCCATGCGCATGCTCCTGAAGAGTGGATGAATCCACAAAATGCATAGAGCTACTATATGCCATGTTTTTATGCCCACTATATGTTTTACCTTATGATCACCTGTACCATGTGATTTGTGAAATTTTATCAGTGTGTGAACAATTGTTATTGCTGTATGTATATCCACTAAATGAATTATTGGTTTCTTTGTTCTCATGATTACCTTCATGCAACCTTTCATCGATTTCCAATCAACTTAATTACCTACACCTGCCTGCTTCATTTAAAGTCTCAACCTTTAGTCGTTCTTCTTTAATCTAGATAGGGATGGAGGCAACCGACCCTACCCGGTCACTGCCTCATTTAAAGTCCCAAGTTTCCCCTTTCCCCATTTCCCCCATTTTCATAATAAGGACTATAACAACGGGCTAAATATCTTATTTTACTGGTTACAGCGCCACTATTCTCTATGTTTGAATGAATCCCACAGACTGTTCCGATCCATAACATAGCATTTCCTATTTCTGAGGAGCAATACAGCCATCCTGCCCATGTATCTTTAAATTTATTCTGTTGGTCTTTAACCGTATGTATCCATTTCTCTGCTTCCATTATATTTTCTAGCTCCCTTTTCCAATCCATTATAGTGGGACATCCAGACTGTTTCCAAAATCTAGGTATCAAGATTTTGGCTGCATTTAGCAAATGGGCAGTAACGCTTCTCTTATAAAACCTAGAAGATGATAGCATCCTATGAAAAAAAAAAAGTAATGGAGAGAATTTTATAGGCCTAATTCCGCGTACACACGATCGGACATTCCGACAACAAAACCGTGGATTATTTTTCCGACGGATGTTCGCTCAAACTTGTCTTGCATACACAGGGTCACACAAATGTTGTTGGAAATTGCGAACGTCAAGAACGCGGTGACGTACAACACTACGACGAGCCGAGAAAATTAAGTTAAATGATTCTGAGCATGCGTCAAATTGATTCCGAACATGCGTAGAATTTGTGCGTTGAATTGTGTACACACGGTCGGAATTTCCGACAACAACTTTTGTTGTCGGAAAATTTGAGAACCAGTTCTCAAATTTTTGTTGTCGGAAATTCCGACAGCAAATGTCCGACACACATGTTCGGATTTTCCGGAACAAAAAGGTCACATCAAACATTTGTTTGTGTACGCGGCATAAGTGTAATTTTCAGAATCCAAGGGGCTATCTCCTCCCAGAAAACTTTAATCTTTGGGCAATGCCACCATAAATCCAGAAATGGTTACATCCCCTCCAGCAATTAACATCCGCCAATGGATATATCTGAGCCATATATGTGTAGCGGGTATTTGAATTTAGGAGAAGCATCTGGGCGGTAGTGTAACCCAGATGCACTGATTGCTAGGGAAACCGAGACCCTTTTTTATGGTTCTTGGAGGACTCTGGTGGTGTGAGGTTCCCTGCGGCCTGCAGGTGGCATTGTCACCCTGCCCGGAGTTGAACCCACACCGCAAGACTGCTTCCTTTTTGTCCTTTCCTGGCGCTGGTGCAGCGGGGCGGGGAACCTGCTGTGACGCAAAAGGCGAGGGGATAAAAGGGGCGGACGCCCTGACCTTGGGGTTCAGAGTCGGAGGACGCAGCTGCACCCAGGCACCTTCAGCTTGGGTGCTGGCGTTCCAGAGTTCCGGGCCCAGGTGCCCTTGACCTGGCCCGGAACGAAAGATGGAGTCCATCTCAGGCACCTTTAGCCTGGGGTGAGGTACTATGGCGGATGCCTGGGGCTCAGTACCTTCGACTGAGTTCCGCGAGGGTGGAGGAATCCGAGGGGGCCCTAACTCCTTGGGTGCCCGTGTCTGAGGTCGAGGAGACTGGTGAGCGGAACTTCTCTGGAGAGTCCGGCGCAGAATTGCTGGTGACAGAGAGGCCTCCTGTGACTCCCTTGGACGGATATCCTTTCCCTGACAGGGGCTGTGCTAGCGAAGGTAATTCATGTTCTGCCTCATATAGTCAGTGACAGTGACTATTCGCCATTGGTGACACCACAGTGGTTAGTGATACTTTAAAGGATTGTGCCTCGACCTACTCCCATTGATACTGAACTGTTGCAAAGGTCCCAACTTGACTGTGCTGTATGTTTATTCGCTGAGAAGAATAAAACTGTGTTGGACCTATTCAGTGTGTGGAACTCTGGTTACTAGGAGCAAAGGGGGAGTCAAGGACAGAGGAAAGGATTTGACTCTAGGACACCTACACAAAGCCCGATCTTTCTGGCCTTCACCTCTTCACTATGGAGGACATGGGCCGTGGTGTATCTCATCCCTCCCCCCGGTACTGACACCCCAAGACAAAGACAGACAAGCCGAGAATGAGAAGGGGTGAGAGGGGTGAGGTCGCTACATATGTTTTAATTATCACGTGTAATCTCTTTTTATAATTTTTTTCAATAAATATAAGTTTTAATACACTTTGTAGTGCTGTTGCCATTTAAAGTCCCACCTAGGGGGTTCTCCTTGTTTCCAGATTGCCAATAGATTTTTAGGGTAATATCCAGCCATCGGTGGAATTTCTACAATATTCCCCTATTCCATAATTTATATGGCTGATATTTTGTTTGGAAATGTGGATGCATGCATGGTGTCTAGATGTCCATTTGGTGTAGACAACACTGTCTTTTTTAGATGGTGGAAGGTGAAGGTTTATTAAACTTTTGTTATACTATACATAATACATGTTTGCATTTTTTAGACTTTTTTTTTACTTATTTGTGTACTACATCCCCTTTTTTTGGTACAATTCAGTTTTTTCATTCACTTTGTGAGAAGTGTATTTTTTATTTTTTTTGCAGGGGGGGGGGTACTTCTCATGCAGTAACAATATGTCCAAAAAGGATATATATATATATATATATATATATATATATATATATATATATATATATATTATACCCCTCCACTCATTTCTATCTGCACAGGCTAAACATGCTCATGACTGTTTTGCTCACCAAGTGCATTCCTAAAACATACAGACATACCAAATAGAAAAGTAAATGAAAAAAGTAACGGTACTTACTAAATACCAAAAAGGTTGCTAGAAGCATAAACAATAATTAAAAAGAAAAGTAGAAAAAAGCTGAAGATCTAAATTTCACAGAAAATTCAGTAAGGTTCTCTTGGTTCTTGAGGATGGCAAAAAGATATGTTAGTTCTCACCCTCACAATTTTATAAGTACACTGTATATCTCTTTCATGCATGAATTATGAAAGTCACAGTATGGATTTTTTTTCTCAGTGTTTTCATTACTCTTTGGTAGGGATGAGCTATCTGTTCGAGTCGAACATGAGTTGGACTCGAACATCGGCTGTTCAATCGTTCAACGAAGATCGAACATTATGGGCCGTTCGCACCAAATTTGAGCGTCGCGTCACGGCCCATAATGCACTGCTTCATCGCAGTGCATTGTTGTCTCATGGTTGGCCAAGCATGCACTATGACCCACATGCTTTGGCCAATCACAGCGCCGTCAGCAAAGAGAGCCATAATTGGCCAAAGGCAGGGTGCCTTTGGCCAATTATGGCTCTGGGGGTTAAGTACACCCCCCACACTATATAAGGCCGCCTGCACGTCAGCCGTATGGAGTGTTGGTGGTGTTGAGAGAGAGAGAGAGAGTCATTTAATTTAGTTTAATCAGGCAGGCGATTCAGTTAGCTCAGCTGTAGTGTATTTAGTATATATATACACACACATCCAGGCTTTGTATATATATATATATATTTACACTGTATCCAGTTTAGCTAGATCTCACTGCAGACCGTTCCTGGTGTACTGTTTCTAATATACTTCAGGCAGGTGATTCAGTTAGCTGCAGCTGCAGTGTATTTAGTATATATATATATATATATATATATATATATATATACACACACTGTATCCAGTTTAGCGAGATTTCAGGCAGGCAGGTGATTCAGTTAGCTGCAGTGTATTTAGTGTATATATATATATATATATATATATATATATATATACACATACATCCCGGCTTGTATATATTGTGAGATGGGGGTTGTTTAGCTCAAGTGGTAGATGCGTTTTTCCAGCGATTCAAGCCAGTCAGGAACTATATTTAAGGGCATGGTAGCCCATTTTTATTAAAAAAGGCAAAATAAAAGTCCAAACAAAGGTTTCCCACGCAGGGGTTCTTCTCCATTAAATACACAGAACAGAAAATGCTAGCCCACTTGGCTCTCTGTAGCAGTACTTCTGCACTTTATCCTGGTCAGCCAGACCACCGGACTCCTCAAAGTAGACGGCTTCCCTTTAGCGTCCACAGCTCTGCCTCTTGCAGTCACCAACTTTCTGGCTGCCTCTTGCAGTCACCAACTTCTTGGCTGTCTCCTACAGCCTCTCTGACTCCTGAAGACCTCCTGTCTCTTGGTGTGGAGCCGTCTCCAACTGAGAGCCATGAGGTCTTCCCATACATTCATTATAAGGGCTGTGCTCACCTGAGCACACATCCTGCTGGTAATCAGCAAAGTCTGGACACAGGGTTGGAGATCCCATCCCTCCCAAGACACTGTGGAATCTCCAAACTACAAAGCCCCTTTCCAGAATACCAAAACCTGGAGAAAGCTGTGAAAGCAGTCTTCTCCAGTCCACATCTACGCTCTGTAGTCTTGCACCTTGCAAATGTGCAGACCCTGTGTCCAGCAAGCTGTCCATTTTACCGTGACAGTAGCTCCTACTGTCACATATCTCCCCCCATGTTTCAGACCCGAAGGGGGCGGAACATACAAGCCCGAATCCTTGATTGGGGCACCTCTATGCCAGCTGTTCGCTGCGTAGGCCCAATCTTTTTTTCGGGTGCGTTTCCAGGCACGCCTTACCCAGGATCGCAACGGGGTCCTACCTTTCTGTATCCCCAGCCTACTCCCTCTGTCCCTAGGGTTCCTGAGCTCACGTTTCTTTTCTGGCAGCCCCCTGCCTTTCCTGCTACTTCCTTTAAACTCAGTTTCTGGATTCTGTAAGGAACCTGCTCCAGACACTACGCCTGATGAGGAACCACCTTTTCCCTCACTGGTACCCATTTTCCCCATCACAATAGGTCCCTTGGGTTTACCAACTCCTTTGCCCTTGACTACCAACTCCCCAGGGCTCAACATCTGTGTATCACACTCATTTTCCAAGAAATTATTCATTTTCATATCCAGGCCATTATTTACATTAACATTCAGTAATAAGTCACCATTTCTCCAATTATCAATATCATCAGTTATTTATTGTTCAGGGTTTGTTAGGGCCAAGCCCAAGGAGGGAAAACACACAGGTGAGCAGCTATCCCCTATGAGACCTTCACAAGGCTTCACTTCACCTGTTTTCCAAATCTCTGTGGGCAGTTGTCCCAACAACTGACATTGAACAACGCATGACCCATTTCTAGCAGTACCAAACTTTGTCAACTCACACTTTTCCATGTTACAATTTTTGTTCCTCTCCATACTATATTTGAGAGCGTCTCCGGGTACCCCAACTTGTACCTCTCTGCAGGTGACAGACAGAATCTCTGCTTTTGCCGCGTCCATATGTGGCCCTTCCTTCTTAAGAGGTCTAGCGGGTGAGGCAGTATCTACGCCATTTACTAATCCCTGCTCAGCCGCACCTCGGACCGCACTAGCAGACATGTCCATCACCGCATCAGGCGGAGAGACCTCTGTCTCCAGCAGCCCCCCAGAGCGCCTTCCGTACAGAACCGTATCCGAAAGCACCCTCAAGGAAACTGGGAGATCATTTGCCACACTATTAGAAAGCACTGTACCAACCAGTTCCACTGGTGATTAATTTTAACCAGCACAGGTTGTACTACCTGACTCCATCCATTGGTACCACGCAGCACCACCACATCCGACTGTAATGGAGGCACCCAGGCATACAAGGACTGTGCTTTCACCATTTCAAGCAGTTCCACTAACATATCTGTAATTTCTACACACTCCACATCAATATGCAAAACATTTTTGGTGACCTTAACCTTATCAGAGAAATAGAGGGGCTCATTCACTGCGGCTTGAGGGGCCGAGACATTTAAACAGGCCTCTACCTCACTGGCGGTACCCATCACAGCCTGATGCTCCTCTGGAACACTGTCAGATGCATGTCTCCCACTCATCCCTTCCAACTCAACAATGAGCCCCTGCACGTAAACATTTGTTACATTGTCACCTTCACACTTGACATTCAGTGGCTGGGCTGTGAACACCACATCTGCCATGCATGCGCCCTGATCTGGTCCTTCCGACTGGGGGGAAACAACCCTTGTAGGGACCAACGCACCCTCAACCATCGGTCGCTCTGCGATTTCCCTGTCTGGCATAGCAGCTGTTGTATTCACACCCCTGTAGCTCAACATAGCCTTGTCTATCATGACTAGTAATTGTTTGGCCCAACTGTCCCAATCCGTTGTGCTTCCATTATGAGGGCTCAGCAGCACCTCCTCATCGGCTCTAGGAGGCACCTGGAATTCTGCAGCGCAAACAGTAACTTTGTCAGTTCTATATAAATCACATTTTGACAACATGCTTTTACTCTTTGCTAAAGCTTCATCAAACAAGGCAGGCTGCAATACACCATCACTACCTTGCTCTGGGGGCGCTAACACACTCAGCTGTGTACCTTCTGCTCTGGCCAGCTGACTTAACCCCTTACCAACTGGGTTGCACATATGATAAATGGACTGCTCACACAAACTCTCACTGCATGGTGTAGACCCAGTTTGTTCCATCAGAGCAATATCAGGGCTGTCCTGGACAATCTCTGGCTCCAACACCTGGAGACCCCCAGAGATTTCCATGGACAACACTGTGGCTCCACTTCTGGTTGCCAAGGGAGACATCCCCCTTTTCTCATTACTAAAGAACACATCACCATAGGTACATGTATCATCAGCAATACCTTTATCATCAGCATTCATAAACATAGCAGTTTCATAAGCTCTATCAGGTTTTCCTTTGTCATAACGCATGGCACCCTGCGTGCCACTCAGCACACCACCCTTCCTCTCCAAAGGAATTATTTTTCCTACTAGGGCGGCTTCACAGTTGTCCTGGGAAACCACTTGCCTCACCACTGCAGGCTCCTTGGCGGTTTCCCTTGGCAACTCTGCAGCACCTGTCACTGTCACTAGGGAACATGGCACACCAACTGCTTTGGTTACCCCTAGCACATCTCTCCCAGCCCTCTGCCGGATTACCTTAGGTGCACACAGAGTCCACATGTCCTTTTCAGTCCTTGACCTTGCTGCAAGCTGGGTTTTAACCTGTGTCTCCCCGCTGATCTGGGTAGCACACTGCAGCAAGTCCATTTCTTTTTCGTACATCACGGGACACAGAGCGACATAGCAATTACTATGTGGGTTATATAGATTACCTTCAGGTGCTGGCACTGGCAACTTCCAAGACAGGAAGTACCCTCCCCTATATAAGCCCCTCCCATCCGGGAGTACCTCAGTTTTTTTGCCAGTGTCTAAGGTGTTGGCCAAGGTTAACATATTCATCTGGGCTTGTGTACAGGTTCTTTTGGGCCTTAGCAAGCTATTCCGGATCCAACCAAAAAAGCTTCATAGCTAAACGGTTGGTACCCGGGCCTTGCAGAGAAGAGCAAGGTTTTGCCTGTAATGCCTCTCTTAGGAGGGCTGGACCCTGGGATCCAGAGCTCTGGTCATACCCAAAACCAAGATGCTATCTGTGCAGGGTGCTATACAGGTCCAGGGGAGTGGAATCCTTGGGAACCCGGTCCCTGAAGGTCTAAGTACATTGCCTGCCGTGAGAGGCGAAGTTTGGGCTTCTGTGCCAAACAGAGTCCTGCGGCGGGGAAAAGGTAAGTGGGGGCCCCTCAGGAACTTGGTTCTATTGGGGGGCCCTCAATCCTAATATGTCTTTCTAAATGGTATTCCCGCTAAATATCTGTAATGCCTAAGACTGCTAATTCTAGAAAATGATTTTTCATATGGTAGTTGAAAAAAAAAAAAGACAAGGTGCGGTACCTGTGTTTAGCCACTAGAGACCGCTGTGGAACGTCTTTTTCTTTGGACTATTCCTTCCAGGGTGAAAGTCCAGGCAGATGGTGAGTTCTCTTGAAAGGGGAACTATATTCCTCTGTCTTGTTGCCATGTGCTCTGTCATCCCCGGGCCCTGCTGTAAACAGGGACCCTGGCTCCTCTCCCTGTGTTTCCATATGTGAACGCCGATGGCGCACACGGGTGCGCGCGCATGCGCATACACTTCTAATATAGGAGATAGGCTGGAAAGGGGGCGGAGCTTGGCGGATGACGCTCTGTGCGCGCCGCAGTGCTTCTGCGCATGTGTGGGCGTCCCAGCATGTTAAAAACACAGTTTTTTCTGTGAACTGGCTGTGGATGGACAGAGCAAAGGGGGCTGGTAGCATACTAAGAGCAGGCATACAGCAGGCAGTTGATACAGGCATCCCCTAGAGAGACACATTAGTGGACACCAACTTATATATATATAGCAGCAAGTTGGCTAGACTATTGTCAGTAAGTGGTGTATTGCGGTTGGAATACCTCAGCTTTGGGCTTAGGAATATGCCACCCAAAGTCTCCGGGTCTAAGACTCCCAGGAAGCAAAAAGGGTCTCCGTCGGGCTCTGAGGATCTGGGGCATGCTTTTGCTGCACCAGTCTCCCCTGAGAAATCAGAGGTTGGTACCCGTAGAGAACCCTCAGGAGTGCCTGGTACTGTGGCTGTCCTCAGTTCACCTGCTCCTGTGTATGTAACAGAGGAGGCTTTTACCTCAGCTCTGGGAGGACTGGAGCAAAGATTGGCAGCATTGATCGCTTCTTCCCTACCAGAAAGAAAGCGCGCCCGATCTCCGTCTCCTCCATCAGACTACCTGTTAGCAGAGCAACAGTCCCATGAAGGGATTGGCCTACCTGAAGGGGATCAGGATGAGG
Organism: Rana muscosa; assembly: GCA_029206835.1. NCBI lineage: Eukaryota > Metazoa > Chordata > Amphibia > Anura > Ranidae > Rana > Rana muscosa. The sequence continues at coordinate 45,258,777 of CM055119.1, forward strand.
ATGACTCTGTTTTAGAGGAGTCGACAGTGGAAGAACCATTCTCGGCATCACAAGCTGAAAGATTGTGGGTTCAGTCCCTAACTGACATGGTTCGATCAGCATTTAAAATGCCTCTTGTGGAACCATCAACCACTTCTGTCTCCTCGTTGGGGTCGTTAAAAGCTCCCCAGACTAATTGTTCCTTTCCAATTCATCTGTTACTGGAAGGACTTATATACCAGGATTGGGAACATCCTGATAAAATATTTACTCCCCCTAAGAGATTTCCGGTGATCTATCCCATGGAGGATAAGTTCACCCGGAAATGGAGTTTGCCTACAGTGGACGCAGCCATCTCTTGTGTGAACAAATCACTGACATGTCCAGTAGATAATGTTCAAATGTTCAAGGACCCAATAGATAAAAAATTGGAGTCCTTATTAAAGTCTGCTTTTTCTACAGCGGGAGCGGTTACACAGCCAGCAGTGGTAGCGATTGGGGTTTGCCAAGCGGTAAAGGATCAGATGAAACAGGTCTTAAGAGACTTGCCGGATCAGCAGGCCCATGCCCTGGCTGATCTGCCTAGAGCATTATGCTTTGCGGTTGATGCCATCAAGGATTCTATCCATCAGGCCTCCCGCCTTACGCTGTCTTTAGTCCATATGCGTAGACTTCTGTGGCTCAAGAACTGGTCTGCTGAGGCTCCCTGTAAAAAGTTGCTAGTTAGCTTCCCATTTCATGGTGAACGCTTATTCGGCGAGGACCTGGATAAATATATCCAAAAGATTTCCAGCGGTAAAAGTACTCTCTTACCGGTTAAAAAGAGGTTTAGAGGTCCCTCTTTTAAGAGGCCTACCTCTCCAATCCCTGGGACATCTGCTTCTAAGCAGTCCCGACGGCCTCCTCGGTCAAATCCCGGAGGTAAAAATCAGGGACAATCACAGGGTAACAAAAAACCCTGGGTCCGAAGAGGTACAAAACCACCCTCCAAGTCAAATTTATGAAGGGCTGCCCCCACTCAAACGGGTGGGGGGAAGACTTCAGTTGTTCGCAGAGACCTGGTGGGAGACAATCAGAGACAGATGGGTGCGCTCCGCAGTAACTCAGGGATACAAGCTGGAGTTAAAAGAGTCTCCTCCTTCCCATTTTATGTGGTCAAGCGTGCCAAAAGATCCCCTGAAGAGAGGATCCCTCTTGTTGGCATTAGAACAACTATTGCTCCAAGGAGTAATTATGGAGGTTCCTCTAGAAGAGTGGGGGTTGGGTTTTTACTCAAACCTCTTCACAGTCCCGAAACCAAACGGGGACGTAAGGCCCATATTAAATCTAAAGGGGCTAAACAAATTCCTGCACATCCGGACTTTTCGGATGGAGTCGATCCGGTCGGTAGCCGCTGCCCTACAAGGGGAGGAATGGTTAGCCTCGATCGACTTCAAAGATGCTTATTTGCACGTTCCCATCTTTCCAGTCCATCAGAAATTTCTACGCTTTGCAGTAGAAGGGCGCCATTTTCAGTTCAGAGCCTTACCTTTCGGTCTGGCCACAGCACCACGGGTGTTCACAAAAATTCTGGCCCCACTGTTGGCCAATCTAAGAACACGAGGTGTGACGATAATGGCATACCTAGACGACTTGTTGTTGATGGACCACTCAGTGGCAAAACTAGAAGTGGTAATTCACGATACGATCAAGTATCTGGAATCTCACGGTTGGATCATCAACCGAGACAAGTCAGCCCTACAACCAGTCAAAAGTCTGGAATACTTGGGGCTACGGCTGGATTCAGACCAAAGGAAGATTTTCATGTCTCAAGAAAAAGTATCTTCTTTGAGGGATTTGGTCCACCTGGTGGGTGCAAAAAGACAGCCGTCCATACGCCTGTGCATGAGGCTGCTGGGAAAGATGGTGGCATCATTCGAAGCTGTGCCATACGCCCAGTTTCACTCAAGGAATTTGCAAAGGGCCATACTGTCAGCCTGGAACAAAAAAGTTCAGGCCCTAGACTTCCCGATGTCCTTGTCCCCTTCCGTTCGGAAAAGTCTCTGTTGGTGGTTGATTCCCCAGAATCTGCAAAAGGGGAAATCATTCAGTCCGATTTCTTGGAGGGTGGTCACTACAGATGCCAGCCTTATAGGCTGGGGGGCAGTACTGGAGCAATGGTCTCCCCAGGGCAGATGGTCGGATGCAGAGAAGGCTCTGCCCATCAATCTCTTAGAGATACGAGTAGCCCGGTATGCCCTAAAGGCATGGACATCCAAACTTCAAAGGTCCCCTGTCAGAATTCAATCCGACAATGCCACGACTGTGGCATATATCAATCATCAGGGGGGCACCAGGAGTCGCGCAGCCCAGAGGGAAGTAAATCACATCCTGGAATGGGCAGAAAAATATGTCCCATTCATATCCGCGGTCTTCATCCCAGGGGTGGAGAATTGGAAGGCGGACTTTCTGAGTCGCCAGCAGTTATGCCCAGGGGAATGGTCCCTTCATCCCGAGCAATATGTCAGCGATGGGGAGCACCGGATGTAGATATGCTAGCATCCAGATTCAACGCAAAGGTGGACATATTTGTCTCTTGGACAAGGGATCCCCTAGCTTACGGCTCGGATGCTCTGGTGTTCCCTTGGGATCAATTCAAACTGATATATGCATTCCCACCGCTACAATTGTTGCCTCGACTACTCCGCAGAATCAGGATAGAAAAGAAGCCGGTGATCCTGGTGGCTCCAGCGTGGCCCCGAAGAGCCTGGTACGCGGAGATTGTAAAAATGTCTGTGGGGAGTCCTTGGACCCTCCCACGTCGCCCGGACCTGCTTTCGCAAGGACCGATATACAACCCTTCCTTACTAGCTCTAGGTTTAACGGCCTGGCTATTGAAGCCCACATCCTAAAAAAGAGAGGTCTCTCTAACCCTGTGGTATCTACTATGATCAATGCCAGGAAGCCTGTATCCAGGTAGATTTACTATAGAATCTGGAAGGCGTACATCGCATGGTGTGAGGCCAGAAAATGGCATCCACGTATGTACGTTATAGGCAGGATTCTGGACTTCCTGCAGTGGGCTGTAGACAGGAAGTTTGCCTTGAGTACTATCAAGGGTCAGATTTCGGCCTTGTCAATATTTTTTCAACGGCCCCTGGCTTCACATTCACTAGTCAAATCTTTTATACAAGGGGTGACGCGTATTAACCCTCTGGTTAAAATTCCCATATGTCCATGGGACCTAAACCTGGTTCTATCGGTTCTACAGAGACAACCATTTGAACCTTTGCGGCACATTTCCTTGGTCCTACTCACCAGGAAATTGATCTTTTTAGTAGCCATATGTTCGGCTAGAAGAGTGTCGGAATTGGCCGCTATGTCCTGTAAGGAGCCATATCTGGTTATTCATAAGGACAGAGTAGTGTTACGTGCTCATCCAGCCTTTCTTCCTAAGGTGGTATCGAGGTTTCATTTGAACCAAGATGTGGTTCTTCCTTCCTTTTTTCCAAACCTAGCTTGGTAGAGGAAAAATTATTACATTCCTTGGATGTAGTAAGAGCAGTTAAAACTTATCTAAAAGCCACTGCTCAGATTCGAAGAACGGATACTTTGTTTATTCTGCCGGAAGGCCCCAGAAAGGGTCAGGCAGCATCAAAATCCACTTTAGCCAAGTGGATTCGACAGGTCATTATACAAGCCTATGGCTTGAAGAGAAGACCGCCTCCGTTCAAAGTTAGGGCGCACTCCACGAGAGCAGTGGGAACTTCATGGGCAGTGCATCACCAGGCCTCCCTGGCCCAGATCTGTAAGGCCGCAACATGGTCTTCAGTACACACGTTCACTAGGTTCTACCAAGTGGACGTTAGAAGTCAGGAGGATGTCGCCTTTGGGCGCAGTGTGTTGCAGGCTGCAAAAGATCCTCATGTCTGATGGCGCCCAGCTTATGTATGGTGTATCCCTCCCCTCATTTGGGCATTGCTTTGGGACGTCCCACATAGTAATTGCTATGTCGCTCTGTGTCCCGTGATGTACGAAAAAGAAAATAGGATTTTTATAACAGCTTACCTGTAAAATCCTTTTCTTGGAGTACATCACGGGACACAGAGCTCCCACCCCTCTTTTGGGGACACTTATTGCTTTGCTACAAAACTGAGGTACTCCCGGATGGGAGGGGCTTATATAGGGGAGGGTACTTCCTGTCTTGGAAGTTGCCAGTGCCAGCACCTGAAGGTAATCTATATAACCCACATAGTAATTGCTATGTCGCTCTGTGTCCCGTGATGTACTCCAAGAAAAGGATTTTACAGGTAAGCTGTTATAAAAACCCTATTTTTTACACCTGCGGATCTCCCCACCGAACACAATGCCACTTCACTGGGATCAGACCCACAAATTGCAACAGTCTTACCATATCCTGTAGCAGGTAACTCTGGATTTCCAAAACCAAAATCTACCGGTGACACTTCTCCCATCCTGGAGCATTGCTGGCGGCCCATGATACGATGGAACTCTCCTCTGAGAAGGATTTCCTCTTTAAACCTGCGGTAGTCATCCTGGTCCCCATCCATCAAATGGTAAACCGACCGGTACTCTATCCGTAACAATGTTTGCAGCAATTTTGGCCACCGGTTCCTAGGCCATTTTCTCTTTACAGCAACTTTTTCAAATTTTAGCAGGAAGTCCCCAACCTCCCCTGTAGGCAGCATGGGTTGCATATAGTCAGAGGCCACGATCACAGCCCCTTGCACTGCATCCCAGTCTTTGCGATTCCGCTTGAACCATCCATGCACTGTCTCACGCATCACTAGGCCTTTTGGACTGACCCTTCTAGGTGGAGACATCTTCTCAGGCCACGCTGAGCTCACTTCCACAGGTACACCACCTGTATGCAACACAGTCCATCAATTGAACTTCTGTGCAATGCAGTTCGCCTGGCTGCCACACACAGCTAGCAGCAGTTCACCGCAGAAAAAAACAAATATTGAGTTTTCATTCACAGGTACACCACCTGCAACACGCAATCCCTTTTACCTGGCTGCACTTCCACACACAGCCAACAGTTCCTGACCTGAACTCACTGTGGAGCAAGGACCCAGATTCCACCGTCTTGTGCCCACTGAATCCACCACTTGTGAGATGGGGGTTGTTTAGCTCAAGTGGTAGATGTGTTTTTCCAGCGATTCAAGCCAGTCAGGAACTATATTTAAGGGCATGGTAGCCCATTTTTATTAAAAAAGGCAAAATAAAAGTCCAAACAAAGGTTTCCCACGCAGGGGTTCTTCTCCATTAAATACACAGAACAGAAAATGCTAGCCCACCTGGCTCTCTGTAGCAGTACTTCTGCACTTTATCCTGGTCAGCCAGACCACCGGACTCCTCAAAGTAGACGGCTTCCCTTTAGCGTCCACAGCTCTGCCTCTTGCAGTCACCAACTTTCTGGCTGTGTCTTGCAGTCACCAACTTCTTGGCTGTCTCCTACAGCCTCTCTGAGGCTGGGTTCACACTAGTGCGACACAACATCTGTCCTACTTTGGATCCGACTTTGCCCTGCGACATGAAGCTGACATATGTCCGACTTTCAATGAACGGGGATCCGACTTGGATCCCCGCCAATAGCAGGCACTGTGTTTGATATGAATCTTGAGGGGGAACTCCAGGCCAAATTTTAAATAAAAAACCGGCATGGGTTCCCCCTCCAGGAGCATACCAGGCCCTTGGGTCTGGTCTGGATTTGAAGGGGACCCCTACGCCGAAAAGCCGGTGTGGGGTTCCCCCTAAAATCCAAACCAGACCCTTATCCGAGCACGCAACCTGGCAGGCCGCAGGGGAAGCCTATATTAATCTCTGCGGACCGAAGATTTAGCATTACTGCGAGAGGAAGCGACGAGTCAACATCGGGGAGGAGAAGAGGGAAGAAGACGCCGACTGCGACGACGGGAAGACCGGCCCTTCCACTAGCAAAAGAGCTAAAGAAGTTAGTGGAGGGGCCGGCAGAAAGACAACGGAGAGCAGGACGAGACGACGGAGAAGACCGGGCCTCCGCTAGTGAAAGAGCTAAAAGAAGTTAGCGGAGGCCCGGCAGAAGAAAGAAGCGGGAGAAGAACCGGATAGCGGGAGAAGAAGAAGGCGACGGAGAAGACCGGGCCTCCGCTAGCAAAAGAGCTAAAAGAAGTTAGCGGAGGCCCGGCAGAAGAAAGGAAGAACCGGAGAGGAGAAGAGGGGAGAAGGCGACGGAGAAGACCGGGCCCCGCTAGCAAAAGAGCTAAAGAAGTTAGCGGTGGCCCGGCAGAAGAAAACCGGAGAGCGCGGCGACGACACCGGAGACCCCCGAAGTCGGAAGAAGAATCCCGGAGCTGTGCAATAAAATACTTTAAAAAGCTGTGTGGTTTTTTTATTGCAATTTTTTTCCACCAGGTGAATGGGTAGGGGTTACGATGTACCCCATACTCATTCACATAGGGTGGGGGGGCCGGGATCCGGGGGCCCCTTTATTGAAGGGGGCTCCCGGATTCCGATAAGCCCCCCACCCGCAGACCCCGACAACCAACGGCCAGGGTTGTCGGGAAGAGGCCCTGTCCTCATCAACATGGGGGCAGGGTGCTCTGGGGTGGGGGGGCCGCAGATCGCCCCCCTGCCCCAGAGCACCAAACCCCCCATGTTGAGGGCATGCGGCCTGGTACGGTTCAGGAGGGAGGGGGGGGCGCTCTCTCGTCCCCCTCTTCCCCTGCGGCCTGCCAGGTTGCGTGCTTGGATAAGGGTCTGGTTTGGATTTTGGGGGGACCCCCACGCCGGTTTTTCGGCGTAGGGGTTCCCCTTCAAATCCAGACCAGACACAAGGGCCTGGTATGCTCCTGGAGGGGGAACCCATGCTGGTTTTTTATTTAAAATTTGGCGTGGAGTTCCCCCTCAAGAGTAGCACAGCACAAGTCGCATGCCAAAGTCGGATCATGCAAGACTGCAGTCCGACTTTGATCCGACTTCAATGATAGTCAATGGGCTGAAGTCGGATCAAAGTCAGATCAAAGTAGTACAGGGAGCATTCTCAAAGTCGGACCAACATGTGTCGGACCAGTTAAGACGGCTCCCATAGGGAAACATTGATTTTCACACGTCATGCGACATGAGCTCCCAATGTCGGAGCGTTTGTCGCCCCAGTGTGAACCAGGCCTGACTCCTGAAGACCTCCTGTCTCTTGGTGTGGAGCCGTCTCCAACTGGGAGCCATGAGGTCTTCCCATACATTCATTATAAGGGCTGTGCTCACCTGAGCACACACCCTGCTGGTAATCAGCAAAGTCTGGACACAGGGTTGGAGATCCCATCCCTCCCAAGACACTGTGGAATCTCCAAACTACAAAGCTCCTTTCCAGAATACCAAAACCTGGAGAAAGCTGCGAAAGCAGTCTTCTCCAGTCCACATCTACGCTCTGTAGTCTTGCACCTTGCAAATGTGCAGACCCTGTGTCCAGCAAACTGTCCATTTTACCGTGACAGAAGCTCCTACTGTCACAATATACTTACATATACAATATATATATATATATATATATATATATATATATATATACACTGTATCCTGTGTAGCTAGATCTCACTGCAGACCGTTCCTGGTGTACTGTTTCTAATATACTTCAGGCAGGCAGGTGATTCAGCTAGCTGCAGTGCATTTAGTATTTATATACATCCCGGCTTATATATATATATATATATATATATATATATATATATATACACACATGTAGCGCTACCCCCAGTTAAGAGAGCCGCTGGTTTGATTTTCGGGCCCTGAGTACAGCTCCACCAACCCCCGGCAATCTTATATAATCCTCTATGGCACAGTTAGTCTAGGGATGTTCTCTATCACAATCTAACTTCAGATTAGATATAAGCACTATGGCTAATGATAACACAGTGATGCAAATGGTAAGGTATAACAGCTTTACTTTTGGTTAAAAGAGCATGAGTCAAACATAACATATAACTGGCTTACAGAGCCCTGCAGCAATAGATGTAGTATATAGTAATATAAAGATAATAAATGCGGCGCCTAAAATAGTGAAAAAAGCCCAGAGACACGTATGAATCTAGGTATGTAGTGGGTGAAGAAATAAGTGACTTCAAGTGATCTGGTGAACTGATAACCAGGTGCAGATACACAAATCATAAATTCACACCAAAATCTATATGTCACAATGTAATACGAACATATAACAAAAACAGTTCAGTGAAAATGTCCAGTATGAAAACTAGAATCAAAAGAGTAGGTGAACATCAGAGCGTGGTCTCCACATATGGAATCAAGCTGGCTTATGGTTCATACATAGCATTACTTCAGACCGTTGTGGCACCCAGGGATGTGACTCCAACACCAGGAAGGGGGAGAAGAAATTAATACTCTTACCCCTAAACGTGGACTCACACACCAGCGGTGGTGGGTCAAACAGGCGACAGATGTAGTTGTAGATTCATCTGGGTATCTCCTCACAGACTGGCCATAAAAGGGATGGACTCCCGGGATCAGCTCTCTCCAAGGCAGTGACACAGAATTCCAGACCGTCAGCACATCCAGAGTAATGATATCAATCATATGAAAAAGTGAAAAAAAAGGAGGCTCCACATAGTGCAGGATCAGATGGTAAAAAATAAAACTCCTATTTATTCATAAAAAACATCCAGAACAAACCACACAAGGTTTTAAAATAAAAATAAAAAATTGTTGTTCAATACAGGCATCAATGCAGAGGCTTGCATAATAGTGATCACGAATAAATACAAAAAAATGGCAAAGCTAGAAAGCAGGTTCATGTACCCGACATGTTTTGTATAAAAAATGCATCAACTGGGGCATGAACCTGCACAGAAAATACCACGCCATTATATAGGAAACATAAAGTGATAGGAACATGTCTCAGCTGTTGGGTATACACCCTCTGCAAGAGACTGTCCAATCACAAATTCAAAAATGCCGCCCTATTGATTGTCATCAATACAGCCAAAGCACACAGCCAATGAAAATGGTCGGAGTGACGTATGACACCGCGTCCTCACGCTGTCGTTGGAGAGCGTCATCACACTACTACATCCAAAGATATTATTGCGTTCCAAGCCTCTCTCGCAGAGCGCCGTCACGTGAACCGCAACAGGGCCTGCGTCGAACGTCAGTGCCGTCGGAGAACATCATCACGCTATATGTGCTCCAAACCTCTCTCACAGGAACACATCGCGTGAACCACATTGGAGCCTGCATCGAACGACACTGACGTAGGAGAGCGTCATCACGCTATTAGCATAGGATGTATGCATTCCACATCTCCGTCGCAGGAAACCAACGCGTGAACCGCACTAATGACCTGCATCCAACGGCAACCATGTCTACCTGTCGTAGCAAAGTTAGTGCGCTCATTCATCATGGCTTAGCAAAGCACACAGACACTCTATCTATCTCGGCGTCAATAACAGAGGGAAGATAGCCTTTTTCGACAAATCTTGTCTTCAAGGTGTCTGCCTGTGTATGGAAATCGTCAAGATATGTGCAGTTTCTCCTAATACGAAGTAATTGGCTATACGGCACGGATTTAAGCCAAGAACTGTAATGGCAGCTATCTATTGGGATGTATCCATGTGGAGCCTCCTTTTTTTTCACTTTTTCATACGATTGATATCATTACTCTGGATGTGCTGACGGTCTGGAATTCTGTGTCACTGCCTTGGAGAGAGCTGATCCCGGGAGTCCATCCCTTTTATGGCCAGTCTGTGAGGAGATACCCAGATGAATCTACAACTACATCTGTTGCCTGTTTGACCCACCACCGCTGGTGTGCGAGTCCACGTTTAGGGGTAAGAATATTCATTTCTTCTCCCCCTTCCTGGTGTTAGAGTCACATCCCTGGGTGCCACAACGGTCTGAAGTAATGCTATGTATGAACCATAAGCCAGCTTGATTCCATATGTGGAGACCACGCTCTGATGTTCACCTACTCTTTTGATTCTAGTTTTCATACTGGACATTTTCACTGAACTGTTTTGTTATATGTTCGTATTACATTGTGACATATAGATTTTGGTGTGAATTTATGATTTGTGTATCTGCACCTGGTTATCAGTTCACCAGATCACTTGAAGTCACTTATTTCTTCACCCACTACATACCTAGATTCATACGTGTCTCTGGCCTTTTTTCACTATTTTAGGATCCGCATTTATTATCTTTATATTTTCCTTTGCATTGTGTCTGATTGCTGATGCTGGCAGCCTTATATATATATGTATATATATATGGGTATATATATATATATATATATATATATATATATATATATATATATATATATATATATATAAATTTACTTGTTTCATTTAGTAGCGCAACTTTTTTCCCCATTCAGTATATAGTAATAGCACAGCGCGGTAACCCACCACGTGCAGCTATTGCTATCTACGCGCCCTATGGCGCACTAAACAATATTCTATCTCCCCTCCCTGGTCAGGCCTGACATAGAATAAAACTCAGTCTTGTGAATAAAGATTTCTTCGCATGCAAACTTGAAATGGTGGCGCACGTTCAGGAACAGTATTGTAATCCACAAAGTAGGCAATCACAAGGAACACTATGCTGGAGACCCTTTAACTCTGTCCTGCTACTGGTCTCCAGCGGAATAGCAAATAAAGGATCGGTGGGCTAAGGCAGTCTATAGGCCTAAACACAGTACAGCCTATTGGTTTGAGCAGGTGCTCGCTCACCACTCCGGACGTGATCCCAGTCCAGGACTTCCACCTGCTGTGTCTCCGCACACAGCGTCTGCAACGATCGGGTCCCCGATCCAACGGATGTCCGCAGCAAACAAAGTCAGATGCCACCCAGGCTCTGCAGTGGGATGGAAGGCTTTTCGGAAGTTGCGCAAGGCCCCAGGCTTCAGGCCTTGCACTCCAGCAGATCCACACAGGAAGAAGCTGTTGCTTGAAGCGCGGTGTCCAAAGAGGCCGAGCTCCGCCTCGCCTCCCTCTTAAATAGCCCCTCCCATGAGTCTCTGTGGTGGCAACACTGCACCCTGGGTGCCAAACAGGTCTCTGGGAAATGTAGTTCCCAGAGCATTAAAGGAGACCCCGCTACACACTCCCCCCACTTGAACTCTTTGGTCCCCAAAGATATTTTTTTTAGCATACAATACGTACAATTCTAGACAATGCCGTGTACGTTGTCGGCAAAGGGAACTCCCACCAAAACTGAGAGGTTGAATTCCCTTGCCCACAGGTCACACTATCATCGGTGGCCTGCCTAACTGTGCCAGAGGACGAGTTGGGGTTGCCCTCCACCAAATGAACAGTGGAGGGAACTGGATGCTCTGTACTCCTTCTTGCAGTGACCACTGTTTCTTCTGAACTCTTCCTCATTTGAGAGTAAGTTAACTTCTTAGGAGGCCTTATAACTCTTCTAGCTCTTTGCTCTCTTGGAACTTCTGACTGGGACACTGTAGGCTCCCCTTCTGGAACAGATTTGAGGAATTCTGCTGGTTCTGAAACACTTGGTTCAGGAGCCGGGAGGCACATAGACTCTCTCTGGTCCTCCTCTGAGTATGTGTCACAGGTATCTTCCCAGTAATCTGACAAAGGACTGGATGGAATGAACTCAGTAGCTTCCGCATTCAATGTTCTGTCTATAGTGTCTTTGGCAGGAGGAAGATCTATAGCAGAAGTTCCTGGAGTTGGAGAAGGCCATAACCAATCAAGTTCCTGCCTCTCATCTTCACTTTGTTCAGAGGTCTCTACATCTTCATTTTGACAGGACTGGGACCGAGTGTTTGGCCTAGGGGTATCCAGAATGGAGTCTGGGCTTGAGGAGTCCCTTGCAGGAGGTATCCGAACTGCTTCAGCAAGTGGAAGTAAGTGGTTTCGGTGCCAGGTCTTCAGTGGGCCCACCTTCCCTTCTGGCTTCAATTTATTGACAGGTAGGCCCGGCAGCTTCTTACAAATGACATAGGGTTCAGGTCTCCATCTGTCTGCAGGCTTGTGTTTCCCAGGGACTCCCAGGTTTCGCAGAAGAACTCGGTCTCCAGGTTGCAGGCCCTGGATCCGAACCTTCAGGTCGAAGTTCCTCTTGTTGCGGGCCCCCCTTTGGTCTGAAGCCGCTTGGGCTTGTTCATAAGCCACCTTCAAGCTGTGTCTGAGTCTGTCCACATATCCCTTGTGGGATGTGGCTGAGGAATGGTCTATGGAGGTGCCAAAGGCCAGGTTTACAGGTAACCTTGCTTCTCTTCCGAACATGAGACGGTAGGGGGAGTAGCATGTAGCATCACTTGTGGTACTATTGTAAGCGTGGACTATGGCCGCTATGTGCTTGCTCCAATGTTGTTTCTTCTCGCTACTCAAGGTCCCCAACATATTGAGCAGAGTTCGGTTGAACCTCTCCGGTTGAGCATCCCCTTGTGGGTGGTAAGGAGAGGTTCGGGTCTTTTTGATCCCTAAGGAATCCAGGAGCTTCCGGATCAGCCGACTTTCAAAGTCTCTCCCTTGGTCTGAGTGAAGTCGCTGTGGTAGCCCATAATGGACGAAATACTTCTCCATGAGTACCCTGGCCACCGTGGAGGCCTTCTGGTCTTTGGTTGGGAAAGCCTGGGCATACCGGGTGAAATGATCGGTTACTACCAGAACATTTCCTAGTCCACTCAGGTCGGGTTCGAGGCAGAGAAAATCAATGCATACCAGATCAAATGGGCTTTGACTTTGCAGATGGCCCATTGGGGCAGCTTGATGAGGTAAAGTCTTTCTCTGGATGCATCGTGCACATGAGTGGCAGTATTCCTCAACTTCAGCCCTCATGCAGGGCCAATAGAAACAGTTCCTAACCAGCTGGAAGGTCCTTTCCGCCCCTAGGTGTCCATGATTGTCATGCAGGGCAATCAAAACAGTCTCTAGGTGTTTCTCGGGAAGAAACAGTTGCCATTTGTCTTCCAGGTCATCAGAGGGGCCCCTTCGGTAGACCACTCCCTGATGCACCTGCAACCTGTCCCACTCTTTACTCAACAGGCGAGCTTCCTTCGAAGGATGGCGCAGGAGTCTATTTGGATCCTGATTCTCCAGGGCCTCCAGAACCAATCTCCCCATGGGGTCTTCCAATTGGTCACATCTCAACTCCTTCTTTGACAGTTTTGGCAGATTATCTTCTTCCAACTGGGTTACTCCACAGTATTGCTTGGGAACTACTACCATGGTAACTCCTATCTCTTCTGCCCTTGAGCCTCCTTTGGCTTGAAGTTCAGCCCCTTGGCAAAGGGTCCGTACCCCGTCAGGTGCCACTTGGGTCCAGTCTTCTGTATCACTGGTAGGGGCATGAGATCTTCTAGACAGGGCATCTGCGTCTCAATTCCCAGCTCCAGGCCTGTATTTCAGGCTGAAATTGAATCCAGACAGTGCAGCCAGCCATCTATATCCTGTGGCATCCAGCTTTGCTGTGGTGAAGAGATAAGTAAGGGGGTTGTTGTCGGTTTTCACAGTGAATTCTGCCCCATACAGGTAGTCTTTAAGTTTGTCAACTACCGCCCACTTGAGGGCCAGGAACTCCAACTTATGAGTGGGGTAGTTCTTTTCAGAGGGGGTCAGACTTCTGCTCACATAGGCAATGGGTCGCAGTTGTCCTTCATGCTCCTGATAGAGCACTCCTCCCAGACCGTCATGACTGGCATCTACGTGAAGTTCATAAGGTCTCTTTGGGTCTGCATAGGCCAAGACAGGGGCGGTGGTTAGGCTTTTTTTTTACATCTGAACGGCCTCTTCACACTTTTGGTTCCACTGGTCTTGGACCGACTCTCCAGGCTTCCTAGGACCCGAGTCATCCTCTTCCCCTTCTGTCTTGAGTAGCTCATTCAGGGGTCTGGCAATTCGGGCAAATCCCTCCACAAACCTTCTGTAATAGGAACAGAACCCCAGGAAGGATCTGAGTTCTGTTACCGTGGTAGGCCGTGGCCAGGAAGTAACTGCCTCCAACTTCTCGGGATCTGTGGCCACTCCTTCTTCAGACACTATGTGTCCCAGATAATTAACAGAAGATTGGTAGAATCTACACTTCTCTGGCGAAAGCTTGAGTCCCTCTTCACTGAGTCTTCTCAAAACCTTCTCCAGTCTCTCTTCATGTTCCTCCAAGGTCCTCCCGAAGACAATGACATCATCTAAGTACACAAGGACCTCAATAAGGTTCATGTCTCCTACAGTCTTTTCCATGAGACGTTGGAAGGTGGCTGGGGCTCCTGACAGTCCCTGGGGCATTCGGTCAAATTCAAAGAACCCCACTGGGGTTATGAAGGCAGTCTTCTCCTTGTCTTCTGGATGCATAGGGATCTGATAGTATCCACTCTTGAGGTCCATCACGCTGAACCACTTGGCTCCAGACAAGCTCTGTAGGGCATCCTCTATCCTCGGAGTGGTGTACTGGTCAGGGATGGTTCTCCTGTTGAGGGTCCTGTAGTCTATACACAACCTCAACGATCCATGCTTCTTCCTGACTACTACTATCGGAGAGGCATAGGGACTTCTAGACTCCCGGATCACACCGGTCCTCTTGAGTTCTCCAAGTTGTTCCCTCAGATCTTCCAGGTCTGCTAGTGGGACTCTCCTGACTCTCTCCCTGAAGGGCTTGTCTTCCTGGAGGCGGATTCGATGGGTGGCACTCCTCGCACACCCCACATCAAACTCATCTTGAGAGAAGATCTTCTTCCACCTGGTCAACTGGGCCTTGGCTCTCTCTTTCCAAGCCCTGGGCAGGTTTGGGTTCTCCATGGAGAGTTTCTCCTAAACATTCCCTCCTTCACCCGTCTTCTCCACATCCGACAGAGAAACTAGAGTAGCAGGGCTCACCTGGCCCAGGAACATCCTGGGTGGGATCTCTATGGGGCCATCAGTAGTGTTCCTGACACTCACAGGGACCTTATAGTGGGCCTTCTTCAGAGCCCTCAGTGGGACCACTTCTGGGATTACTTCCAAACCCGAGTGTTCTTCCCTTGGGTCTGGCTCCAACATGACAAAGGGTCCAGGTTGCTCCCAAGTAAGCTTCACAGTGGCTCTGAGACAGGTTACTTCGCCGGGCTGCAACACCACCCCCTTATTCTCAAGTCTCCAGACCTTCCCCACTCCCTCTTCCGGGGCCTATTGCTCCAAGACCAACCGCTGGTAGGCTTTCTTCAAGATGGGGTGAATCTTGGTGGCGGCCGGGTCTTTTCGGCTGGCAAGAGGGGTCAGAAGCCTCCGGACCCCTTCCGTGTTCGTTCCTATTATTAAGGAACTCTTGTTGGCTCCAGGCGGCCGAGGGCACACAACTGCCAGAGTATCAAACACTTCAGCCTTCCCGGCCACAGATGGGTCAAAGGTCAGTCTTATGGGCAGGTAGCCATCATAAGGGAAGCTCTGGGTCCGATTCCCCAGATTTCTAGTTCTTCTATCTTCTTGATGGGTAGGTGACTTAAGTGTTTGTTATAAAAGTCCCGGTACAACAGAGTCACCTGTGCCCCTGTATCCAATATGGCTTTTGTGTAAACTCCCTCCACTTGAATGGGCACTATGGGGGATGGGCCCACCAGCTTCCCTGGATATCGCTTCAAAGGAGTCTCTTTTCCTGGATCTTCGCGTTTCCCTTTTGGACTTCCTTTCTTCCATTTCTCTTTGGACTTAAGCCTCTCCTGAGCCTGGTATGCATTGATCTCCCTCCTTTTAATGGGTGTAACTACCCGCTGAGGGACATTACTCTCTTTCTTTGGGGTACGTTCCCACTGAGGAACCTTGTGTTTCTTCTGAGGGGTCTTGTCCTCTCTCTTCTTGGGCTTCTCATTCAGTTTGGAGCTCACTGAAGATGATGGGCACCCGGTTGACTCCTTCACCGGGGCCCTCTGGAGTTTCCCGCCGGCTTGCGGTTGTCTGTTTTCTTCTTTTTGGGACTGGAACATACAGCAGCAATATGGCCAATCCCTCCACAGTTAAAACAGATCACATCCCCCCAGTCTTGTAGGGGAATGGGCAGTGAAGCATCTGAGAACAACTCCTTCCTGGGTGCCTCTCTCTCAGGAACCCTTGAATCTTTTGTAATCAGGGAGGTCAGCATCTCTAATACCTGAGACATCTGCGATTTTAAAGCGTCTACTTCCGGCTCTCTTTCTCTTGTCATCACTGAGTTGACTATCACTGGTGCAGCAGAGGTATGTGCCTTGATCACTTGTTCATCCATCTGTAGTGACTCCTCATCCCTAATAATTTTTATGAGATCAGAGTAGGTCAGTGACATTCCCCCTCCACTGGTTTTCAGGTGAAGCCAGACTGGATCCGAGCGTAATGCTCCCTTTAACACTTGCTTCATTCTTGCCGCATCTGTGTCTTGGGGCAACATCCCTTTCTTTAACACAATCTTGCAAAGCATCTTGTTGAGTCTTCTCACTAGTGATGAGCCGAACACCCCCGGGTTCGGTTCGCACCAGAACCCGCGAACGGACCGAAAGTTCGAACGAACATTAGAACCCTATTAAATACAATGGATGCGAACGTTCGAATTCTAAAGTGCTAATTATAACAACTATTATGCATGTTATTGTCCTAAAAAGGGTTTGGGAACCCGGGTTCTGCACCAGGGGACATGTATCAATGCAAAAAGAAGTTTTAAAAACGGTCGTTTTTCGGGAGCAGTCATTTTAATGATGCATAAAGTGAAAAAAAAAAAGTCAAATATTCCTTTAAATATCGTACCTGGGGGGTGTCTAAAGTATGCCTGTGAAGTGCCACGTGTTTCCCGTGTTTAGAACTGTCCCTGCACAAAATGACACTTCTAAAGGAAAAAAAAGCCATTTAAAACTGCTTGCGGCTTTAATGTAATGTCTGGTCCCGGTAATATGGATGAAATTCTTTAAGAAAAATGGCATAGCTACCCCATGACCCCCCCCCCCCCCCTACCCCAGCCCATTACCAGCCCCTTTGGGTCTTGTATGGATATTAAGGGGAACCCCGCACATAAAATAAAAAAGGCCCTATATACTCTGAACAGCCCTATACAGGCGGTGCATACAAGACAGGGACTGTAGGTTTGTTCTTATGTAGAGTCTGTTTGTAATTTTGAACAGGTACATTGTTGAAGTGTAGCTCCAGACCAAAAATCTATTTTTAAACTTTTTGGAAAACATAGGTAAGGGTTATCACCCCTGTAACATTTGTTTTGCTGTCTGTGCCCCTGTTCAGAACATTTCACCTCACTTTCCGTCCCAATGACAACTGTTTTTGAAATGTGGTGTTTTTCTTGAAACAAGGATTGCTGATAAAGCATCAGTACAGAGGAGACACCTTTCTCCCATATTTATTCTTACAGGAGAGAATTTTCCTTCCTAGTGGTAGATTTCCTCTCACTTCCTGTTGTCTTCTTGCGTTTGCAAGTAGGAGTCGTTTGTAAGTTGGATGTTTGAAAGTAGGGACCTGCCGTATATACTCTGCAGAAATAGGCCCCTTAGTTGTTGGTGTTGGCACAACACTGTAAGCACTCACAGTTACTCTTGGTTGGTGCTGGAACGCCCTGCTGTCAACTATTATATCAGGAATTTTAATTACATATAATTGTTGAACAGTGGTAGTAAAAATTGGGCCTTTGATGGTGGTGCTGGTGCCACAACACTGTAAGCCCTGACAGTTACTCTTGGTGGGTGCAGCAATGGGCCCTGCTGTGAATTATTAGATCAAGAATTGTAATTACATGCCCCTGTTGAACAGGGGCTGAAAAATTGGGCCTTAGGCACTGGTGGCACAACACTGCAACCCCTCACAGATACTGTACTTGGAGCACAGCAATGAGCCCTGTTGCAAAGTATTGCTTCAAAAATTGTAATGACACGCCCCTGTTAAACAGGGGCTGAAAAATTGGGCCTTAGGCACTGGTGGCACAACACTGCAACTCCTCACAGATACTGTACTTGGAGCACACCAATGAGCCCTGTTGCAAAGTATTGCTTCAAAAATTGTAATGACACGCCCCTGTTAAACAGGGGCTGAAAAATTGGGCCTTAGGCACTGGTGGCACAACACTGCAACTCCTCACAGATACTGTACTTGGAGCACAGCAATGAGCCCTGTTGCAAAGTATTGCTTCAAAAATTGTAATGACACGCCCCTGTTAAACAGGGGCTGAAAAATTGGGCCTTAGGCACTGGTGGCACAACACTGCAACTCCTCACAGATACTGTACTTGGAGCACACCAATGAGCCCTGTTGCAAAGTATTGCTTCAAAAATTGTAATGACACGCCCCTGTTAAACAGGGGCTGAAAAATTGGGCCTTAGGCACTGGTGGCACAACACTGCAACTCCTCACAGATACTGTACTTGGAGCACAGCAATGAGCCCTGTTGCAAAGTATTGCTTCAAAAATTGTAATTACACGCCCCTGTTAAACAGGGGCTGAAAAATTGGGCGTTAGGCACTGGTGGCGGCACCCATAAACAAAAATGATCTTACAAGCTATCATCATCAATCGTATCATTGAGGACTCGGAGGAGGAGGATAGCCAGTCAACATAACAGCACAGGCACTCAGCATCAGCATCAGTCTTGAAGGGATGTGACATGTTAAAATCAATTAGTCTGTTATATCAGCATCAGGTGTGTGGTAGCTGGTGGTGATCCAAGACTGGTTCATCTTGATGAAAGTCAGTCGATCAACCGAGTCGGTGGACAGGCGCACCCTGTGATCCGTGACAAATCCTCCAGCAGCACTGAATGTGCGTTCCGAAAGAACGCTGGATGCAGGACAGGCCAGTAGCTCAATTGCATACTGTGCAAGCTCTGGCCAGTGATCCATCCTCAAGACCCAGTAAGCCAGAGGATTTTCGGTGGGGAAGGTGTCCAAGTCTGACCTTGCCCCTAGATATTCCTGCACCATGTTTATCAGACGCTGGCGATGGTTGCTGGAACCGATCATACTTTGGGGCTGCGGACTAAAGAATTGTCTGAACGCATCGGTCAGACGGCCACCTTCCCCACCGCTCCTTCTTTGACTGGCCGAAGCCTCAGCAACTCGTTGTCCAGGACCAGGAGTTTGCAACCTCCCAGTCTCTGGGAACGCGTTGCACAGACCTTTCTGCAAGGCCTCCCGGAGTTGTCTCATCCTCTGCTCCCTCTGCGACGGTAACATAAGGTCCGCAACCTTACCCTTGTACCGTGGATCAAGGAGAGTGGCCAGCCAGTAATGGTCCCTCTCCTTGATCCGAAGAATACGAGGATCCTTCCGCAGACTTTGCAGGATCAGGGAGGCCATGCAGCGTAGGTTTGCTGAGGCATTCGCTCCGGAGTCCTCTGGGTCACTAAGGACGACATGATCCGCAGCCACCTCCTCCCAGCCACGTACAAGTCCACTGGTTTCTTGGGACTGTAAATCATCCCTAAAAGACTGCTGCTGATGATGCTGAGTGCCAGCCTCCACCTCCATGCTGACACAATCCTCCTCCTCCTCCTCCTCCTCCTCCTCCTCTTCCTGTGCGATGGGTGGGACAGAAGGAACACTGTCTGGGTAAAGGGGGCCTTGAGAGGCAAGGAAGTCCTCCTCTTCCTGCCTCTGTTCTGCCTCAAGTGCCCTGTCCATTATTCCACGCAGCGTGTGCTCCAACAGGTGGACAAGAGGTACAGTGTCACTGATGCATGCACTGTCACTGCTCACCATCCTCGTGGCCTCCTCAAATGGTGCCAGGACAGTGCATGCATCCCTGATCATGCCCCACTGGCGTGGAGAAAAAAAACCAAGCTCCCCTGACCCTGTCCTGGTGCCGTAGTCGCACAGGTACTCATTGATGGCCCTCTGCTGCGTGTGCAGCCGCTGCAGCATGGCCAACGTTGAGTTCCACCTGGTGGGCATGTCACATATAAGGCGGTTCTTGGGCAGGTTCAACTCCTTTTGCAGCTCAGCCAGGCGAGCACTGGCATTATAAGATCTGCGGAAATGCACACAGACTTTCCTGGCCTGCCTCAGGACATCCTGTAAGCCCGGGTACCTGCCCAAGAAGCGCTGCACCACCAGGTTAAGGACGTGAGCCACACAGGGCACATGGGTCAGTTGTCCCTGTCGGAGGGCGGAGAGGAGGTTGGTGCCATTGTCGCAAACCACCATTCCTGGCTTAAGCTGGCGTGGCGTCAACCACCTCTCGGCCTGGCCCTGCAGAGCAGACAGGACCTCTGCCCCAGTGTGGCTTCTGTCCCCCAAACACACCAGCGCAAGCACGGCATGGCATCTTTTTGCCTGCGTACTTGCGTAGCCCCGTGAACGGCTACGGAGCACCGCTGGTTCATAGGACAAACCACAGGAAGAGGCCATGGAGGAAGAAGAAGAGGAGGGGGTGGAGGAGAGAGGTGTGTCACAACCAGTAGTAGCATTTTGGAGGCGTGGCGGTGGGACAACCTCCAACACTACTGCACCTTGTCCTGAATCCTTCCCAGCTGCCAAAAGAGTGACCCAATGGGCCGTGAAAGAAAGGTAACGTCCCTGTCCATGCCTGCTGGACCATGAGTCAGCGGTAATATGCACCTTACCGCTGACCGCCCTGTCCAGCGAGGCCAAGACATTGCCTTCCACATGCCGGTAGAGAGCCGGAATAGCCTTCCGTGAGAAAAAGTGGCGTTTGGGAACCTGCCACTGAGGAACTGCACATTGCACAAACTCACGGAAGGGGGCCGAGTCTACCAACTGAAAAGGCAGCAGTTGAAGCGCTAGCAATTTAGCCAAGCTAGCATTCAACCGCTGGGCATGTGGATGGCTGGGAGTGAACTTCTTTCGACGGTCCAGCAGCTGGGGCAGGGAAATTTGCCTGCTAGAATCGGACGTCGGTGTACTGCTAGCAGAGTGGGCGCAAGTACTTGGCTGTGACACACCTAATTCTACACCTTCATTCCTCTCAGTGCATGTTTCAGAGAGGACTGAAGTTATAGTGGGGTTGGAGATCCCAGCTGATGCGGTGCAAGGAGAGGTCCGCTTTGTTCTTTGGTGTGGGTCTTTGAGGTAGGCTTGCCAACGAGCTGCATGGCAGGTCAACATATGTCTGGTCAGGCATGTGGTACCCAAGCGGCTGATGTTTTGGCCACGCGATATACGCTTGAGACATATGTTGCAAACAGCAGCTGTGCGATCTGATGCACTAGCCTCAAAAAAGGCCCACACCAAAGAACTTTTTGAATGACGGGCAGAGGCAGCGCCCTGCACAGGCGGAGCTCTGCGGTGTGATTCCGTCGGTGTACTGCCCTTACGCTGGCCACCAAAGGGCATCCTGCCTCGTTGGAGATGTGCCTCCTCCTCCTCCTCCTCCTCCTCCTCTCTCCTATTAGGCACCCACGTGGAGTCAGTGACCTCATCATCCCCTCCCTCCTCATCACTGGAGCCAATCTGGCAGTATGCTGCAGCTGCTGGAACATGACTGCCAGATTGGTGTCCTTCTTGAGCATCCCCTCTGTCTGCTCTCACGCTACTGCCTTCCTCTAGCTGGGTTTCATCATCAGACCCTTCGAAACGCTGGGCATCCTCCTGGAGCATGTACCCAACACTGTGCTGAAACAGTTCGGGGGACTCCTCAGGAGGAGGACATGGTGGGTCTAGGGAAGGAGTGACTGATGATTTGTCTGACATTGATACCAGGGAAGACGACGCTTTGGCAGCTGCTTTTCCAGTACCCTGAGCCTGGGTGAGAGAGGATGAGGAGGAGGAGGAGGGCTTGGTCATCCACTCTACCAAGTCTTCGGCATGATGTGGCTCAACATGTCCAGCTGCCGAAAAGAAGGACAAGCGTGTCCCATGGCCATGTGCTGATGACAATGCACCGCGTCCACGACCAGCACTGTTGCCCCCAGACACAGAGCCTGCTTGCCCTCTTTTATTGCCTCCTGACTGTCTGCCTCTCCTTGTTTGCCTTCCAGACATTCTAATAGATGGCCTGCAGGGAGATGGGAAAAAAGCAATAAGGGCTACCTTCAGGTGTCCTTCTCTGTCCCTTGAAACAAGGACTTTCACAGTGAAAGAAACTGACACTCTCCCTACCTACAGTTTTCTGTCCCTAGAAAAAATGTTTTTTTTAATCACAATATAGCACAAGGACAATTCACTCACTGTCCTTACAGGTCCCTGGAAACAAGGACTTGCAGAGTGAAATAAACTGACACTCTCCCTACCTACAGTTTTCTGTCCCTAGAATAAATGTTTTTTTTAAGCACACTATAGCACAAGGACAATTCACTCACTGTCCTTACAGGTCCCTGGAAACAAGGACTTGCAGAGTGAAATAAACTGACACTCTCCCTACCTACAGTTTTCTGTCCCTAGAATAAATGTTTTTTTTAATCACAATATAGCACAAGGACAATTCACTCACTGTCCTTACAGGTCCCTGGAAACAAGGACTTGCAGAGTGAAATAAACTGACACTCTCCCTACCTACAGTTTTTTGTCCCTAGAATAAATGTTTTTTTTAATCACAATATAGCACAAGGACAATTCACTCACTGTCCTTCCAGGTCCCTGGAAACAAGGACTTGCAGAGTGAAATAAACTGACACTCTCCCTACCTACAGTTTTCTGTCCCTAGAATAAATGTTTTTTTTAAGCACAATATAGCACAAGGACAATTCACTCACTGTCCTTACAGGTCCCTGGAAACAAGGACTTGCAGAGTGAAAGAAAAAAAACACTCTCCCTACCTACAGTTTTCTGTCCCTAGAAAAAATGTTTTTTTTAAGCACAATATAGCACAAGGACAATTCACTCACTGTCCTTACAGGTCCCTGGAAACAAGGACTTGCAGAGTGAAAGAAAAAAAACACTCTCCCTACCTACAGTTTTCTGTCCCTAGAAAAAATGTTTTTTTTAATCACAATATAACACAAGGACAATTCACTCACTGTCCTTCCAGGTCCCTGGAAACAAGGACTTGCAGAGTGAAATAAACTGACACTCTCCCTACCTACAGTTTTCTGTCCCTAGAATAAATGTTTTTTTTAAGCACAATATAGCACAAGGACAATTCACTCACTGTCCTTACAGGTCCCTGGAAACAAGGACTTGCAGAGTGAAAGAAAAAAAACACTCTCCCTACCTACAGTTTTCTGTCCCTAGAAAAAATGTTTTTTTTAATCACAATATAGCACAAGGACAATTCACTCACTGTCCTTCCAGGTCCCTGGAAACAAGGACTTGCAGAGTGAAATAAACTGACACTCTCCCTACCTACAGTTTTCTGTCCCTAGAATAAATGTTTTTTTTAAGCACAATATAGCACAAGGACAATTCACTCACTGTCCTTACAGGTCCCTGGAAACAAGGACTTGCAGAGTGAAAGAAAAAAAACACTCTCCCTACCTACAGTTTTCTGTCCCTAGAAAAAATGTTTTTTTTAATCACAATATAGCACAAGGACAATTCACTCACTGTCCTTACAGGTCCCTGGAAACAAGGACTTGCAGAGTGAAAGAAAAAAAACACTCTCCCTACCTACAGTTTTCTGTCCCTAGAAAAAATGTTTTTTTTAATCACAATATAACACAAGGACAATTCACTCACTGTCCTTCCAGGTCCCTGGAAACAAGGACTTGCAGAGTGAAATAAACTGACACTCTCCCTACCTACAGTTTTCTGTCCCTAGAATAAATGTTTTTTTTAAGCACAATATAGCACAAGGACAATTCACTCACTGTCCTTACAGGTCCCTGGAAACAAGGACTTGCAGAGTGAAAGAAAAAAAACACTCTCCCTACCTACAGTTTTCTGTCCCTAGAATAAATGTTTTTTTTAATCACAATATAGCACAAGGACAATTCACTCACTGTCCTTACAGGTCCCTGGAAACAAGGACTTGCAGAGTGAAAGAAAAAAAACACTCTCCCTACCTACAGTTTTCTGTCCCTAGAAAAAATGTTTTTTTTAATCACAATATAACACAAGGACAATTCACTCACTGTCCTTCCAGGTCCCTGGAAACAAGGACTTGCAGAGTGAAATAAACTGACACTCTCCCTACCTACAGTTTTCTGTCCCTAGAATAAATGTTTTTTTTAATCACAATATAGCACAAGGACAATTCACTCACTGT
This sequence comes from Rana muscosa, assembly GCA_029206835.1. Taxonomy (NCBI): domain Eukaryota; kingdom Metazoa; phylum Chordata; class Amphibia; order Anura; family Ranidae; genus Rana; species Rana muscosa. The sequence continues at coordinate 45,282,806 of CM055119.1, forward strand.
CCTTACAGGTCCCTGGAAACAAGGACTTGCAGAGTGAAAGAAACTGACACTGTCCCTACCTACAGTTTTCTGTCCCTAGAATAAATGTTTTTTTTAAGCACAATATAGCACAAGGAGAATTCACTCACTGTCCTTCCAGGTCCCTGGAAACAAGGACTTGCAGAGTGAAATAAACTGACACTCTCCCTACCTACAGTTTTCTGTCCCTAGAATAAATGTTTTTTTTAAGCACAATATAGCACAAGGACAATTCACTCACTGTCCTTACAGGTCCCTGGAAACAAGGACTTGCAGAGTGAAAGAAACTGACACTCTCCCTACCTACAGTTTTCTGTCCCTAGAATAAATGTTTTTTTAAGCACAATATAGCACAAGGACAATTCACTCACTGTCCTTCCAGGTCCCTGGAAACAAGGACTTGCAGAGTGAAAGAAACTGACACTGTCCCTACCTACAGTTTTCTGTCCCTAGAATAAATGTTTTTTTTAAGCACACTATAGCACAAGCACAAAACACACTGACACTCTCCCTACCTATCCTTCTCTTTCCCTAAACTAAAGGAATCCAGGTTAAGCAAGAAAGAAATAACAGTCACTGTCCCTGCCTATGCTGCTCTATCCCTGCTCCGGAACACACTACACTAGGCCGCCGTGCTGGCGGCCTTTTATAGTGTGGGGCGTGTACTAAACACCCTCAGCAATAATTGGCCACAGACATCCTGCCTGTGGCCAATCATTGCTCTCCTCGCTGCCGGCGCTGTGATTGGCCAAGCATGCGGGGTCACAGTGCATGCTTGGCCAATCACAGCGCCTGGATGACACTGCGATGGCGTAGTGCATTGTGGGCCGTTCGCGTCACTCGAATTTGGCGCGAACGGCCCAAATCGTTCGATCTTCGTCGAACGATCGAACAGCCGATGTTCGAGTCGAACGTATGTTCGACTCGAACACGAAGCTCATCCCTACTTCTCACATACTCTGAAAGCTTCTCATTCGGCTGTTGGAAAGTATGTTCGAATTGGTACACTAATTCTGTCACCTTTTCCAGCTGACCGAACTCCTCTTGTAACATGGCTAAACAGTCCTGAGCTGTGCAATCAGCATTGCCAAACCGGAAGCTGTTCACCGCTTCTGCTGCAGCGCCTTTCAAACTTTCTATAACACGCTGTCTCTTCTGCGCTTCAGGCACCTCCCATGCCTCTACTGCTAGTAGTGCCTGCTCAACCCAGGTATCGAAATATTCTTCCCCTACAGGGACAGGAAGCTTCCATGAGAATGTCTTTAGTCTGCGGTAGCTAGCCTCTACATGTACTGTGCTTGTCTTCTGGCACTTTGCTAGCAAATCCCCTAAGGCGTTTATTAATTCTGGTCCTATGGTAGCGACTGGTGTCACCGGGGGCGTCACCTTTTCTTTTCTTTCAGGTGAGACACGGGGTGTCCCTTGTGGTGATCCCGTTGGGGATGGTTCCGTCTTAACGGTTATTGCGTGAGCCAACCTATAAGTTCTATTGTCTGGGGTGCGCACACATTTGCGCTTAAAGGTTTCAGGCATTCCGTCCCACCATTCTATCAGCGCATACTGATATGAGATGTTTGGGTCTGACTTCATGTCCATCACCCACGGTGTACAGTCTGGGGACATTGACACCACAAGTTTCTCTACCGTCTCTGTTGACCATTCCTCCCCTGGGAGGCTGATGACCACCGACTGATCTGGATCTGTCTTAGCTGCTTCGCACCACACTTTAACCTCTGACGGGTCCATGCCGGTACTCTTGGCGTGTTCACCTGCTGTATCAGGATCCTGGACTCGAGAGCCCCCACGTGTAGCGCTACCCCCAGTTAAGAGAGCCGCTGGTTTGATTTTCGGGCCCTGAGTACAGCTCCACCAACCCCCGGCAATCTTATATAATCCTCTATGGCACAGTTAGTCTAGGGATGTTCTCTATCACAATCTAACTTCAGATTAGATATAAGCACTATGGCTTATGATAACACAGTGATGCAAATGGTAAGGTATAACAGCTTTACTTTTGGTTAAAAGAGCATTAGTCAAACATAACATATAACTGGCTTACAGAGCCCTGCAGCAATAGATGTAGTATATAGTAATAGCACAGCGCGGTAACCCACCACGTGCAGCTATTGCTATCTACACGCCCTATGGCACACTAAACAATATTCTATCTCCCCTCCCTGGTCAGGCCTGACATAGAATAAAACTCAGTCTTGTGAATAAAAATGTCTTCGCATGCAAACTTGAAATGGTGGTGCACGTTCAGGAACAGTATTGTAATCCACAAAGTAGGCAATCACAAGGAACACTATGCTGGGGACCCTTTAACTCTGTCCTGCTACCGGTCTCCAGCAGAACAGCAAATAAAGAATCGGTGGGCCAAGGCAGTCTATAGGCCTAAGCACAGTACAGCCTATTGGTTTGAGCAGGTGCTCGCTCACCACTCCGGACGCGATCCCAGTCCGGGACTTCCACCTGCTGTGTCTCCGCACACAGCGTCTGCAACGATCGGGTCCCCGATCCAACGGATGTCCGCAGCAAACAAAGTCAGATGCCATCCAGGTTCTGCAATGGGATAGAAGGCTCTTCTGAAGTTGCGCAAGGCCCCAGGCTTCAGGCCTTGCACTCCAGCAGATCCGCACAGGAAGAAGCTGTTGCTTGCAGCGTGGTGTCCAAAGAGGCCGAGCTCCGCCTCGCCTCCCTCTTAAATAGCCCCTCCCATGAGTCTCTGCGGTGGCAACATTGCACCCTGGGTGCCAAACAGGACTCTGGGAAATGTATTTCCCAGAGTATTAAAGGAGACCCGCTACATATATATATATATATATATTATATATATATATATAAAAGGAAGGTGCAAAGTAAAATGGCCCAAATATGCACTGCTCGGCGCCTAAATGCTAAATTGCTATTTCAGAAAATAACCTCTCCAGCTAAGCAGTTAAGAGGTTAATAGGAATAGAAGACAACAGTAAACTCAAATTCATCAAGGTTACTAAAACTTATGATAAAGGTTATAGATAAATATATAGCAGCTATTTAAATTCTATACACATGAGAACCTCATATATATAAAATGATAAAAATAAATACAAAAAATCATATTAAAAATTCATAGTCCATATGATAAACAGCGCTAGTTATGGATAAGTGTCCAAAAGCACACAGTACACTTGAGTGATGACTTTGCAACAGTCTAATTAAAAGTGAAGTTTCTTCTGTGTATATGGTCTGTAGTGCACCCTACACCAATCAAAAATCTTCACCACGAGTGAGGCACACTCCCCCTCTGGGGTTCAAACTCACCACAAGGATGAAAAAGATAAGCCTTTCAAATCTGTAGGTAATCTCGCTCCAACTTCAGTCATCACCACCAGGGTAGTAAGGGTTAAAATCCTCAGGAACACATATAAGGACATAAAGCACCAAATAGTGTAATATTGCTTTAATAAGGAAATCCCCCAATACAATATCCCTGTATCAAATGCACGTACATAAAATTCACTTGTTAAAAGCACATAGAAATGAAGAGTGTATTCACCGCTAATCCGACCCAAGAGGGCGTCCGTGTTGCAAACGTGACGCTGTAATATCTTTTCCTAGTATGGGACAGCTGGCCGTGGAGTTCACTCTGCACTTCCTGGTTACAGAGACGCTGCGGTATCTGAGCCCTGACCGGTTTCGTCACAGGCTGACTTCAACTGAGGGCACAGACAGCCAGCGTCGGCGTGCGTACTATCATCACCCCGCTCCTCATCCATTGGCTGGAGCGCCGCTATCGAACCGCCCTGATTGGTGCTTGTCAGGGCGGAAGATTCATGCGCCCGTCGTCAGATCGGAGCATTCTATGGGAGTGATCAGACTGCACGAATGACTACACAACCAAACGGAGCTAATTCAGCATAAATGTTATGGCTAATACACCAGCGTATACACATAATAGACTTGTCTTATCCTAAAAGATCATCTCACGGTCAGTGCTGTGCAAACCATGTGTGTTATTCACATTAAAACAAAACTGTGTTTAAAATGCCTTATGAGGCAACTCTTTAAAAGTTACCTCTAAAGTAATGAACAAAAAGTAGTAAACAAAAAATAATAATTAATAATAAGCAGGAAAAAGGAAATTTCTTTAAAAGAGAGCACTATGGAAATCTAGGGTTAACAGCACCAGCTATTTTTCAATGACACAGATATTAATATAATCTGTATCATAAGTGGTGTAGTCTTCCTCGGCTCAAATATTTACAGAAAAAAACACATTCAGACTTTGCAGCCATCCTGTGTATGTCAGTATATTCTAGAGACAAAATATATCCAAAGTTGGGGTTCAAGCCCAATAATCCCAATATTAAAAATGGATTAGCAAAGGATAAATAATATTGTAGGACATATAAATATGAAGTACACATATACGTAAAAATACACACATATATATATATATAAAACCCTAATGTACATAGAGTATAAATTTCACGTAAACCAGATGACAAAATCTTTAAAATTAAAATTAAAATAAAATTAGATTCATGATTAGATTTAAAATAAGCAAGGCAAAGCTATAATATAGCTTTAAGTGTGGGGAAACATTAATCCTATATGAGATAGCTGATCCTGTATGAAATCAGTCAAGGATAACAGGGACCTTACAGGCAAAATATGAGGAGCGGGTGTTTTAATGTATAATTAAAAGTGTTGGTAAGCTAGTTTAAGACAATATGAAATGGACGTAGGTCATAAAAGTGTCAATAAACCAATAAAACCATCGCAAAAACACTAATAAGAACTACTAAAACCCACTAAAAAGGATATTAATAATCACTAATAAAACAATTAATATCTAAATCTACGTTCAACCCCTTAGGTGATAAAGTATCAACAGAATAAATCCATTGGGTCTCAAGCTTGGATAATTCTCTTACTAAATTGGACCCCCTCCATGGTGGTTTCAGGTGGTCCACACCCCAAAACTTGAGCCCTGCGGGGTTTTGATCATGGAACAATTTAAAATGTAGAGAGACATTATGGTCTTTATACCCAATTTTGATGTTTGCCATATGCTCAGCAACTCGTACTTTGAGAGCCCTTTTGGTACGACCTATGTACAATAATTTACAAGGGCATTCCAAAACATACACCACAAAGGTGGTGTTACAGGTAATGAAGTCCCTTATGGCAAACTCTCTGTTATTAAACGTAGAGGTAAACTTTTCCAGTGCTCTGAGAGGTTTATTCACCTCTCTACAAGGACGGCATTTCCTGCAGGCATAAAAGCCATCCTTATCCCAAAAAGAGGGGTTTTGTTTTGGTGCATCCAGCACCTTTTTAACGACCCTATCTCCATAATTAGGAGCTTTCCTATATATAAAAGTAGGTCTTATTGGTATATGTATTTTGAGGATTTTGTCAAGTAGGAGTATATGCCAATGAGAGGTAAAAATTTGCTCCACCTCTTTATACTGAGAATGGTATCCAGATATAAAACTCCATTCGTAGTTGATTTTACTTTTTTGGCATTGCAAAGGGTTCTTGTTCAGATAATTGATTCTGGGAGTGGCTGCGAGATCTTCAATAATTTTATTCAATCGTGTTTCTTTATAGCCTTTTTCAATAAATTTATTCTTCAACACATCAGATTGGGATAAAAAGTCAGCATCGTCAGAGCAATTACGTCTTACCCGCATAAGTTGGCCTTTAGGGATGTTTCTTAGCAATGCGGGATGATGCCCGCTTTGTGTGGGAAGAAAGCTATTAGCATCTGTGGGCTTAAAGTAAACCTTAGTGCCCAGTTTATTGCCATTTCTAAATATATGAAGGTCTAAAAAATGGATACTTTCCTTATTGTATTCACAAATAAGGTTGATGTTGTTAGTATTCTGGTTTAATTCTTCCAAAAAGGTTTCCAATGACGCTGTTGATCCTGCCCAAATGAGGAATAAATCGTCGATATATCATCGATACAGTAGTAGTTCATTACGTTTTTTGTGGAAAATTGTTTTATCCTCCCACTCTGACATAAAAAGGTTAGGTATGCTCGGAGCAAATTTGGCTCCCATAGCTACTCCCTTCTTTTGGGAATAAAAACTTCCATCGAACCAAAAATAGTTGTGCCCTAGACAAAAGTCAAGGGCATTGCGTAGGAACACCTTTTGTGAATGGGAGATATCTTCTCGTTTACTTAATGCCCAATTTAAGGCCAGAAGTGCATCGTCATGCTGAATAATTGTATATAACGACGAGACGTCTGCAGTAACCAGAAACACTTCTTCTTTTCCAGACAAATCTATTTCCTGTAATAGTGTCAAGAGGTTTTTAGTATCCCTTAGGTAGGCCACCGTCGATGTCACACTGCTCTGGAGGTAGTGGTCAAGATATTGACCCAGACGTGAAGTGATTGATCCAATCCCATTCACAATCGGTCTTGCTGGTGGAAGGTTAAGATCTTTATGGATCTTGGGGAGAGTATAGATAGTAGGTATCCGACTACTACTAGGTACCAAGTACGTCCTCTCACGTGAAGATAGTGCTCTAGTTTGGAAGCCCATTTCGACCAGTTTCTGTAAATTCATTTCATATTGTGTAGTGGGGTCTTTTTCCAACTTCACATATGTTGCTTCTTCTGATAACATCTGTATTAGTTGGTCATGGTAAAACTCTTTACTGAGGATTACCACCCCTCCTCCTTTATCTGCTGGCCTAACCACTATCTCCTTTCTCTTCTCTAGGAGTTCTATACCTTCCTTTATGTACCGTGGATTAACGTTTCTCTTTGGTTTGATATGTTCCAAATCACGAATAATCAGTCCTTTAAACACATCCAAGGGTTGATTAGTGCCCAATAAAGGGTTAAAGAGTGATTTGTTTCGTAAACCACTATCTGTTGGTACTAATGAGACACTTGTTACAGGATTTGAGTTTTTACTCAAAAAATATTTTTTCATGTTCAGTTTCCTCATATATTTGTTTATATCTATAAACACGTTAAATTTATTAATTGGAATGTGTTTTTTTCTGTAAATATTTGAGCCGAGGAAGACTACACCACTTATGATACAGATTATATTAATATCTGTGTCATTGAAAAATAGCTGGTGCTGTTAACCCTAGATTTCCATAGTGCTCTCTTTTAAAGAAATTTCCTTTTTCCTGCTTATTATTAATTATAATTTTTTGTTTACTACTTTTTGTTCATTACTTTAGAGGTAACTTTTAAAGAGCTGCCTCATAAGGCATTTTAAACACAGTTTTGTTTTAATGTGAATAACACACATGGTTTGCACAGCACTGACCGTGAGATGATCTTTTAGGATAAGACAAGTCTATTATGTGTATACGCTGGTGTATTAGCCATAACATTTATGCTGAATTAGCTCCGTTTGGTTGTGTAGTCATTCGTGCAGTCTGATCACTCCCATAGAATGCTCCGATCTGACGACGGGCGCATGAATCTTCCGCCCTGACAAGCACCAATCAGGGTGGTTCGATAGCGGCGCTCCAGCCAATGGATGAGGAGCGGGGTGATGATAGTACGCACGCCGACGCTGGCTGTCTGTGCCCTCAGTTGAAGTCAGCCTGTGACGAAACCGGTCAGGGCTCAGATACCGCAGCGTCTCTGTAACCAGGAAGTGCAGAGTGAACTCCACGGCCAGCTGTCCCATTCTAGGAAAAGATATTACAGCGTCACGTTTGCAACACGGACGTCCTCTTGGGTCGGATTAGCGGTGAATACACTCTTCATTTCTATGTGCTTTTAACAAGTGAATTTTATGTACGTGCATTTGATACAGGGATATTGTATTGGGGGATTTCCTTATTAAAGCAATATTACACTATTTGGTGCTTTATGTCCTTATATGTGTTCCTGAGGATTTTAACCCTTACTACCCTGGTGGTGATGACTGAAGTTGGAGCGAGATTACCTACAGATTTGAAAGGCTTATCTTTTTCATCCTTGTGGTGAGTTTGAACCCCAGAGGGGGAGTGTGCCTCACTCGTGGTGAAGATTTTTGATTGGTGTAGGGTGCACTACAGACCATATACACAGAAGAAACTTCACTTTTAATTAGACTGTTGCAAAGTCATCACTCAAGTGTACTGTGTGCTTTTGGACACTTATCCATAACTAGCGCTGTTTATCATATGGACTATGAATTTTTAATATGATTTTTTTGTATTTATTTTTATCATTTTATATATATGAGGTTCTCATGTGTATAGAATTTAAATAGCTGCTATATATTTATCTATAACCTTTATCATAAGTTTTAGTAACCTTGATGAATTTGAGTTTACTGTTGTCTTCTATTCCTATTAACCTCTTAACTGCTTAGCTGGAGAGGTTATTTTCTGAAATAGCAATTTAGCATTTAGGCGCCGAGCAGTGCATATTTGGGCCATTTTACTTTGCACCTTCCTTTTATTTTATTCTACATATCTTTTTGCCTGGCAGCCATGGATGCACTGCTATTCCTGACTAATAGGAATATAGATATTAACAGTATTTTCACTGTTAACGAGCACACTACTGCACAACTAAACTACAATGGGGTCATGACCGCTCTTGGTAACTCACTAGAAAAACAAGTGAGAACCTGGTGGGATATATGCACCTTAGAACAATATCTAAAAGAACGGATTATTATTAGAAGCTTAAGATGGGAAGTAGTACCCCAGGATGGTCTAGATGACCCCGAGTCCATGTCCGAATGGCTGGAATTTTTTAATGGGGTAGGTTTTAAACTGCAGGAATTGATTTTAAAAAGGAAAAAGAAAAAGATGGTGAAACTAGAAATAAGGATAAATGACTTACAAAAACAATTAGACCCTATCAAAGATAGTCAACAAGTCATAGATTGTAATACACGTATAAAGAAAAAATGAGAAAAGGTGGATAAGGAAACTCAGAAAAAGAAAACTAAAAAATTCCATAGAGACTTAGGAGACTTTCGTTCGAACACGATTTACCTATGGCAACAACTAAACCCCACTGAAGCAAGAGACATAGAAGGCATAACCATGGAAACTCAGCATGACACCAATATTGGAAGTCAACAGCCCTCTAGCAGTCTCCCATTACCCATAGTTGACAGGAGAGACTTGGGCACTCAGCATGCCCCTATCAACCACTCCACACCAATCAGAAATGATTATAACTATGGAAGGGGGAAACCAAGAAGACTTGGTCCATCGAATCCTCAACACAGACCACCACCGACAGACGACTATTACCCGGTACCGGTATATAATAGGTACGATCCCTTATGGGATGATAGAAATAGACAACAATACCAGTCACAACGGTCCTCTTTTTTAGGGAGAGGCAGGGGATGGCAGAAGAGGGGCAGAGGATCGAACAACCAGAGAGGACGAATGCCAACTTACCCACAACAAGGGACAGAATACAGGGGACCACAACATGCACCTATGCAGAGAGACCCACAGTGGAGAGATCCCCCACATTGGGAACGAGAGAGGATGCAACAACCAGGCCCAAGGAGAGAAGGAGTAGAGGCTGCAGGGCCGGACGAAGGACACAAGAAAATAAGTCGAAAGGAGTACGAGAAGGATTACGATTAGATGGCATTTTTAACTTAACAGATGTGATTTTAACAGATAAAGAGACTAATATTTTAAATTTGGGACTTAAATGTGGCTTACACCGTCCAATTAATAAATTTAACGTGTTTATAGATATAAACAAATATATGAGGAAACTGAACATGAAAAAATATTTTTTGAGTAAAAACTCAAATCCTGTAACAAGTGTCTCATTAGTACCAACAGATAGTGGTTTACGAAACAAATCACTCTTTAACCCTTTATTGGGCACTAATCAACCCTTGGATGTGTTTAAAGGACTGATTATTCGTGATTTGGAACATATCAAACCAAAGAGAAACGTTAATCCACGGTACATAAAGGAAGGTATAGAACTCCTAGAGAAGAGAAAGGATATAGTGGTTAGGCCAGCAGATAAAGGAGGAGGGGTGGTAATCCTCAGTAAAGAGTTTTACCATGACCAACTAATACAGATGTTATCAGAAGAAGCAACATATGTGAAGTTGGAAAAAGACCCCACTACACAATATGAAATGAATTTACAGAAACTGGTCGAAATGGGCTTCCAAACTAGAGCGCTATCTTCACGTGAGAGGACGTACTTGGTACCTAGTAGTAGTCGGATACCTACTATCTATACTCTCCCCAAGATCCATAAAGATCTTAACCTTCCACCAGTAAGACCGATTGTGAATGGGATTGGATCAATCACTTCACGTCTGGGTCAATATCTTGACCACTACCTCCAGAGCAGTGTGACATCGACGGTGGCCTACCTAAGGGATACTAAAAACCTCTTGACACTATTACAGGAAATAGATTTGTCTGGAAAAGAAGAAGTGTTTCTGGTTACTGCAGACGTCTCGTCGTTATATACAATTATTCAGCATGACGATGCACTTCTGGCCTTAAATTGGGCATTAAGTAAACGAGAAGATATCTCCCATTCACAAAAGGTGTTCCTACGCAATGCCCTTGACTTTTGTCTAGGGCACAACTATTTTTGGTTCGATGGAAGTTTTTATTCCCAAAAGAAGGGAGTAGCTATGGGAGCCAAATTTGCTCCGAGCATAGCTAACCTTTTTATGTCAGAGTGGGAGGATAAAACAATTTTCCACAAAAAACGTAATGAACTACTACTGTATCGACGATATATCAACGATTTATTCCTCATTTGGGCAGGATCAACAGCGTCATTGGAAACCTTTTTGGAAGAATTAAACCAGAATACTAACAACATCAACCTTATTTGTGAATACAATAAGGAAAGTATCCATTTTTTAGACCTTCATATATTTAGAAATGGCAATAAACTGGGCACTAAGGTTTACTTTAAGCCCACAGATGCTAATAGCTTTCTTCCCACACAAAGCGGGCATCATCCCGCATGGCTAAGAAACATCCCTAAAGGCCAACTTATGCGGGTAAGACGTAATTGCTCTGACGATGCTGACTTTTTATCCCAATCTGATGTGTTGAAGAATAAATTTATTGAAAAAGGCTATAAAGAAACACAATTGAATAAAATTATTGAAGATCTCGCAGCCACTCCCAGAATCAATTATCTGAACAAGAACCCTTTGCAATGCCAAAAAAGTAAAATCAACTACGAATGGAGTTTTATATCTGGATACCATTTTTAGTATAAAGAGGTGGAGCAAATTTTTACCTCTCATTGGCATATACTCCTACTTGACAAAACCCTCAAAATACATATACCAATAAGACCTACTTTTATATATAGGAAAGCTCCTAATTATGGAGATAGGGTCGTTAAAAAGGTGCTGGATGCACCAAAAAAACCCCCTCTTTTTGGGATAAGGATGGCTTTTATGCCTGCAGGAAATGTCGTCCTTGTAGAGAGGTGAATAAACCTCTCAGAGCACTGGAAAAGTTTACCTCTACGTTTAATAACAGAGAGTTTGCCATAAGGGACTTCATTACCTGTAACACCACTTATGTGGTGTATGTTTTGGAATGCCCTTGTAAATTATTGTACATAGGTCGTACCAAAAGGGCTCTCAAAGTACGAGTTGCTGAGCATATGGCAAACATCAAAATTGGGTATAAAGACCATAATGTCTCTCTACATTTTAAATTGTTCCATGATCAAAACCCCGCAGGGCTCAAGTTTTGGGGTGTGGACCACCTGAAACCACCATGGAGGGGGTCCAATTTAGTAAGAGAATTATCCAAGCTTGAGACCCAATGAATTTATTCTGTTGATACTTTATCACCTAAGGGGTTGAACGTAGATTTAGATATTAATTGTTTTATTAGTGATTATTAATATCCTTTTTAGTGGGTTTTAGTAGTTTTTATTAGTGTTTTTGCAATGGTTTTATTGGTTTATTGACACTTTTATGACCTACGTCCGTTTCATATTGTCTTAAACTAGCTTACCAACACTTTTAATTATACATTAGAACACCCGCTCCTCATATTTTGCCTGTAAGGTCCCTGTTATCCTTGACTGATTTCATACAGGATCAGCTATCTCATATAGGATTAATGTTTCCCCACACTTAAAGCTATATTATAGCTTTGCCTTGCTTATTTTAAATCTAATCATGAATCTAATTTTATTTTAATTTTAATTTTAAAGATTTTGTCATCTGGTTTACGTGAAATTTATACTCTATGTACATTAGGGTTTTATATATATATATATATATATATATATATATATATATATATATATATGTGTGTATATATATATATGTGTGTGTATTTTTACGTATATGTGTACTTCATATTTATATGTCCTACAATATTATTTATCCTTTGCTAATCCATTTTTAATATTGGGATTATTGGGCTTGAACCCCAACTTTGGATATATTTTGTCTCTAGAATATACTGACATACACAGGATGGCTGCAAAGTCTGAATGTGTTTTTTTCTGTAAATATTTGAGCCGAGGAAGACTACACCACTTATTATACAGATTATATTAATATCTGTGTCATTGAAAAATAGCTGGTGCTGTTAACCCTAGATTTCCATAGTGCTCTCTTTTAAAGAAATTTCATTTTTCCTGCTTATTATTAATTATTATTTTTTGTTTACTACTTTTTGTTCATTACTTTAGAGGTAACTTTTAAAGAGCTGCCTCATAAGGCATTTTAAACACAGTTTTGTTTTAATGTGAATAACACACATGGTTTGCACAGCACTGACCGTGAGATGATCTTTTAGGATAAGACAAGTCTATTATGTGTATACGCTGGTGTATTAGCCATAACATTTATGCTGAATTAGCTCCGTTTGGTTGTGTAGTCATTCGTGCAGTCTGATCACTCCCATAGAATGCTCCGATCTAACGACGGGCGCATGAATCTTCCGCCCTGACAAGCACCAATCAGGGCGGTTCGATAGCGGCGCTCCAGCCAATGGATGAGGAGCGGGGTGATGATAGTACGCACGCCGACGCTGGCTGTCTGTGCCCTCAGTTGAAGTCAGCCTGTGACGAAACCGGTCAGGGCTCAGATACCGCAGCGTCTCTGTAACCAGGAAGTGCAGAGTGAACTCCACGGCCAGCTGTCCCATACTAGGAAAAGATATTACAGCGTCACGTTTGCAACACGGACGCCCTCTTGGGTCGGATTAGCGGTGAATACACTCTTCATTTCTATGTGCTTTTAACAAGTGAATTTTATGTACGTGCATTTGATACAGGGATATTGTATTGGGGGATTTCCTTATTAAAGCAATATTACACTATTTGGTGCTTTATGTCCTTATATGTGTTCCTGAGGATTTTAACCCTTACTACCCTGGTGGTGATGACTGAAGTTGGAGCGAGATTACCTACAGATTTGAAAGGCTTATCTTTTTCATCCTTGTGGTGAGTTTGAACCCCAGAGGGGGAGTGTGCCTCACTCGTGGTGAAGATTTTTGATTGGTGTAGGGTGCACTACAGACCATATACACAGAAGAAACTTCACTTTTAATTAGACTGTTGCAAAGTCATCACTCAAGTGTACTGTGTGCTTTTGGACACTTATCCATAACTAGCGCTGTTTATCATATAGACTATGAATTTTTAATATGATTTTTTGTATTTATATATATATATATATATATATATATATATATATGCTCTGTATCCTGTGTAACTAGATCTGACTGCAGGCCATTCCTGGTGTACGTTTTCAACTACACTTTCAGGCAGGTGATTCAGTGATCTGCAGTGCATAAAATATATACTATATACCAGGGATATGCAATTAGAGGACCTCCAGCTGTTGCAAAACTACAAGTCCCATCATGCCTCTGCCTCTGGGTGTCATGCTTGCTGCTGTCAGAGTCTCGCTATGCCTCATGGGACTTGTAGTTTGGCAACAGCTGGAGGTCCGCTAATTGCATATCCCTGCTATATACTGTCTCCTACATATATATCCACTGCATTCTAGTCTAGCCAAGCCTATACCTGACTATAGGCCATTCCTGGTGTACATATTCAAATACACTTTCAGGCAGGCAGGCAGGTGATTCAGTGATCTGCAGTGCATAAAATATATACTGTATACTGTCTCCTACATATATATCCACTGCATTCTAGTCTAGTCAAGCCTATACCTGACTATAGGCCATTCCTGGTGTACGGATTCAAAGACACTTTCAGGCAGGCAGGCCAGGTAGGTGATTCAGTGATCTGCAGTGCATAAAATATATATACACTGTCTCCTACATATATATCCACTGCATTCTAGTCTAGCCAAGCCTGTACCTGACTATAGGCCATTCCTGGTGTATGTATTAAAAGACACTTTCAGACAGGCAGGCCAGGCAAATGATTCAGTGATCTGCAGTGCATAAAATATAAATACCATCTCCTACATATATATCCACTGCATTCTAGTCTAGCCAAGCCTATACCTGACTACAGGCCATTCCTGGTGTACGTTTTCAACTACACTTTCAGGCAGGCGATTCAGTGATCTGCAGTGCATAAAGATGTATATACAGTCTCCTACATATATATCCACTGCATTCTAGTCTAGCCAAGCCTATGTCAGGGCTGGGCTCAGCCCTTCCTTCTCTGTGCTGGCAGCTCAGCTGTCAGCTAATTGCCAGCTCCCATCTCTCCACAGTGATCCACCTGTTGATGTTCCTGCTCGTCAGCTCTGCCTACTTAAAGCCTTCCAGTTCATTTGCTCTCCGCCTTCGCCTGTGTTAACATCACAAGAGACTTTCTCCTGCATTCCTGTTGAAGACCTGCTTGACTGACGTTCCCTCTGGCTACAGATCCTGCTTGCTGTACTACTACCTTTATCGCTGACTTTTGGACATTGGCTTGGCCGACTACCCGATCTGGTTACTGAACTCTGGCTATGTTTTGACTACGCTTACTCAGTTTACCTTTTTATTTTTATTATTAAACAAGTGTGATTTAACTGTACTTCTGTCTTGGTCTGATTCATGGTTTCTGACAGTAGGCGAAGGCCATGAATTCAGAAGATGCAGCCAATCACCTTGTTGGTAATATTTTTTCCAGATTGGATGACCTGGATCACTGCATGGATTAGAGGTATGTCTGGTTCCGCTCCGCTTCCCCAGCGGTTTGGGGGCGATCCAGTTCAGTGCAGAGGGTTTCTCAACCAGGTTAAGATATACTTTGAGATACTGCCCCGGGCATTTCCCATGGACAGAAGCAAAGTGGGTTTCGTGATATCTTTGCTTTCTGACAGAGCCTTGGCCTGGGCAAACCCTCTATGGGAGACGCAAAAACCCGTGGTCCTGAGTTACCCAGAATTTGTGGCTTCCTTCAAAAGGGTATTTGACGTTCCCGCACACTCCGCTTCTGCTGCCAAGTGCCTCATGTCCATCAAACAGAGTACGAGAATGGTTGCCGATTACGCCATTGAATTCCGTACTCTGGCAGCAGAGGTTGCTTGGAACAATGAGGCCCTCGTGGCTGATTTTTCTCATGGTCTTTTGGATAACATCAAGGATGAGATAGCAGCCCGAGATATACCCACTGAGCTGGAGAAGTTGATCACATTTGCCATCTTCATTGACTCCAAACTCTGAGAGAGATTCTCTCTTAAGGAGCGTTTGCAGAAGCCTCCTGTACAGTTGTCTCCGAGCTTTGCAGTCTCGCCCTTACCTCCCCCACCTCCCATGCCACCTGGTACCGAGTTGGTCTGTGAAGATGAACCCATGCACTTGGGCTTCACGCGTCTCTCTGCGGACAAGAGAGCCCTTAGGAGGAGGGAGAGATTGTGCCTTTATTGTGGCCAGGCTGGTCACTTTTTGAAGTCTTGTTCTACCCGTCCAGGGAACGCCCGAAACTTGAGGTCCTGTCACGGACAGACCTTAGGTGGCGTTGTTTTGTCTCCAGTTTCCCAGAAGGATAAGCCCCTGGTTTTGGTTACCCTGTCGTTGGCTGAGTCGTCCGTCGAGATACAGGCTCTAATTGGCTCCGGGGCTGCAGGCCTGTTAATTTATGCTGCCTTTGTATCAAATAAATTGATTCTGCTGCAGCTGCGTGACACTCCACTTGCCATTGAGGCTCTTGATGGGAGACCTCTACAGCCTGCCCATGTGACTCATGAGACTGTTCTGTTGTCCATGGCGGTAGGGGCTCTTCACCGTGAGATAATCCAATTCCAAGTTATTTCCTCACCTAAGTTTCCGCGGGTTATTGGTTATCCTTGGCTACAGAGGCACAACCCCTCTTTTGATTGGCTCCGTGCTGAGGTTCTGTCCTGGTCACCACAATGCAGTAAGAGATGCTTTCAAAAGGTAGCCACGGTCCTGTGCACCTCTTCACTCTCCTCCCTGCCAGAAGAGTATCGCAATTTTAGCGATGTCTTTGATAAGGGTCAAGCCGGTACTTTGCCTCCACACCGGTCGTATGATTGTGCAATTGACCTTCAACCTGGTGCCATACTCCCTTGTGGCCGGGTTTACCCTTTGTCGGTCTTGGAGGATAAGGCCATGGAGGACTATGTTGCAGATGCACTCTCTCAAAGTTTCATCCGCAAATCCTCGTGTCCTGCTGGTTTCTTTTTCGTGAAGAAGAAGAGTAGTGACCTGAGACCTTGCATTGATTATAGGGGTCTCAATCGTCTCACCATTAAGAAGGCCTATCCGATTCCGTTGAATACAGAGTTATTTGACCGCCTCAGGGGAGCAACGTTTTTCACGAAGCTTGATTTGTGAGGGGCATGCAATCTCGTGAGGATTAAGGAGGGCGACGAGTGGAAAACTGCCTTTAATACCAGAACAGGTCATTATGAGTATCTCATAATGCCTTTTGGCCTCTGTAACGCTCCGGCAGTTTTCCAAGAGTTTATTAACGATGTCCTCTGAGATTTGTTGCAGTTATGTGTGGTGGTCTATCTCGATGATATCCTCATATTTTCCAAGTCCCTGGAGAGCCACCACACAGATGTCTGTAGAGTGCTACAAAAACTAAGAGAGAACAATCTCTATTGTAAACTGGAGAAATGTGAATTCCATCGGGAACAGGTCAAATTCCTGGGTTATGAAATTTTCACGGCTGGTTTTTTCGATGGACCCAGAGAAACATTCTGCTGTCCTACAGTAGCCTCGACCCGTGGTTTTACGTCCTCTGCAGTGTTTTTTTGGCTTTGTCAACTATTATCGGAAGTTTATTCGTAACTTCTCGTCCCTGGTCAAGCCCCTGACTGATATGACCAGAAAGGACGGTAACCCACAGAGTTGGTCTCTAGAGTCCATTAAGGCTTTTGAGAGTCTTAAGACTACCTTTGTTTCTGCTCCTGTGCTGGCACATCCTGATCCTACGTTGCCTTTTATCCTTGAAGTTGATGCTTCTGAGACTGGAGTTGGCGCCCTTCTGTCTCAACGTCCTAGCTCTGACAGCGCTTTGCATCCGTGTGGCTACTTTTCCAAGAAATTGTCACCTGCGGAGTGCAATTACGAGACTGGTGACAGAGAGCGGTTGGCGATCATTTTAGCCCTGAAAGAATGGAGACATCTCCTCGAAGGTACCACTGTTGCCGAATTGCGAACATTATGGGCCGTTCGCGACAAATTCGAGTGGCACGTCACGGCCCATAATTCATGCATTGCTGGCTGATGATTGGCCAAGCATGCACTATGACCCGCATGCTTTGGTCAATCACAGTGCAGAAAAAACGGAGAGCCGTAATTGGCCAAAGCCAGGGTGGCTTTGGCCAATTATGGCTCAGGGGGTTTAGTACACGCCCAGCACTATATAAGGCCGTCCGCTCGACGGCCTTGTGTAGTGTGTTGGAGTTGTGAAAAGAGAGAGTTTACAGAGACAGACAGTGTCATTTATATTGAGTTAGATAGAGCAGGCAGGCGAGTCAGTTAGCTGCAGTTACAGTGTGTAGAGGATATATATGCATCCTAGGTGTTGTATATATATTTATACACTGTATTCAGTTTAGCTAGATCCGTTCCTGGTTCTCTCTATACTGTCACAGGCAGGCAGGTGATTGTGCTAGCTGCAGACAGTCAGTGTTTCACTTAGTGTACTGTGTGCTTTGCATAGCATTCACCTAAAGCTTACCTCAATACAGTTAGTGGCTATTATAGTGGTGTTCTCATAATAAAACCACAAGCAGAGAGCTGCAAGTATTTTCATTTAGTGTACTTTGTCCCTCTCTGCACAGTTTTCACCTAAAACTAACTGCTGCTGCTTTTACCGTACTAATACCACAGCAGGCAGTTGATTCTGATAGCTGCATTATCAGTACAGACAAATATATATATATATATATATATATATATATATATATATATATATATATATATATATATATTGTGACGGTATGCGAGGTGAGATACATGACAATCGCTACATTTCACCTCGCATTCGGTCCGTTGTAAGAGACCGAACGGGAATCCGGTCCGGTTTTTCCAGCCTCTGTGGCAGGCTGGGTTCCGGTCCTGATGTTCTGGTCCACCTGAGTCCACACTCGAGTGGAAGTTAAAAGACCAGGAAGAGAACACAGCTGGGCTCTGGCCTGAGACTCAGAGGGAAACCTGAGTCAGAGGAGCTCTGTTTGTTGGATTGGAAAAGAAAGGTTTGCTTCACCTTGTGTTTTGTGGGTGACGGGGACCAGCCCCTCACTGTATAGAGAACGGTTACTGTTTAGTTTAGCGCAAGGACGGCAAGGATTTGATTTACTGTTTTGTTTATTTTGTATGACTATTGCAAACCACTTGTAAATAAAGCTGGCAATACGCCAGGTTTTAAAGAAACTGCCTGTACGCTGACCTTCATTCTGAGAAAAGGTGATCTCCACGAGCTAATCTCCCACAATATATATATATATATATATATATACATACACATCCCACCTTTGTGCAGCTACATCTCACTGCAGGCCATTATAATGTCTGGAAGGCAAACAAGGAGAGGCAGACAGTCACAAGCCAATAAAAGAGGGCAAGCAGGCTCTGTGTCTAGAGGCAACAGTGCTGCTGGTCATGGACACGGTGCATCCTCATCAGCACGTGGCCGTGGGATGCGCTTGTCCATCTTTTCGGCAGCTGACCATGTTGAGCCGCAACATGCCCAAGACTTGGGATGTGGATGACCAAGCCGTCCTCCTCCTCCTCATCCTCTCTCACCCAGGCTCAGGGTACTTTGTCTGGCAAAGCATCTGCAAAAGCGGCCTCTTCCCTCGGCTCAATGGCATCACTCACTTCTTCCCTAGCCCCACCATGTCCTCCTGATGAGTCCATCGAACTGTTTGGCCACAGTGTTGGGTACATGCTCCAGGAGGATGCCCAACGTTTTGAAGGCTCTGATGATGGAACCCAGCTGGAGGAAGGCAGTAACGTGAGCTCAGAGAGAGGGGGTAGTAATGTGAGCCCAGAGAGAGGGGGTGCCCAACAAGGACAGCTATCTGGCAGTCATGTTCCCCCAGCTGCAGAATGCTGCCAGATTGTCTCCAGTGATGAGGAGGGAGGGGATGATGAGGTCACTGACTCCACGTGGGTGCCTGATAGGGGAGAGGAGGAGGAGGCACATCTCCAATGAGGCAGGATGCCCTCCAGGGGCCAGCTTAAGGGCAGCACACCGACTGCATCACACCGCAGAGCTCCGCATGTGCAGGGCGCTGCTGTCTCTGCGTGTTATTCCAAAAGTTCTTTGGTGTGGGCCTTTTTTCAGACGTGTGCAGCAGATCGCACCATTGCCATTTGCAACATATGTTTAAAGCGTATCTCGCGTGGCCAAAACATCAGCCGCTTGGGTACCACGTGCTTGACCAGACATATGTCGACCTGCCATGCAGTCCATTGGCAAGCGTACCTAAAAGACCCACACCAAAGAACAAAGCGGACCTCTCCTTGCTCCTCATCAGCTGGGATCTCCAACCCCACTATACCTTCAGTCCTCTCTGAAACCTGCACTGAGAGGAATGAAGGTGCAGAATTCGGTGTGTCACAGCCAAGTACTTGCGGACAATCTGCTATCGGTACACTGACGTCCGATTGTACCAGGCAAATTTCCCTGCCCCAGCTGCTGCACCACCAAAAGAAGTTCACTCCCAGCCATCCACATGCCCAGCGGTTAAATGCTAGCTTGGCTAAATTGCTAGCACTTCAACTGCTGCCTTTTCAGTTGGTAGACTCTGCCCCTTTCCATGAATTTGTGGAAGGTGCGGTTCCTCAGTGGCAGGTTCCCAAATGACACTTTTTCTCACGGAAGGCGATACCGGCTCTCTACCAGCATGTGGAAGGCAATGTCTTGGCCTTGCTGGATAGGGCAGTCAGCGGTAAGGTGCATATTACCGCTGACTCATGGTCCAGCAGGCATGGACAGGGACGTTACCTATCATTCACGGCGCATTGGGTGACTCTGCTGGCAGCTGGGAAGGATGCAGGACAAGGTGCAGTAGTGTTGGAGGTTGTTCCGCCACCACGCCTCCAAAATTTTACTACTGGTGATTCTGACACACCTCTCTTCTCCACCCCCTCCTCTTCTTCTTCCATGGCCTCTACCTGTGCTTTGTCCTCGGAACCAGCGGTGCTCCATAGGCGTACAAGGGGCTACGCAAGTACGCAGGCAAAAAGATGCCATGCGGTGCCTGAGCTGGTGTGCTTGGGGGACAGGAGCCACACTGGGGCAGAGATTCTGTCAGCTCTGCAGGGGCAGGCTCAGAGGTGGTTGACGCCACGTCAGCTTAAGCCAGGAAAGGTGGTTTCCGACAATGGCACCAGCCTCCTCTCTGCCCTCCGACAGGGACAATTGACCCATGTGCCCTGTTTGGCTCACGTCCTTAACTTGGTGGTGCAGCAGTTCTTGGGCAGGTACCCGGGCTTACAGGAGGTCCTGAAGCAGGGCAGGAAACTCTGTGGGCATTTACGCCAATCATATAATGCCAGTGCTCGGCTGGCTGACCTGCAAAAGAATTACAACCTGCCCAAGAACCGCCTAATCTGTGACATGCCCACCAGGTGTAACTCGACGTTGGCCATGCTGCAGCGGCTGCACATGCAGCAGGGGGCCATCAATGAGTATCTTCTGCAATATGGCACCAGGACAGTGTCAGGGGAGCTTGATCAGGGATGCATGCACTGTCCTGGCACCATTTGAGGAGGCCACGAGGATGGTGAGCAGTGACAGTGCATGCATCAGTGACACTGACCCTCTTGTCCACCTGTTGGAGCACACGCTGCATGGAATAATGGACAGGGCACTTGAGGCAGAACAGAGGCAGGAAGAGGAGGACTTCCTTACCTCTCAAGGCCCCCTTTTTCTTTTTCGTACATCACGGGACACAGAGCGACTTAGTCATTACTAATGGGTTATATAGATACCTTCAGGTGCTGGCACTGGCAACTTCCAAAACCGGAAGTACCCTCCCCTATATAAGCCCCTCCCATCCGGGAGCACCTCAGTTTTTTGCCAGTGTCTAAGGTGTTGGCCAAAGAGTAACATGTGTTTTCACTGGGCTTGCGTACAGGTTCTTTTATGGGCCTCAGTAAGCTGGGAACAGGTAAGTGGGGGCCCCCAGGAACTTGGTTCTATTGGGGGACCCCCAAGCCTAATTGGTCTTTCTGTCTGTTACCTAACGGTATTCCCGCTAATATCTGTGTATGCCTGTAACTACTGGAAAATGTAAAATTTTAATAGTAGTCAAGAAAAAAAAAAAAAAAGAGACCGCGGTACCTGTGTTAAACCACTAGAGGCCACTGTAGTCCATTTTTCTTGTCATGTGGATCTTTGGCTTTTTTAAGTCAAAAGATCCAGGCAGTTGGTAAGTTTCTCTGTGGGAATCCACTTCCTCTGCCCTGTTGCTGCGCTCATCCACCGCACAGGCCCTCCGGCAAAAAGGGCCCTGGCTCCTAGTCCCTGCTTGGTTTCAAAAAAGAGCGCCAAAGGCGCACGGGCGTGCACGCGCCTCCTATGAAAAGAAAGGGGCGGGCGGGTGGATGACGCTCGATGCACGCCGCGGCGCTTCTGCGCATGTGCAGGCGTCCCAGCAAAAAGACACAGTACAAGTGTCAGCTGGATGCAATCAGAGCTAGCAACAAAACGGTGGCACACAGAGGCGGTTGATGCAGGCATCCCCATAGAAAGACACTTTAGTGGACACCAGCTGGTATATAGCAGCAACTGTGTTAGACTATTACCAGTAAAATTGGTGTATGACGACGGGAATACCTCAGCTTTGTGCTTAAAGGATATGTCATCCAGACGCTCCGGAAATAAGTCTTCCAGGAAGCCAAAGGGGTCTCCATCGGGCTCTGAGGATTTTGGGCATGCTTGTATTGCACCAACCTCCCCTGAAATTTCAGAGGTCAGTAGCCATAGGAACCCCGCAGGAGTACCTGGTGCTGCGGCTGTCCCCAGTCCACCTGCTCCTGTATATATAACAGAGGAGGTTTTTTCCTCAACTCTGGGAGGATTGGAAGAGAGATTAACAGCATTGATCGCTGCTTCCCTGTCACAGGGAAAGCGCGTCCGATCTCCGTCTCCTCCTTCAGAGTGCCTGTTAGTGGAGGAACAGTCCCACACAGAGATCGACCTACCTGAAGGGGATCAGGATGAGGTTGATTCGGTTATAGAGGGATCAACAGTGGAAGAACCTTTCTCAGCATCTCAGGCTGAAAGATTATGGGTTCAGTCTCTGACTAACATGGTCCGATCAGCATTTAAAATGCCTCTTGCGGAGCCATCAACCACTACTGTCTCCTCGCTGGGGTCGCTAAAAGCTCCCCAGACTGTCTGTTCCTTCCCAATCCACCCTTTATTGGAAGGGCTTATTTACCAGGATTGGGAGCATCCTGATAAAATATTTACTCCCCCCAAGAGATTTCCAGTGATCTATCCCATGGAGGATAAGTTCATAAAAAATGGAGGGTCCCTACAGTGGACGCAGCCATCTCTTGTGTGAATAAATCACTGACATGTCCAGTAGATAATGTTCCAATGTTCAAAGACCCAATAGATAAAAAATTGGAGTCTTTACTAAAATCTGCTTTCTCTACAGCAAGCATGGTGACACAACCTGCAGTAGCAGCGATTGGGGTCTGCCAAGCAGGGAAAGATCAGTTGAAACAAGTCTTAAGGGACTTACCAGATCAGCAGGCTCTTGCCCTAGCTGACCTACCTAGAGCCTTGTGTTTTGCGGTGGACGCCATAAAGGATACAATCCAACAGGCCTCCCGCTTTACGCTGTCTGTAGTACATATGCGTAGGCTTCTATGGCTCAAAAACTGGTCTGCTGAAGCTCCCTGTAAGAAATTGCTGATTAGCTTCCCATTTCATGGAGAACGCTTATTTAGAGAAGATCTGGACAAGTATATCCAGAAAATTTCTGCCGGTAAAAGTACACTCTTGCCGGTTAAGAACAAGGGTAGAAGTCCTTCTTTTCAGAGGCCGACTTCTCCAGTCCCTGGTACATCGGCTGTGAAACAGTTCCGACGGCCTCCGCGGGCAAATCCAGGGGGCCGAAATCAGGGACAATCACAGGGTAACAAGAAACCCTGGGTCAAGAGAGGTACAATGTCAGGGTCACCTGTGGCCAGGTGACAGATGCACACCGTAGGGGGACAGGAGTGCACCGCGAGGTAGTGAACCCCATGGCTGGCTTCTGTGGATAGGAAACTGGGTGGTTGTGGAAAGCGGGACCAGAGGAGCACAACCGGGATCCCAACGGAAGCGAGAGCCAAGATTCCCCAGGGCGCGGAGTCTAAGACCCAGCTGGTCTTCTCCAGGGCCTCTAGTGGTGAGGATGTTACGCTGCAGGCTGGGACCAGGTCGCGGCCCCTGGAGTTTCCTAGCTCACGCCCCGTAGGATAAGGGGAAGCAGCAGCACACGATAGAGAGAACCGAATAACAAGCCGAAGGTCAGGGGCCACAAGCAGACAAGGATAACGAAGAACGAGCCGAAGGTCAAGGGTCACGAGCAGACAGGGATGGTCGGGGACAAGCCAATAACGTAACAGAGAGACAGACGTAGCACACGGCAGGCAGGAACCCAAACACACAATGCCTAACAAACACGTTGATCAGCAAAGCAGGCTTGCAGTGCACAGGTTAATATAGTGTTCAGTGATAGGGCCTGGGGTGGAGTCAGGCTGGGAGGAGATTATAAAGGAAGCCAGGTGAAGGAGGTCTGGTCTCTAGATGAACACATGAGGAGGAAGGTAAGATGGCAGACAAACACTACTGCATATCCATGACAGTACCCTCCCTCTTATGGGCCCTCCCCCGCCTGGACCCAGGCTTAAAGGGAAATCTCTGATGAAACCTTCTCAACAGATGAGGTGCAGCGACATCAGATGCAGCGATCCAAGACGCCTCCTCAGGACCAAAACCTCTCCAATGCACAAGGTACTGAAGAATGCCTCTGCAGAGCCGAGAATCCAGAACTTGTCTAACCTCGTACTTAAAATTATCCTCAGAGACCGAAAACGAGGTAGGGAGATGACAAGAAGATCTATTGAGGACCAAAGGCTCTCTAGGAATAAGCAAGGGCATGAGAGGATCAACAGGAATCTGAGGAGGGTCCCCTAGACCCTTAAAGGGGAACTGGTCATCTTGCACAGGGCCATCAGACTGGGCAGATGTCAGTGGAACCCTGAAGTCAGGTTGGTTAGAAGGTGACATGTCGCCGGAGTCAAGCTGAATAGCTGAAGGACAAGCAGAATGTCCCGAACAAGAAAAAGTAAGAGGCTCACTGGGCATGGGCTGGACTGGCATAACTAGTACAGAGGCAGAGTGAATAGCTGAGTCAGGTGTAGCGACTACCTGAATCGCATCGCAAGACGTAGCGACTGCAGGACTTGTAGACAAGCTAGCCTGGCTGTGCGTCCAAGGGTGGTTAGGGACAGAGAAATGTAAATGGTTATGCAACCTGGAATGAATGACCGGCTCAGATTCACAGGGGGCAACCTTGGGTAGACAGGAGGAGGAACAGGAGGGACCCCAAGCCAGGATCTGTCCAGTAGTCCAGTCCACATGAGGAGAATGGAGCTGTAACCATGGGAGACCCAAAATTATAGGCGTTGAGGCCTTGGGTAAGATAAGGAAGGATATCCACTCCTGGTGGAGTGTCCCTACCGACATCTTAACAGGGAGGGTCTGGAAGCGGATAGGTCCCCCTGGGAGAACAGTACCATCAATCGCCAAGACCACCAATGGCGTGGTGAGGGGCAAAAGAGTAAGTCTCATGGACGATGCGATTTCCCAGTCCATGAAATTACCAGCGGCTCCGGAATCCAGATATGCTGAGACCGAATGAGAAGAAGCACCAACATGAAGGAACACAGAAAGCAGAAGACGAGAAGGGGAAGGTGATATTTCTGGGTCCAATACTCCACTTTCCAGATGAAGTGGACCCGAACGTTTTTCTGGACAAAGAGAGCAAGTGTCACGAAAATGACCTTTGCCCCCACAGTAAAGACACAGACCAAGAGTTCTGCGCCTAGCACGTTCCTCGGGGGATAGCCTGGTCCGACCCAGCTGCATGGGTTCCTCAGCTGGTAGGAGATGCTCTACGGGTCGAAGAGAGGGGAGCTCAGGCTGACTAAGAACCAAGGAGGGCTGGCGTTGCTTTTCTAAGGTCCTCTCCTGAAAGCGAATATCGATCTGGTTACACAAGGAGATAACGCCGGCCAGATCAGTGGGGATGGTTCTTCCAGCTAATTCATCCTTCACTCTATCAGACAGGCCATGCAAAAAGGTTGCGACTAAGGCCTCATTGTTCCAGCTCAACTCAGCCGACAGTATGCGGAAATGAAGGGCATACTGTCCCACAGAAGCAGACTCTTGGCGGAGACGTAAAAGGGTGCTGGCCGCTGAAGAGACACGAGCCGGTTCTTCGAAGATATTCCGAAAAAGTTTCAAGAAACCAGACAGGCTAGAAACCACTGGATCATTCAGTTCCCACAGAGGGGCTGCCCAGGCTAAAGCTTCACCAGAGAGGAGGGAAATGATATAGGCTACCTTAGCCCGATCAGACAGGAAGTTTTGGGGCTGGAGCTCAAAATGAATCGTGCATTGGCTAAGGAACCCCCTGCAAGCCTTGGAGTCCCCAGAGAAACGGGACGGAGCTGGCAGTTGTAGCGAGTGTGTGGCTGCGACTGGTGCAATAGGTGCAGCCGCTGATTGTATTTGAGGTTGCGGATTCAGGGTTCCCAAGGAGGCCTGAAGCTGCTCGAAGCGAGAAGCCAGATCCTGGAGGAATCGCATCACCTGAGTCTGATTCGATTCCTGGGTTTCAAGTCTGCAAACTATGCCCTGCAATGGATCATCCGCGGGTAGCGGGATGTCAGCCGGGTTCATGGCTGATCAAACTGTCAGGGTCACCTGTGGCCAGGTGACAGATGCACACCGTAGGGGGACAGGAGTGCACCGCGAGGTAGTGAACCCTATGGCTGGCTTCTGTGGATAGGAAACTGGGTGGTTGTGGAAAGCGGGACCAGAGGAGCACAACCGGGATCCCAACGGAAGCGAGAGCCAAGATTCCCCAGGGCGCGGAGTCTAAGACCCAGCTGGTCTTCTCCAGGGCCTCTAGTGGTGAGGATGTTACGCTGCAGGCTGGGACCAGGTCGCGGCCCCTGGAGTTTCCTAGCTCACGCCCCGTAGGATAAGGGGAAGCAGCAGCACACGATAGAGAGAACCGAATAACAAGCCGAAGGTCAGGGGCCACAAGCAGACAAGGATAACGAAGAACGAGCCGAAGGTCAAGGGTCACGAGCAGACAGGGATGGTCGGGGACAAGCCAATAACGTAACAGAGAGACAGACGTAGCACACGGCAGGCAGGAACCCAAACACACAATGCCTAACAAACACGTTGATCAGCAAAGCAGGCTTGCAGTGCACAGGTTAATATAGTGTTCAGTGATAGGGCCTGGGGTGGAGTCAGGCTGGGAGGAGATTATAAAGGAAGCCAGGTGAAGGAGGTCTGGTCTCTAGATGAACACATGAGGAGGAAGGTAAGATGGCAGACAAACACTACTGCATATCCATGACATACAAAACCTCCCCCCAAGTTATGAAGGGTTGCCCCCACTCAATCGGGTGAGGGGAAGACTTCAGTTGTTCACAGAGACCTGGCGGGACACCATCAGAGACAGATGGGTGATCTCCGCAGTAAGTCTGGGATACAAGCTGGAGTTAAAAGACACTCCTCCTGCCCATTTTATGAGGTCAAACGTACCAGGCGATCCCCAGAAGAGAGGATCCCTCCTTCTGGCACTAGAACAACTATTGCTCCAAGGTGTAATCATGAAGGTTCCCTTGGAAGAATGCGGGTTCGGGTTTTACTAAAACCTCTTCACAGTCCCCAAACAAATGGGGACGTGAGGCCCATATTAAATCTAAATGGGCTAAACAAATTCCTACATATCAGGACTTTTCGGATGTCGATACGATCGGTGGCCACCGCCCTACAAGGGCAGGAATGGTTAGCCTCGATCGACATAAAGGATGCTTTTCTGCATATTCCCATCTTTCCGGCCCATCAGAGATTTCTACGCTTTGCAGTAGAAGGGCGCCATTTTCAGTTCAGAGCCTTACCTTTCGGTCTGGCCACAGCACCATGAGTGTTCACAAAAATTCTGGCCCCACTATTGGCCAATCTAAGAACACGGGGTGTAACGATAATGGCATATTTAGACGACCTGCTACTACTAATAGACCACTCAGTGGAAAAACTGGAAGTAGCTATTCCCAAGACAATCAAGTATCTGGGATATCACGGTTGGATTATCAACCGAGACAAGTCAGCTCTAAGACCAGTCAAAAGTCTGGAATACTTAGGGCTAAGGCTGGATTCAAATCAGAGAAAGATTTTCTTACCTCCAGAGAAGGTGTCGTCTTTGAGAGATTTGACCCACTTAGTGGGTACAAAAAGAAAACCATCCATACGCCTGTGCATGAGGCTGCTGGGAAAAATGGTGGCTTCATTCGAAGCAGTACCCTACGGTCAATTCCATTCAAGGAACTTGCAGAGGGCCATACAGTCAGCCTGGAACAAAAAAGTTCAGGCTTTAGACTTACCAATGTCCCTGTCCCCTTCCGCTCGCAAGAGCCTCCATTGGTGGTTGGTGCCCCAGAATCTGGAAAAAGGGAAACCCTTCAGTCCAGTTTCTTGGAAGGTGGTCACTACAGATGCCAGCCTCATAGGCTGGGGGGCAGTACTGGAGCAATGGTCTCTCCAGGGCAAGTGGTCAGAAGCAGAGAAGGCCCTGCCCATCAATCTCTTAGAGATACGAGCAGCCCGGTATGCCCTAGTAGCATGGACATCCAAACTCCAAGGGTCCCCTGTCAGAATTCAATCAGACAATGCCACAGCAGTGGCATATATCAATCACCAGGGTGGCACCAGGAGTCGTGCAGCCCAGAGGGAAGCGAATTGCATCCTGGAATGGGCAGAAAGATATGTCCCAGCCATATCCGCGGTTTTCAGGAGGGAAAATTGGAGAGCGGACTTTCTAAGTCGCCAGCAATTATGCCCGGGGGAATGGTCTCTTCACCCCGAGGTTTTCCAGGCAATATGCCAGCGGTGGGGAACACCGGATGTAGATCTGCTAGCATCCAGATTCAACGCAAAGGTGGACAGATTTGTGTCTCTCACAAGGGATCCCCTAGCTTGCGGCTCGGATGCCCTAGTGTTCCCTTGGGATCAGTTCAAACTGATATATGCATTCCCACCGCCACAATTGTTACCGCGATTAATCCGCAGAATCAGGGTAGAAAAGAAACCAGTGATTCTGGTGGCTCCAGCGTGGCCCCGAAGAGCATGGTACGCGGAGATCGTAAAAATGTCAGTGGGGAGTCCTTGGACCCTCCCACATCGTCCGGACCTGCTTTCGCAGGGACTGATATACCACCCTTCCTTACCAGCCCTGGGTTTGACGGCCTGGCTATTGAAGCCCACATTCTAAGAAAGAGGGTGCTCTCTAATCCTGTGGTATCTACCATGATCAATGCCAGGAAGCCGGTATCCAGGCAGATCTATTATAGGATCTGGAAGGCGTACATCGCGTGGTGTGAAGCCAGGAAATGGCATCCGCGTAAGTACGTAATAGGTAGGATTCTGGACTTCCTACAGTGGGCTGTAGATAGGAAGCTTGCCTTGAGTACTATCAAGGGTCAGATTTCGGCCTTGTCAATATTTTTTCAAAGGCCCTTGGCTTTGCATTCATTAGTCAAAGCTTTCATACAAGGAGTGATGCGTATTAGCCCTCCGGTTAGTATTCCCATATGTCCATGGGACTTAAACCTGGTTCTGTCGGTTCTACAGAAACAACCGTTTGAACCATTGCAACACATTTCCTTGGTTCTTCTCACCAGGAAATTGATTTTCTTAGTAGCCATTTGTTCGGCTAAAAGAGTATCGGAATTAGCCGCCTTGTCCTGTAAGGAGCCATATCTGGTTGTCCATAAGGACAGAGTAGTATTACGTCCTCATCCAGCATTTCTTCCTAAGGTGGTATCGAGGTTTCATTTGAACCAAGATGTGGTTCTTCCTTCTTTTTTTTCCCAAACCTACCTCGGTAGAGGAAAAGTTATTGCATTCTTTGGATGTAGTAAGAGCAGTTAAAGCTTATCTAAAAGCCACTGCTCAGATTCGTAGAACGGATACTTTGTTTGTTCTGCCAGAAGGCCCCAGAAAGGGTCAGGCAGCATCAAAATCTACTTTAGCCAAGTTGTTTCGACAGGTCATAATACAAGCCTATGGCTTGAGAAGGAGACCGCCTCCGTTCAAAGTTAGGGCGCACTCCACAAGAGCAGTTGGAACTTCATGGGCAGTGCATCACCAGGCCTCCCTGGCTCAAGTCTGTAAGGCCGCAACATGGTCTTCAGTACACACGTTTACTAGGTTCTACCAGGTAGACGTTAGAAGTCAGGAGGATGTCGCCTTTGGGCGCAGTGTGTTGCAGGCCGCAAAGGATCCTCATGCCTGATGGCGCCCAGCTTATGTATAGTGTATCCCTCCCCTCATTTGGCATTGCTTTGGGATGTCCCATTAGTAATGACTAAGTCGCTCTGTGTCCCGTGATGTACGAAAAAGAAACGGGGATTTTTATAACAGCTTACCTGTAAAATCCTTTTCTTGGAGTACATCACGGGACACAGAGCTCCCACCCCTCTTTTTGGGACACTTATTGCTTTGCTACAAAACTGAGGTGCTCCCGGATGGGAGGGGCTTATATAGGGGAGGGTACTTCCGGTTTTGGAAGTTGCCAGTGCCAGCACCTGAAGGTATCTATATAACCCATTAGTAATGACTAAGTCGCTCTGTGTCCCGTGATGTACTCCAAGAAAAGGATTTTACAGGTAAGCTGTTATAAAAATCCCCTTATCCTGACAGTGTTCCTGCTGGCCCGGCTATCACACAGGAAGAGGACGAGGAGGAGGAGGAGGATTATTGTGTCAGCATGGAGGTTGAGCCTAGCACTCAGCATCAGCAGCAGACTTCAAGGGATTAATTACAGTCCCATGGACTTGTACGTGGCTGGGAGGCGGTGGTTGCGGATCATGTCGTCCTGAGTGACCCAGAGGACTCCGGACCGAATGCCTCAGCAAACCTATGCTGCATGGCCTCCCTGATCCTGCAAAGCCTGCGGAAGGATCCTGGTATTTGTGCGATCAAGGAGAGGGATCATTACTGGCTGGCCACCCTCCTTGATCCTCATTACAAGGGTAAGGTTGCGGACCTTATCTTGTCGTCGCAGAGGGAGCAGAGGATGAAACATCTTCGGGAGGCCTTGCAGAAAGGTCTGTGCAACGCGTTCCCAGAGACTGGGAGGTTACAAATTCCTGGTCCTGGACAATGTGTTGCTGAGGCTCCGGTCAGTCAAAGAAGGAGCGGTGGAGAAGGTGGCCGTCTGACCGATGCGTTCAGACAATGTTTTAGTACGCACCCCTAAGGTATGATTGCTTCCAGCAACCATTGCCAGCGTCTGGTTTACATGGTGCAGGAATACCTAGGGGCAAGATCAGACTTGGAGACACCTTTCCCCACTGAAAATCCTCTGGGTTACTGGGTCTTGAGTAGGGATGAGCTTCGAGTTCGAGTCAAACTCATGTTCGACTCGAACATTGCCTGTTTGCCGAACAGCGAGCAAATTGGGGTGTTCGCGGCAAATTCGAAAAGTTTATGGGAGAAATCTAAAGTGCTAATTATAAAGGTTTATATGCAAGTTATTGTCATAAAAAGTGTTTGGGGACCCGGGTCCTGCCCCAGGGGACATGTATCAATGCAATTTTTTTTTTAAATGGCCGTTTTTTTAATAATGCTTAAAGTGAAACAATAAAAGTGAAATATTCCTTTAAATTTCGTACCTAGGGGGTGTGTATGATATGCATGTAAAGTGGCACATGTTTCCCGTGCTTAGAACTGTCCCTGCAAAAAATGTCATTTTTGAAGGAAATTTAAAACTCACTCGCGGCTATTAATGAATTGTCGGCTCCTGGCAATACATAGAAAAGTCATTGATAAAAAAAATAAAAGCGTGGGGGTCCCCCAGAATTCAATTACCAGGCCCTTCAGGTCTGGAATGGATATTAAGGGGAACCCCCGCCGCAAATTTTAAAAAATAAATGCGTGGAGTTCCCCCAAATATCCATACCAGGCCCTTCGGATCTGGTATGGATTTTAAGGGGAACTCCACCCCAAATTTAAAAAAAAATGGCGTGGAGTCCCCCCAAAAATCCATACCAGACCCTTATCCGAGCATGCAACCTGGCCGGCCGCAGGGGAAGAGGGGGGGACGAGAGAGTGGGGAACTTCCTTCACTGTGTAATTTAAATTTACACAGTGAAGGAAGTTTCCCGCTCAGGCCAATGACGTAGGCGGGGTCTGACACACTGAGGGGGCGGACCTGATGGGGAACTTCTCTCACTTTGTAATACATGTATAGAGCCGCCCCTTCTCATGTTCCGCATCAGGTCCTCAGCCTTACACCGAGTCATTGGCTGAGCGGACCTGATGGGGAACTTTAGAAGGGGCGGGTATATACATGTAATAGACTGCGGAGGAAGTTCCCCATCAGGTCCGCTCAGGCTCAGCCAATGATGGACAGCGCTGGACATCGGATCGCTGCGGGACACTGGATTTCTCTGCTGGAATGTTTTTTTGGTTTTTTTTTAATAAAGGACTTTTCAAGGTGTTTGCGTGTTTTTTTTTTACGTTTTTTTACACTTTCTTCGTGAAATGGTAGGGGTACAATGTACCCCTTACCAATTCACATAGGGGGGGCTGGGATCTGGGGGTCCCCTTTGTTAAAGGGGTCTTCCAGATTCCGATAAGCCCCCTGCCCGCAGACCCCCACAACCACCGGGCAAGGGTTGTGGGGATGAGGCCCTTGTCCCCATCAACATGGGGACATCCTCCCCATGTTGAGGGCATGTGGCCTGGTACGGTTCAGGAGGGAGGGGGGGCCGCTCTCTCATCCCCCCTTTTCCCCTGCGGCCCGCCAGGTTGCGTGCTCGGATAAGGGTCTGGTATGGATTTTTGGGGGGACTCCACGCCATTTTTTTTAAATTTGGGGTGGAGTTCCCCTTAAAATCCTTGCCAGATCTGAAGGGCCTGGTATGGATATTTGGGGGAACTCCACGCATTTTTTTTTAAATTTGCGGCGGGGTTCCCCTTAATATCCATTCCAGACCTGAAGGGCCTTGTAATTGAATTCTGGGGGACCCCCACACTTTTTTTTTTTTATCAATGACTTTTGTATGTATTGCCGGGAGCCGACAATTCATTAATAGCCGCGAGCGAGTTTTAAATGACTTTTTTTCCTTCAAAAATGACATTTTTTGCAGGGACAGGTCTAAGCACGGGAAACATGCACCACTTTACATGCATATCATACACACCCCCTAGGTACGAAATTTAAAGGAATATTTCACTTTTATTTTTTCATTTCAAGCATTATTAAAATCACTGCTCCCGACAAAACGGCCATTTTTAAAACTTATTTTTGCATTGATACATGTCCCCTGGGGCACGACCCACTTTTTAGGGCAATAACTTGCATATAAGCCTTTATAATTAGCACTTTAGATTTTGATTTCGAACGTTCGAGTCCATTGTATTTAATAGGGTTCTAAAGTTCACACAAACATTTTGTCTGTTCGCAGGTTCTGGTGCGAACCGAACAGGGGGGTGTTCGGCTCATCCCTGGTCTTGAGGATGGATCAATGGCCAGAGCTTGCACAGTATGAAATTAAGGTACTGGCCTGTCCTGCATCCAGTGTTCTTTCGGAACGCACATTCAGTGCTGTTGGAGGCTTTGTAACCGATCACAGGGTGCGCCTGTCCAACGACTGGGTCGATCGACTGACCTTCATAAAAATGAATCAGTCTTGGATCACCACCAGCTACCAAGCACCTGATGCTGATGTAACCGAATAATTTTTTGGGGAAATGTCAGATCCCTTCAAGACTGCCTATGCTGATGTATTGCTGAGTGACTATCCTGTTGTGCTGACTGACTATCCTCTTCCTCCTCAATAATCATGCTGATAGCTTGAAAGAACATTTTTGGTTCTGGGCACTGCCACCAGTGGCTAAGGCCCAATTTTTCAGCCCCTGTTTAACAGGGGCGTGTATTTACAATTTTTGATGCAATGCTTTGCAGCAGGGCTCATTGCTGTGCTCCAACTACAGTATATGTGAGGGGTTGCAGTGTTGTGGCACCAGCACCAGTGCCTAAGGCCCAATTTTTCAGACTCTGTTTAACAGGGGCGTGTATTTACAATTTTTGATGCAATGCTTTGCAGTAGGGCTCATTGCTGTGCTCCAACTACAGTATCTGTGAGGGGTTGCAGTGTTGTGGCACCAGCACCAGTGCCTAAGGCCCAATTTTTCAGCCCCTGTTTATCAGGGGCGTGTATTTACAATTTTTGATGCAATGCTTTGCAGCAGGGCTCATTGCTGTGCTCCAACTACAGTATCTGTGAGGGGTTGCAGTGTTGTGGCACCAGGGCCCAAGGCACAATTTTCTGCCCCTGTTTAACAGGGGCATGTAATTACAACTCTTGATCTAATAATTCACAGCAGGGCCCATTCCTGCGCCCACCAAGAGTAGCTGTGAGGGCTTACGGTGTTGTGGCAACACCACCACCACCACCACCACCAAAGGCCCAATTTTTCTTCCCCTGTTCAACAGGGGCATGTGATTACAATTCTTGATCTAATATTTCACAGCTGGGCCCATTCCTGTGCCCACCAAGAGTAACTGTGAGGTCTTACAGTGTTGTGGAAACACCACCACCATCACCACCACCAAAGGCCCAATTTTTCCTACCACTGTTCAACAATGGCATGTAATTACAATTCTTGATATAATAGTTCACAGCAGGGCGTTCCAGCGCCCACCAAGAGTAACTGTGAGGGCTTACAGTGTTGTGGCAACACCAACACCTAAGGGCTAAATTTCTGCAGAGTATATACGGCAGGCCCCTACTTTCAAACATCCAACTTACAAACGACTCCTACTTGCAAACGGAAGGAGACAACAGGAAGTGAGAGGAAATCTACCCCTAGGAAGGGAAATTCTCTCCTGTAAGAATTAATATGGGGAAAAGGTGTCTCCTCTCCACTGATGCTTTATCACCAATCCTTGTTTCAATAAAAAAACCAAATTTTCAAAAAACATTTGTCATTGGGACGGAAAGTGAGGTGAAATGTTCTGAACAGGTGCACAGACAGCAAAACAAATGTTACAGGGGTGATAACCCTTCCCTGTGTCTTCCAAAAAGCTTAGAAATAGATTTTTTGGCTGGAGCTACACTTAAAAAATGTACCTGTTCAAAATTACAAACAGATTCTACTTAAGAAAAAACCTACAGTCCCTGTCTTGTTTGCACCGCCTGTATACTGCTGGTCAGAGTATATAGGGCCTTTTTTTAATTTGGGTGCAGGGTTCCCCTTAATATCCATACAAGACCCAAAGGGGCTGGTAGTGGGCTGGGGGGGGGTGGAGGTCGGGGGGGTATCCATGCCATTTTTCTCAATGATTCTCATCCATATTGCCGGGACTAGACATTACATTAAAGCCGTAAGCAGTTTTAAATGACTTTTTCTCCTTTAGAAATGTCATTTTGTGCAGGGACAGTTCTAAACACGGGAAACACGTGCCACTTCACAGGCATACTTTAGACACCGCCCAGGTACGATATTTAAAGGAATATTTCACTTTTTTTTTCACTTTATGCATCATTAAAATCACTGCTCCCGAAAAAACAGACGTTTTTAAAACTTCTTTTTGCATTGATACATGTCCCCTGGGGCAGGACCGGGTCCCCAAACCCTTTTTAAGACAATAACTTGCATATTAGCCATTATAATTAGCACTTTTTATTTTGAATGTTTGCATCCATTGTATTTAATAGGGTTCTAAAGTTCGCGCAAACTTTCGGTCCGTTAGCAGGTTCTGGTGCGAACCGAACTGGGGGGTGTTTGGCTCATCCCTAGTCAAGACAATTTTCCTCCACTTCCAAGATGGAGTCGGTTCTGGTTCCTGTGATTCCTCCTGATCGTATTCTGGCTGCGGTTCACACCAGTCTCACTTCTCCTTTGGGAGACAAAATTCTTGCTGCTCAGGTCGATGCCCCTCCTGACAAACCGTGTGACCGCTGCTTTGTTCCCGAGAGTCTCTGTACTGCCGTGCTCAAGACTTACCATTCTCCCAAGGCTGCTGGCCACCCTGGGAAGGATCAACTCTTTTGGGCCATTTCCAAACAATTATGGTGGCCTAGTCTACTTGCTTATGTAACCGCCTTCGTATCTGCATGTTTCGTGTGTGCTCAGAGTAAGACTCCACAACACCTTCCAGTGGGCCTCCTACAACCCATACCCAATGGAGAGAGGCCCTGGACCCACCTGTCTATGTATTTCATTGTGGAGTTACCCAACTCCCAGGGCAACACAGTTATCTTTATGGTGGTAGACCGGTTCTCGAAAATGTCTCACTGTATTCCACTTAAGAAGTTGCCTACGTCTAAGGAACTGGCTTCCATTTTTGCTCAGGAGATCTTTTGCTTACATGGCCTACCCAAGGTCATTGTCTCAGACAGGGGAAGTCAGTTTGTGTCCTGGTTCTGGCGAGCCTTTTGTGCACAGTTGGGAATTCAGCTTGCTTTCTCCTCTGCGTATCACACTCAGTCTAATCGGGCCGCAGAACGAGCCAATCAGTCCTTGGAGCAATTCCTGCGTTGCTATTTTTCTGACCATCACAACAACTGGTCAGACCTCTTACCATGGGCGGAGTTTGCTCACAATAGCACTCTGAATTCTGCTTCCCGTTTGTCCCCGCTTATTGCGAATTATGGTTGCCAACCTTCCATTTTGCCTGACTCGTTTGCTCCTCAGAGCATTCCTGCATTAGAGGAATATCTTTGTGGTCTTCGTTCTACTTGGGTACAAGTCCAGGAGGCTTTGCGACAGGCTAACGAGAGGTACAGACTCCATGCTAACCGCAGACGCCTACCTGCGCCTTCCTACCAGGCCGGTGACAGGGTCTGGCTGTCATCTCGCAACCTCCGACTTCGTGTTCCTTCTCTGAAATTTGCACCTCGGTTTATTGGGCCTTTCCGTATCCTTCGCAGGATAAACCCAGTGGCTTATGCGTTGGACCTTCCTTCCGGTATGCGTATCTCTAATGTGTTTTATGTCTCCTTATTGAAACCTTTGGTCTGCAACTGTTTTACCACCTCAATGCCATGTCCTCACCCTATACAGGTTGAGAACCATGATGAGTATGAAGTACAGTCCATTGTTGAGTCCCGTAGGTTCCGTGGGCGCATACAGTACCTGGTGCATTGGAAGGGGTACGGTCCGGAGAAACGCTCTTGGGTCCCATCCTCGGACATACATGCCCCTGTCCTTCTCCGTGATTTCCATAGACATTTTCCCCTCAAGCCCAGTGGTCCTCCGAGGGGGAGTGGTCGTTGAGGAGGGGGTACTGTCAGGGCTGGGCTCAGCCCTTCCTTCTCTGTGCTGGCAGCTCAGCTGTCAGCTAATTACCAGCTCCCATCTCTCCACAGTGATCCACCTGTTGATGATCCTGCTCATCAGCTCTGCCTACTTAAAGCCTTCCAGTTCATTTGCTCTCAGCCTTCGCCTCTGTTAATATCACAAGAGACTTTCCCTTGTGTTCCTGTTTGAAGACCTGCTTGACTGACATTCCCTCTGGCTGCAGATCCTGTTTGCTGTACTACTACCTTTATCGCTGGCTCTTGGACATTGGCTTGGCCGACTACCCGATTCAGGTACTGAACTCTGGCTATGTTTTGATTATGCTTACTCTGTTTACCTTTTTATTTTTATTATTAAACAAGTGTGATTTAACTGTACTTCTTTCTCGGTCTGATTCATGGTTTCTGACAGCATATACCTGACTATAGGCCATTCCTGCTGTACGTATTCAAAGACACTTTCAGACAGGCAGGCCAGGCAGGTGATTCAGTGATATGCAGTGCATAAAGATATATATACTGTCTCCTACATATATATCCACTAAATTCTTGTCTAGCCAAGCTTATACCTGACTACAGGCCATTCCTGGTGTACTCAACTAGAGTATCTGTGAGGCTTTACAGTGTTGTGCCACCACCACCACCTAAGGCCCAATTTTTCTTCCCCTGTTTAACAGGGGCGCGTAATTACAATCTTTGATCTAATATTTCTCAGCAGGGCCCTTTCCTGTGCTCAACTAGAGTATCTGGGAGGCTTTACATTGTTGTGTCACCACCACCACCACTGTCTAATGCCGCGTACACACGGATGTTTTTAATGTCATTGAAAAAAACGACGTTTTTCTCGAAGTGATTTTCGTGTTTCCTCTCAAGCCTGCCTTGCCTACACACTATCGTGAAAAAAAATGCTTGAGCAAAGCGCGGTGACGTACGAAATGTACGACAGCACTATAAAGGGGAAGTTCTATTCGGATGGCGCCACTCTTTGGGCTGCTTTTGCTGATCTTCGTATTAGTAAAATTTGGTGAGAGCTGATTCACGCTTTTCAGCCTCATGCTCTTCAGTTCGTTACAGCGTGACGAATGTGCTATCTCCATTACGAATGTTAGTTGTACCAGAAGGAGCGCTCCCGTCTCATACTTGATTCTGAGCATGCGCATTTTTTTTCCCCTCGTAAAAGCATACACACTACCGTTTTTCACGATGTGAAAAACGATGTGAAAAAATAGAGCAGGTTCTAATTATTTTTTAGCCCATTTTTCAAGTCATTAAAAATGCTCTGGAGCCTACACACGATCGTTTTTAATGACCAATTTAAAAAATGGCATTTTTCACGTCATGAAAAACGGTCGTGTGTACGTGGCACAAGGCCCAATTTTTCTGCCCCTGTTCAACAGCAGGGCCCGTTCCAGCGCCCACCAACAGTAACTGTGAGGGCTTACAGTGTTCTGGTACCACCAACACCTAAGGCCCAATTTTCTGCAGTATATAGGGCAGGCCAGATAGTATATACAGGCGGTCCCCTAATTTCAAACATCCGACTTACAAACAACTCCTACTTACAAACGGAGGGAGACAACAGAAAATGAGGGGAAATCTACCCCTAGGAAGGGAAATTATCTCCTGTAAGAGTTAATATGGGAAAAAGGTGTCTCCACTGATGCTTTATCACCAACCCTTGTTTGCCTAAAAAAACCAAAATTTTCTAAATCCAATTGTCATTGGGACAGAAAGTGAGGTGAAATCTTCTGAACAGGGGCACAGACAGCAAAACAAATGTTGCAGGGGTTATGATAACCCTTCCCTATGTTATCCAAAAAGCTTAAAAATAGATGTTTTTTCTGGAGCTACACTTACAAAATGTTCCTGTTCCAAATTACAAACAGATTCAACTTAAGAACAAACCTACAGTCCCTGTCTTGTTTGGACCGCCTGTATACTGCTGTTTAGAGTATATAGGGCCTGGGGGCCCAACGTCTTTTCTTTTTTTAATTTGGGTGCCGGGTTCCCCTTAATATCCATACAAGACCCAAAGGGCCTTGTAATGGGCTGGGCAACCTGCCAGATTGTGCAACAGGCTCTACCTATTAAAGGTCTCCTTGATAGGTTGTTTTGTTAATAGTAAACAGTTGCATGACCACTATTTACAAGCATAAAGATTTCTACAATTGCAATTAGTGGCCCACACTATTGATCCTTTGCTCTTTCTCCTTTGATTGACTGCCTTGGACTGGGAGATAAGTCAGGTCTCATTCACCCCATACATGCAGAAAAACTGATGGAAAAAATGTGCAGAATTCACTAGCAGAGACACGAGTTTACATCAGTTTTCACACACGTTTCAGTGAATTTTTTTACACGTTACAGACTCTTTTTAAAAAAATTCTGCATATTATACTAGTGTTGCTGTGTGAACATAGGGGACAATTGTTTTCTCTGTGCCTTTGCAGAATGCATGCAGAAAAACGGACATTTCTGCACATGGTGTGAAAGAGACCTTACTCTTCACTTCAAGAGCTGTTAAAGACGGATATCTACCAAAACTGAAAGAGGGGTTTGGACCTTCATCTTCAGATTTGCTGAATTTAAACACCTGGCTTTTCCGAGCAGGACAGGGTAAATCAATATTCCAGTGTTATTTGGTCTTTCAGAATAGTGAGGTCAACACTTTAATTTAAGCTGGAGGTCACATATAGTGTGTTCATAACATGACTGTAAGATCTTGTTTGAAGAGTCGCAGACCCTATTGAATATGCTGTGTTGTGTATTCTCCTGTTTCAGGCAGTTGACATTACTGGTCTAAGGCTGGACTCACACCTATGCATTTTTAGTGCTTTTTGCATTTTTCAGATCTGCACTACAGTCCATTTAACATGGTTTCCTATGGAACACGTTCTGTAGTGCAAATCTCCAAAATGCAAAAAGCACAAAAATGCATAGGTGTGAATCCAGCCTTATACTGTTTTTTTTTTTTGTGGTTAAACAAGATGTCATGTAATATCATGCTCTAAATGGTTAAAATTATTCCCCATGCTCCTCTTCTTCAGCTTTAACAATATACCAGGTGTTATCTTGAGGCAGGACCCCAAGGAATCATGTAACTCTAAAAATAAAGTTGTTGGATGAAATAAGCAGGAAGAGAAGTTATAGAGGCAACCTAAAAACCAGAAAGGAACAGAAGATCTTTTTGTTCTCTTCTTTTTTTTTTTACTGATAAACTTTTAAAACTAGAAATCTTCAATATGATAGCCTATAATTAGAGTTAAGCAGACACCTGGATGTTCGGGTTCGACGGGTTTGGCCGAACTTCGGAAAAAAGTTCGGGTTCGGGACCGAACTTTAACCCGAACCCGAACCCGAACCCCATTGAAGTCAATGGGGACCCGGACTTCTGAGGACTAAAAAGTCTCTAAAAAAGTAATGGAAAGGGCTAGAGGGCTGCAAATGGCAGCAAAATGTTGTTAAGAGCATGGCAAGTGCTCTGCAAACAAATGTGGATAGGGAAATAACTTAAAATAACATAAAAAAAATAAAAAAATAAAAAAATATGCTGGAGGCCCCCTTTTCAGCAGAAGAGGTACGGGAAGTCATTAAGAACCTCAGAAACTCAACGGCACAATGCCACACATATGGTGGGAATGCCCCAGAATACGCCCTTTCTGGAATAAATTATTCAATTTAATGGATAAGCTAGTGGGAAACTAAAATACTTTGAAATAAAAATGTAGTGGGGTGCTAAATTTAAGGGAAGTGTTTGAGTGGTAAATAGGCTCAAACACCCTAATTCTGTAGGATTCATGGACCATTTTGTCCTCGGGGGACAGTATTGGTGTGCAGTTCCCTGCGGTCTACAGGTGGCGCTGCCATGGTAGGCTAGGGTTGAACCGCGATACAGTGCTGTGCCTTTTGTGTCCCCTCTTGGCAGTAGTACAACTCTAACTCAAGTAGTCAACTCTAATTATAGGCTATCATATTGAAGATTTCTAGTTTTAAAAGTTTATCAGTAAAAAAAAAAAAGAAGAGAACAAAAAGATCTTCTGTTCCTTTCTGGTTTTTAGGTTGCTTCTA
Organism: Rana muscosa; assembly: GCA_029206835.1. Classification (NCBI taxonomy): domain Eukaryota; kingdom Metazoa; phylum Chordata; class Amphibia; order Anura; family Ranidae; genus Rana; species Rana muscosa. The sequence goes on from CM055119.1 coordinate 45,323,861, forward strand.
TAACTTCTCTTCCTGCTTATTTCATCCAACAACTTTATTTTTAGAGTTACATGATTCCTTGGGGTCCTGCCTCAAGATACCTGCTGTGCATGCCGGGAGAGCATATAAAAGGGGCAAACCTTTGACCTAGGGGCTGATGTCCAGTGGGGTCCGCGCCCAGGTGCCTTCGGCCTGGGTGCATGTGTTCCTGATCCATCTCGGGCACCTTTAGCCCGGGGTGAGGTACTATCCTGGAGTTCCTGCTGCCCTGGGTATGGAGGCCTAGGGGCAGGAGTAAAGCCTGGAGTCCAGAGCATTCGTCTGGAGTCCGCTAAGGGTCGAGGAGTCTTAGGGTGCCTCCTCGTGTAGGGGAACCTGTTCCAGGGAAGGGAGGATCATTCTGATGGACCGATGCGGGAGTCACGGTGAAGGAAGGGTCTGTTGACTCCCTGGAGAGATGTCTTCCCCTTGATATGGGCTAGGTACGTAGAAGGAGAAGCTCAAGGTCATCTTGAGTGTATCAGAGGCCTTATTCACCCGGCCCGTGGCAGGGGCCTTATACACCCTGGTCTGTGGCAGAGACCAAAGTTCTCCAGGTCTGTGGCAGGGGCCTTGTACACCCGGTCTGTGGCAGAGACCAACCTCAAGGTCTGTGGCAGAGACCGTGCACCTAAAACTGTTTGAGAAACCTAAGCAGTGAAGTGAATGTGCTACGTTTGTGCCTGGACCTCCTCCACACCTTAAGCTGTCCTGTTTCTTTGCTCTAACCTTTTCTATCCGTGTAGAGTTTATTTTGCCATGAGAGAATAAGAGTTGTAGTTTCAGCTGGTGTGGACATTGACTTTACTGGGAATTAAAGGACTTGCCTCTACCTACAGTAGAGGTGAGAATCATCCTCTGGAGGAGTTTTGACTCCGGCTGTGGACACGGCCCGTCAAGTACACCGCTCAACCTCTTTATATAGGAGGGTACGGGCTGGTAGTGCAGTGTGCCTTTCTCCCTCCTGCGAGGAGCCAACAACATAAAGGCAGGTAAGGGGGAAAGGATCTGTGGGCTACAAAAAAATTAAGTAAAAATAATGATCTTGACCTAGGAGGACGAGGTCCATATGGAGTAGGAGGTTGAAGTGGTGGTGGATGTGGCTGTGTAGGTGGAAGCGGCGGTGGAGGAGGACGAGGTAGCCAACACTGGTTCAAAAATACAACAATGGCTGGGTAAGGCTGGTGATGTGTCGAATGTTGTTTTTTTAGCATAGCACAGTAGAAGACAAATATATAGAAATGGTTTATTTCACACGCCTCCAGATATGTATAACACACTGCAAAATATTTTTTGTGGCCCTAAATGGCGTTTTTTGGAAGACCACAACACACCCACAGTACGTAACCGCTGAATCGCACAGCTACAGAACTGCAGAAAATGCTATTAAAAAAAAATGTTTTTTTTTTTAGTATAGCACGGTACAAGAAAAATATAGAGAAATTGTTTATTTCACACACCTCCAGATATGTATTTCACACTGCAAAATATTTTTTGTGGCCCTAAATGGCGTTTTTTGGAAGACCACAACACACCCACAGTACGTAACCGCTGAATCGCACAGCTACAGAACTGCAGAAAATGCTATTCAAAAAAAATGTTGTTTTTTTAGTATAGCACAGTAGAAAAAATCTATTTAGAAATTGTTTATTTCACACACCTCCACATATGTATGACACACTGCAAAAAAAATTTTGTGGCCCTAAATGGCTCTTTTTGCAAGCGTACCTTAAAGTGCAATTTTTTTTTGCCCTAAACGGGTCTTTTTTTGCACGAGCAAAATAAAATGGAATTTTTTTTTTTTTTGCCCAATGGGTCTTTTGGAAAAGAGCACAATAAAGTGCCTTTTTTTTTTGTCCTAAATGGATCTTTTTCCAAGAGCAGAATACACCCACAGTATGGAAACGGTGTATCTCTCAACGTAATATATGCAGTGCTGGTGCACTGAGCTTGCAGATAAAAGGTAGATTTTCTCTGACACTGGGCTCATAGCAGTGTAAAAAGACTGCACTGCAACACAAACAGGTAAACCTATGCAGATCGCTGAGTTATATCTCTGAATCTGGACTCCTATTCCTATATAATATATCTCTCTCCCTAAAAGCAAAAAACAGGAACCTGGCCCTACACTACACTGTCTCTATCTTTTCCCTCAGATTCCAGAATCAGGACTAACTCATGTATTTTTCTATCTCTCCCTAAAAGCAGCAGCAGCAGACTAGATCCTCTCCCTATCTATTCTGAAGCAGAGTGATGTGTGTGCTGTGTGCCTCTAGCTTATATAGAAGCTGGGTCACATGTTGCACTGACCAATCACAGCCATGCCATTAGTAGGCATGGCTATGATGGCCTCTAAGGGCACACCAGCTAATCAAAAGGTGATTGGCTGGCCCCTGAAGCATTTCTAAATGCGTAATTAGATTGCCGAACCCGAACCCGGACTTTTGCGCAAAGTCCGGGTTCGGGAAAAAGCTAAAGTTCGGTACGGACCCGAACTTTACAGTTCGGGTTCGCTCAACACTACCTATAATGAAAACCCCACTACCAATATTCTTAAGAGATGGGATACATGTGGTTGAGCTACAGTATTCTACAACTAAGCCTATGTGTTGAGTTCTTGATTAATTGAACAATGGTCAAACATTAGTGACATTGTGGCTTACCTTTTTGCTTTCATGGGACTCAATTTGTTACTTTGGTCTACACGCTTGTGCAATGTTAAGGCTTTTACTGCACTCTTCCTTTTGCTGTTTTGGGTTTGTTGTTTTAGTATGTATTTAGCAATGTTTCCCTAGATTAGTGGTATGTTTTTTGTATTTGAAAGATGGATACACTGCTATATTTGTGGATCTATACAAACAACATAACAAGAGGAAGTCTTTTGTCAGAAATATAAAACTTTATTCAGAGTATTTGTACAACATCTAACATCTTTATTCAAGGAAACCCAACATGTTTGGGCTTGTTTTTTCTGTTGATGGTGCTTGTGTATGGTAACCACTTAAGCCCCGGACCATTTTGGCTGGTTAATGACCAGGCCCCTTTTTGCGATTTGTTTACACAAGCATCTCCCAGCCTTATGCCTCCGTGAGACGATCGGGGGGATCCCCGCGGCGATCGAGTCCACGGGACACGCAGTCAGACTCACGGGGAAGGTAGCGTGCCTGACCCCCACGTCGGGCAATTAAAGGGGATGTACAGGTACGTTGATGTGCCTGTACAAGCCATTCTGCCAACGTATATCTACTGGAGGCGGTCCTTAAGTGGATAAGGCATAAAAATTCTAATTTCCCCATGCCTTATACCTTTGAGAGCCTATTTACACACGGGCATCTTCTGTTCCTATCAGCAAGGGATCTGTTTGCTGATCTTCTGCTGGTCGGAGCAGAGTGGAGTGAATGACAGGTCCGATGCAAAATGCATATAAGACGCAGAGTCTGGTATAGATTTTAACCTCTTTGCCTTCCAGCCCTTTAAGGGGTTATAGATGCCAGGAGGCGGGGCGGGGTTTCTGATCATGTGACCACCATGATTAGGTGTGACAGCTGTCACATGATCAGAAAGCTCCAGATCGCAAGTAGAGATCTAAAGCTTTCCGTTAGCCACCGGCAACTGTGTCGGGAATGCGCAGGGCGCACGCTCTCGGCACAGCTCTCGGCACAGCTCTGTTTATCTTTAGGTATGCATACATTTATTGCGTAAAAATCAGCAATAAAATATGGAAGTTCCCCAGGAAATGCATATCAGACCCTTCAGGCCTGGTATGACTATTAAGGGGATCCCCATGCAAAAAAAAAGTGTGGGGGTTCCCCTAAAAATATGCAGGCTGGCTGGCAGGAAAGGGGAGGACATAAGTGTTGACAAGTGTTGCTCCCCCTCCTGAATCATACCAGCCCACACATAGGCCACATGCGCCCCCCCTGGCAAAGCACCTCATCCCATGTTAATGAAGACAAGGTCCTCTTTCCATAACCCTGGCCCAGTAAATGTGGGGTCTGTGGGTGGGGAGCTCATCATCTGGAATCCCCCTTTAAATATAATAGGGAATCCAGATAACGACTTTCCCAACATAAATGAGTAAGGTGCACATAGTAAAGACATCCAAATTTTTGCCAAATTCTTTAATAAAATAATATAAATCAACCAAAAATGTCCCTGTAAATCCAAATCAGGATGCCTGTCATCCACCGACTCATCAAAATACAAAACTCAACGGACCTAGTGCCACAAATATGGCCAAGACCATATTTGGTCAATGTTATCGCCCAAATAAAACCAGCGGTCGTGTTATAGCAGTGATACCATTATTATCCCCACCCCTTTGCTTACATGTCAGGGATTCTGCTTCTATATATGATGGACTGAACCATTGGCTCTTCCCTACTGTTGATCTGACAAAAATGAACTGAAATCTTAAAGTGGTTGTAAACCCACAATTTTTTATTTTTTTTGCCAACGACCTGTAAGAGAAAGGCATAATGAGCTAATATGACTAGCATAATAGCTCATTATGCATCACTTACCTTAGATCGGGGCCCCCAAAGCCGTCCTCGTCTCCCTCTTCAGCCGCATCCATCGCTGCGGCGATAGCCGGAAGGTTACTTCCGGCTATCGCCGCTGCAGCCAATCACAGCGCCGCTCCGGCGCTGTGATTGGCCGGAGCGGCGAAGACGTGACTCCGCGCATGCTACGTCGTCGAATGTTGCGACCTCGCCAAATTTGTGAATGGGGTTAACCCCATGCGCATGCGCGTGACGTCAGCGTTGCCGCATTTAAATGCAAATATCTCCTTAACCGTGTAGGTTAAGGAGATATTTCATGCACCTACAGGTAAGCCTTAATCTAGGCTTACCTGTAGGTGTTTGTTTATAAAGTGGGTTTACAACCACTTTAAGCTCTGTTGTGGGTTAACAACGCACAGATTATTTTGTGGACAAAGTGTTATCTATCAGCTGTGCTCAGTTTTATTTTGCTAAATTACTCAACCACTCCTACGTTTAGGTATTTACAATGTAAAGGTCTAAGCAAAAGGAAAGTGGGACTTTAAATGAGGCTATTGATTTGTGGAGGTGAAGCAATTTGAAAATATATTTAATTGGCAATACATAACAATAATGCACATAGTAAAAAAGGTTAAATATGTATACACACAAATACATGGTGTTGACCTCATAAATACATTACATATACGTATCAAATGGATGGCATATAAAATAGACAAGAGATTTAGTATGGATAAAATAAATTATTACAAATTCATATATATATATATATATATATATATATACACACACGTATCTAAATGGCACTATGCAGTGTAATCAATGGTAAGAAAGACAGTATGATAATTTGGTTATAGATGATGAGTCTAAATAGGTTCCTATCAGTAGGCATGAGAATGCATCCTAAAGGCTGACACGTTTTGTGGATAATACCACTCTTCAGGGGCAGGTGCATGCAACTCTATAAAAAAAAAAAAAAAAAACACGAGTAGACCAGTATGATCAAGAGAAAAGGGAGAGAGTTACTCATCCCTCTGAGTACTTACATTGTGATAAGTCTGGAAAATGGTGGACAAGGAATCAGAGGCTGTCCAAATTGTCTGTATCGGGAGCTGTGGAAGAGGCCCGCAGGAGAGGGACCGGGTGTACAAAACATCATCCCCAAGAAAACTAAAGGTAGAAATCCAGGTAGTGGTGTGATGGGGCTTCATATCTTAAAATATATATATTGGGTGTACTATAAATACTATAAATACTCTGTATTGTGAGAAGTAGCTAGAGCCCAATACCAAGGTGCAGGTGCAAGTGAATGTGAAAGGAAAAAAGTGTGTGAAAAGAGAAAAACAAATAAGAGATAAAAAAAGAAAAAAAGGAAAAAGAAAAAAAGAAAAGGGGAAAAGAGAAAAAGGGGGAGAAAAAGGGGAAGAAAAAAGAAAAAAGAAGAAAGAAAAAGAAAAAGAAAAAAGGGGGTAAGAAAAGAAAGAGAAAAAGAAGAAAAGAAAAGAAAACCACGAGACAGGTAGAGATGACAAAAATAAGACTGAGCATATGTGAGCATAAATAAGAAAAGAAAAACCATGTAATTACCTGTTTAGGATATAAAAAAAAGCGAATACCATGTACTGTGCAGTGTGCACAGAGAAGTGCTGCCATGAGGACTGGCTAGCACAGAGTGAGGATGTTAAATACACTTGGCACACCCCATGGGTTCCTCCCAACATCACACAGGTGCATCAAGAGAGGAAGAGAGGTGACCACGCCCGAGCAGCAGCCGCCTTTCATGGAGGCTGGAGACGCCCTCCTCCATATGGTGACACCAGATGGAAAAATTCTGACACGCCAGTAAAAGTAATTTGAAAACATATTTAATTGGCATATTGAGTCTGACAATACATAACAATAATGCACATAGTAAAAAAGGTTTAATATGTATACACACACATACATGGTGTTGACCTCATAAATACATTACATATACATATCAAATGGACAGCATATAAAATAGACAAGAGATTTAGTATGGATAAAATTAATTATTACAAATTCATATATGTACACGTCATCTAAATGGCACTATGCAGTGTAATCAATGGTAAGAACGACAGTATGATCATTTGGTTTTAGATGATGAGTCTAAATAGGTTCCTATCAGTAGGCATGAGAATGCATCCTAAAAGCCCGACGAGTACAATGTAAAGGTCAGTCATTCTGTAGTCCAAGGTAAGAATTAGGGGGTTCTTTGTTATAACTCAGGAAGTTTGCACATGACACAGGAGAATGCTAAATTTCTGACAATATCAACAGTTTTTTTCAAACAGGTAACAAAATGCTTTTAATTAAATATCTAACAGACCAACAGTGAGCAAAAAGGAGATGTTTATTGTTACAGCTGATATTAGTTTTTTTTTTATTGTTAGGGTTTACCAAACATAACTGTACAAATCTGAATTTCTAAAATTATTATCTTTTGCATGATACTAAAAGTTTCTGTGTTTATCACATATGTTGATAATTTTAAAATATCTTAAAGGATAAGTTCACCTTTCATAACATGTTACACCCATATTCAAGGTGTAACATGTAATATGTTATGAAAGGATTGGCCTTCCTGGCAGAGTTACGAGCAGAGCAGATACAATGACAGGTCTGCAGGAGACCTGCATTGCATCATCCCTGATGCAATGCTTTACAAGCTCCTGCAGCAATAAATAAAAAATGCACTCCTGCTCCTGACAATTATCGACGGTGGGAGAGGGCCCCCCTCCCGTCGCTCTCCGGTGCCCTACGCCGCTTACCGGAGCCATCAGCAATGGAGGAGGCAATCGCGTCTGTCCCCTGCCTGGGTATGGAGACGAGTGAGGGACCAAGTATTTTACGTCTTTTCTCTCCTCTCTCCCTTTTTTTTGAGGAGAGGTACTCATTTTTCTTTAGCTTATTATAATCTTAAGGCATGGGATGTTATTCCCATGGTTGGCCACTATATGGTAATATTTAATTAAGTTACTTGGAAGCACATTGATATGGAGATAGGTAATCATTACGGACGCCCAGGGCGTCCTCTCCGCCAACCATATAGGGGGATTTTCCCAGTATGTGTTTGTGGGGCTGGTGCCACTGGCCACCTGCTCATTGCGTTCCCTTGACTGAACACACACCTGCCAACCCTTTTAAAGAAAAGGGGTTGGGAAATGGGCGTTAAGTTGGCGGCTACTGGTTTAGTTAACCAGAGGCCGCACCCAGTTATGGGAAAATCACGCCTGCGCGTGATGTAATTTCCGGTGCTGTATTATGGAGCTGTATGACTATAACGTATATTTTTGGCATCCGTGCCTCCTTCAGCACCACTGGACGCCGAGGAGGTGGAGGGGACATAAAAGGATCTGGCAGCGGTGAAGTCGTGGGTCAAGTGGTATGTGATGCTTCAAGTCTTTTTAAGGTAAATATATTCAGATAACAGTAGGGACTGTCATATTGGGAGTTAGCAAGTTGGTCTGAATGTTTTTTCCTCCCGTTTGTTGGTTATTGACTAGGATAACTGACTGCTTGGAAGTTCCTTCTGGTAAAGTCTGCCTTCAAATTTGTTAACCATCTGAGAATACCATTTGCGAAGATATCATCTACCACTGACTGACTAGTTCCGAAATCTGTATTCTGAGGTTAGAATATGTCTATTCTCCCTTGATAATTTTTTGTTTATTTTTTAGCTTGAGCTCATAATATATCCCTTTCCAGATAGAACTCTACCTCTTGGAGCCTATATGTTCTTCTCTGTGATACACCAGATTTCTCTGCATCTTTCAATGTCCTTCAGACATCAAGAACGTGACCTTTATAGATAGGACACGTTTCACAGTTCAGGTAGGGATGCAGAGAGGCTCTCTTTGGTTCGAAGGCTTTTGCGAGAAAATTACATTTTGTTTTTGTTTAAATTTGTTATGATTAGTGTATATCAATCTTCTAACATATTGTCTTTTACCTATAGTTACCACAGTATGCAGTGCTTATTGAAAGTCTCCTGAGGAAGCCATTGCATAGCGAAACATGTATTTGGTTTCTATATATTTTTTCCTTTTATCTTTTTTATATATGGGGGTGGCGGGTTCATATCTCAGTAAGTATATGGTAACCATGCCCTAAAATTAAAATTAGAGGTAGCAATATTTTTTTGCTTTGTTTTAAGTATGGCCTATTTTTACCCATTATTGACCTTTGTTTGATTATAATTATTCGTTCACCCCCCTCCACCCCTCCCCCCTAATTTTTCTTTCCTTTTCCCCTTCCCTCCCCCCCATAAATAAATTCCCTGTATTTATTCTTGAAATATCTATCCACTAATTAGCTTTTAGTTACATAGTTTCATCTGATTTAATATGAGAGACACTAATTTAATCTAATATAAGATCTATTGCATAGTTTTAAATATTTCATGTTGAATCAATTTATTTAATATTGATTTTTGATAATATTTTTAATGCTTAGTGTTGAATTAATTGACTTAATATGAGTTGGATTAATCTAATTTAATTTAAGAATTATTGCATAGTTTAAAATATTTAGTGTTGAATTGATTAATTTAATATTGATATTAACACTGACATACATTCTCTCTTTTAAATGTAAAATGATTTAAATCCATCTATTATTATCATTGTTTTTTATTGTGCAAAATTAATTGATTATTTGATGGTTAATTTTATGTATGAACTTCTCTACCTATTATGTGTTATTGATTTATAATTTATAGTATGTTATTTCTCTGGCATTTTGTCTTCTAACATTCTTCCCTATATTCAGCTGACTTTTTCTTTATATTTGTCCTGGTCTCGCCCCCTGTCAGATTATAAAAAGATTGTCTTGTGTCCACATTCCCCATGCTTGAAAAAGGAGCGTGGCTATTTCCTACACCAATAGCACGCAAGCTCGGAAACGCGTCACACAGCTGTGACGTTACAGCCCGAGGCTTCCCAAGCCTTGTTTTGGCTCCAATCACACGGCCGTGTGTTTTTTTACCATACTGCGGATGCCGGACGAGCATCATGGAGCCACAGCGCGGCTAGCTATAGGCTCTGGCGTCTGATTCCCCCACTAACCACCACTGGAACCCACATCTTGCTAGTTGGTCTTTTCACTGACCCCACCTGACCTCGATGTGCCAGACCTGGAAAAGCTGAAGGAGAACTTTCTGCGCTCAGTGATCCCACCCTATCCTTCCTGGATTTTTTTTTTCTTCAACCGTTTTTATTAAATTTTTGCAACTAAATACAAGTACAATATGAACATTGTACGTCATGCAACGACGTCGCTAGAATGGTAACATATAAGAAAGAAAACAGATTGATATTTAACATGGTGATGATACTTAACCTAAAATGCTTATATAATATCTACGGTTTCCTCTCCTGCCGGGTCACCCCAATCGGGATCTATTTGTGACCCAGGAGGGGAGAAGACCTCTAATGAAAGGTTTGGTGAGGGAATAAGCCTCTCAGGGTGTAACACAAATAATAACATACTCAAATAGACACTATGAATGAGTGGTTCATACATATTGTTCGGTCAAGAAAATGATAAACAGAGATCGATAAAACAGAAATTGAAGCGTTACATGGCTATCGTAACTCTAGAACAGTTCACCCAGGGACACCAAGCTATTCGAGTCTTTGCGGCTTGGCCATTATTGGCAGCCATTATTGTTTCATAGCTGTAGTGCAGGTCTACTAGGTCAATAGTATGGGCAATGGACGGAACCTTTTCTGTTCTCCAAAGTCTCGTTAAATTGAGTCTGGAGGCCAATAGTATGTGGGTGGTAACATGTCTGAGGGAAGGGGGTATATCTTCAATAGTTAGATTAAGCACTGCAAGATTGGGTGAAGGGAGTACTGTGTGTTTGGTAACGGTAGATATTAGCTTGAATGTGCTTTCCCAATATGATTGGATAGAGGGGCATGCCCAGAATATGTGGATCATGTCACCATTAGAAGATTTACATCTCCAACATCTGTTAGAAGTTTGGGTATTAAAGGATGCTAACTTAGCAGGCGTCAGATACCACCGTAGCGTAATTTTTTGTGTAAGTTCCCAGAGGGCGGAGCAAGTTGTGGCCTTATATACGGTTTGTAGTGCATACTTCCATTGTTCATTGGAATAGCAGCATGATAAATCCGCTTCCCATTGTAAGTGTGTAGGCGATTTAGTAAAATGTATTTTTTGATGAAGGAGGTTGTATAAGTGGGAGATGCCTCTAGTTTTGGTGAGAGGGTCAGTTAAGAAAATCCAGGTCTTTGGAGGGATGATGTATAGGGGCAGGGGTATTGTTTTCAGGCAGTGGTGAATTCTTAAGCAGGTAAAGAATTCAGTGGAGGGAAGATCGAACTCCTTTTGCAACTGGGAGAAGGGTTTAGGTTGATTTCCTTGGTTAGCGAGAGAGAGGACGGGATCGTTGTACCCAGAGGGGTGCTCATTAGCCAGTTTTTGAGGGTAGGCCGTGTAAGGGAGAAGTGTTCTAATATCCCCCAGGGAGTAACAGGACGTGGACGGAACCATTCTGATAATTGGGCAAGGATGGCTGCAAGGTAGTAATCCTCGAAGTCAATGGAACCCATACCTCCTGCCACTTTATGTTTAATAAGTTTGGAGTGTGCACACCTAGGTCGTTTACCTTTCCAAAGATGTTCGTTAAGAATAGTTTGTAGGTATCTGAAAAAGGGAAAGGGAATGGGTATGGGAAGCATTCTAAAGTAATATATTATTTGCAGGAGACAAATCATTTTAAAGGCTGCTAGTCTACCTGACCAGGATAGTTCGTGTTTCGTGATGTGTTGGGAGTCTGTGCGGATTTTAATTAGGAGGTGCAGGAAGTTGGTGGAGAAGAGATTTTTGGTTGTGCGCGTTAATTCGATCCCTAAATAGGAGATTTTTTTGTCTGCCCAAGTGAACTGGTGTTGAATTTGTAATAGGTTTTTTGTAGTGGCATCCAGTTGAATGTCGAGTATAAATTATTTGGTCGTACTGTATTTACTTTATAATAGCTTACATTGCTAAACCAGGTGAGCATTTTTTGTACTTCTGCCAGGGTGGAAGCCAGATTCGTGAGGATTAGGATCACATCGTACGCGAACAGACTGATTTTATGCAAGGTATTTCCAATTCGTATACCTGAAATGGAGGGGTTGGCTCTGATGTGTGCTGCTAGGGGTTCCATGAGAAGGTTAAAAATAAGAGGGGATAAAGGGCATCCTTGTCGTGTACCATTAGTAATGGGGAATGGCCGGGAAATCATATCTGCCATGTACACTTAGGCCGAGGGGGTAGAGTACAGTGCCATGATGGCGTTAAGAATATAGCCATTGAAGCCAAATTTTTGGAGCACTGATTTGAGATAGAACCAGTGTACCCTGTCGAACGCCTTCTCCGCATCCAAGGAGAGGAGCAGAGAAGGCGTCCCACTAAGCTCTGCATGGTGGATTAGGTTGATCAACCTTCTAGTGGCATCAGATGCCTGTCTTCCTTTAGTAAAACCAGTCTGGTCTCTGTGTATGAGGGTAGGCATGATATCTAGCAGCCTAGTTGCTATTGTCTTAGCGTAGATTTTCAAATCTAGATTGAGTAGGGATATTGGGCGGTCGGCTCCTTCTCTGGCTTCGGTAACGTTATTACTAGAGCATTTAAGGAATCAGACGGGAATTGGGAAGAGGAGGCAGCGCTGTTGAACATCTCAGTCATGTGTGGGAGTAAGTGTTCAGAGAATTGCTTGTAATATTCTCCCGATAGGCCATCTGGTCCAGGTGCTTTCCCTGTAGGAAGTGAGTTTATTGTCAGTTGGATCTCACGTTCAGAGAATGGGGCATTCTGGTATGAGATTTGTTTAGCGGTTAAAGTGGGTAGTTGAATGTCTTGGAGAAATCGGTTAATGGCAGCTTGCATAGGTTGTGGAGTCTGAGGGTCCTGTTTTAGGTTACGTAGGTCTTTATAGTAGTCGCTGAATGCGTTGGCTATGTCCTGGGGGTTCGTCAGATATTCGTTAGTGTGTGGGTGGTAGAGTTGTTGGATTTTGGACTTGGTACGTTTACCTTTGAGGCGTTGTGCTAATCTTTTCCCAGCCTTATTGGACGTGGAATAAGTGGTGGCTTTCAACCTCCTTTGAAGGTGTTCGTAAGAATGAAGGAGTAGTGTTCGGAGTTCTTGGCGAAGGGATACTAGTTGGTCAGGCTGTGGGGTCTGGGGGTTGGCTTTGTGTTGTGTTTCTAGTTATGCTATCTGAGCTGTGATCTCGCCAATGCGCTGCGTCCTCTTCCTTTTGTGAGCAGAACCAATTTTCATTAGTATACCCCTCATATATGCCTTGTGTGCACTCCACACCACATTAGGGTCAGACACTGAGCCTTTGTTAATTACAAAGAATTCTCAGATTTGGTCCACAATCTCTGGTGCATGTACTTCATGTTGCAGTATGTAGTTATTTGCCCTCCATAGAAATGTGTTGTGGGGGTGTTTGGACTCTTCAATGGTGAGCGAGATTGGGGTGTGGTCTGACCATGTGGTGGTGTGGATTGCCAAGGTAGAAATTTTTTGCAAAAGCCATTTTTCCGTTAAGAACAAATCAATTTGTGAATAGGAGTTATGTCTAGGGGAAAAAAATGTAAAGTCTCTCTCAGTTCCGTGGTGACATTTCTAAACGTCAAACAAATCGTGAGACGAGATTAAACTTTTCAGAGGGGAGACCCGCCTTTGTGCTGCAGATGTGGTGTCCATATGAGTGTCGGGAGCGAGACTGAACTCTGGCGGGTGTTCGGGGTGTAAACGTTGATAAGGGTGAACATAGTTTTATTGATGGTGCAGACCAATATGATGTAACGGCCTTCAGAATCTAAGGTTACGGTAGAAGGGTGGAAGTCTATGTTGTCTTTAATCGCTATCATGAGTCCTCTGGATTTGGAGGTGTGGAAGGCATGGAAGATGTTAGGGAATTGAAGGTTGTTGCAGAGATGTGAATCAGGTTGTAGGAGATGCGTTTCCTGAATAAAGACAATGTCACTGTGAAGAGCCTTGACGGTTTTCCAAAGTGAATGTCGTTTAGCCGGGTGATTAAGCCCATTGACGTTGAGTGATAATATGTTGATTGGCATCCTGGGGGTGCGGTGCAGGTGGTGCGAGAGGTACAACACTTACAGTTAGGTGTTTTGTTGCAGGAACTGACGATCACTGAAGACAAGACAGAGAGGGAGCCCAGCGAAGGTCCAGGACCTATCTGCAAAATGGAAGCTAGAGCTGCGGATAGAACAATATGTTAAAAAAGGAAGTAAACCTGGGCAGTGTCAATAAAAAAAAGAATAAAAAAAGAGTCTGAGCTGTTAGCTGAATTGTAAACCGGTGGAAAATTAAACACTTGAAAGGTATTATAAAAGGTGGAGGTGGAGCTGAGCTCAGCTGCAACCTCTGTCAGGGGGTAAAAACAGTCTAAAACAAAGGGAGCTGATTTAACAAAAGCAACACTCGGTCAGAACCCGTGGGAGCAAATTTGTAGTAAGGTGGCCCATTGTGGTGGCGAGGATCATGACTTCCTAACTTTAACTTGATCCAGATTCCGGCGGGGTGTGTTGTGACCACTACGTGGCGGGAGTGGAGTGGGGGGATCAGGCAGGATTCCCCAGGTATGGAGGAGGTGCAGACCCTTATTGAGGTCGGTGACCACGCGGGATTTTCCGTTATTGGTGATAAGAAGCGTTGCGGGGTATCTCCATTTGTATTGGATTTTGTGGTTTTGAAGGCCTTTGGTGACCGGACTCAGTTGTCTCCACAGTTGGAGGGTATGTTTGGAGAGGTCTGGGAAAAATGTAATACCCGTTTACGGGGCGGGTAGGGGTGTTTTAGCCTTAACTCCAAACATGAGTTTTTCTTTAATGTGGAAAAAGTGTACATGCATCAGTACATCTCTGGGCACTGTGGCAGCAAGGTGGGAAGGTTTAGCAATCCTGTGGATCCTATCAATTATTATATCACGGGGTGACGCTTCCGGGATAATGATATGTATGAGTTCCCTTGCGTACTTAGGTAGGTCTGCAGGTAATATGGATTCAGAAATTCCTCTGAGTTTGACATTGTTCCTGCGAGACCTGTCTTCTAAATCGGCCAGCTTGGCGCGCATCCATGTTTGTTCCTCTCTGATATCATCATACACATCAATGACTTTGTTTACTGTGGAGGCACAATCATTCATACCCCTTTCAATGTGTGTCACTCTGTCATCCAGAGAATGGATATCTGATGTGATTTTAGTGAAGAGTGATGAGAGATCAGTCATTAGGGAGGTCTGCAGAGACAGGAGCATATCCTTGAGGGTTGAATCAAGCACTGGTTGGCCTGATGTGGGGAAGGAGGCCATTGATGAATGTAAGGCCTGGTTAGAAAGGAGGGGATTGAAAGCCGGGGCCTCAATTAGTGATGGAGCCGGCCGCTGTGGCGGCGTGTTGAGCCGCATTTTGGCTTTGGCAGGGCTGCTGGTGAGGGGGTCTCGGTCAGGGGAGTGATCGGAGGGTACAGGGGGGTCTTGGCTGTATGATCTCTCCGGAATTTCATCCGGGAGATCAGTGTATGAGTCCCGTGGCGCGGCCGGGCCGGCGCCATCTTTGATTTCACTGACCTTCCCCGCCGGCTTGAAGGAGAATTCCGTCAGTTTCTGAGGCTTATATTCGGTCAGCCTCTTCCTTGACATGTCTCCTGTGGTCCTGAGTGCTACTGGAGCAAGGATGGCGGTGGATGGAGTAGTAGAGTGGGCCGTTGTCTCTGTGCTGTGCTCCTTGGGCTGACAAGCTCAGTTATTATGCTGCCATCTTCAGCTCTGGTCGGCCACGCCCCCCATCCTTCCTGGATTTGATGTGGTGCCAGCTAAACGGACCTGCTGTGACCTGCAGTCCCATGTTTTTTAGATACATTGTATTAATAAATTCAATATATTTTTATATATTTGACTACTATATTTTCTTGGGCACCCTAAAAATACCATTTCCTTTCTTCTGCCAATATATGTATCTATAGGATGTGGTGCCCCTTTGATTATCCAACTTCCAGCAATTCATAACACTATCTAAGTGTAGACATTTTATTAAAATAAATGTTAAAAAAAAACAATATGCACCCACTTGTAAAATATAAGAAATGGGCACATCAATTAGTCCTCCGGTCATCTGCAGAGATCATCAGGAAAGCTAATTTGCTAATGCAGAGTGGCACCTGGAAGGTACTGTGTAGCATCATAGAGTTTATCAGGGAAGCATTGCCAGGCTATGCAGAGTGTGTTGCAGGAAGCAGCTGGGTGTGTAGACCCCAGTGAAACCAGCGTGGAGTGCACCACGGAGCCTAAAACTGGAAGTTTGGCACTGTCAGACATCTGTGCATTGAAGCGGGATGATGTCAACCATTAGGGCATGGCTATGCGTTTCAGTGCTTTGAAATCCTCCAGAAAGGGGTATTACAAATCCCTGAAACATGTAGTTATGTGCTAACTGGCAAAAATACAATTTTAACAGTGCATACCTTTTATCTTTATATAATAAATGCCCATTTTAAATGCTAAATTTTAAATACTGCCTCATGAGCCTTGCGCTGGTTTTATCTGTGTTCTATTTATATGTTCCTGGAGCTGCTCTCTCTGGCAACCCGGCAACATTGGCTAATAGTTGATCTTAGTAAGATACCTTTGTTTAGTTTATGGGTAATCTGTGACCTAGCTTTATACAATCTGTGTAGTTGTATAATGACATTAGTGGATTTTTTTTTTATATATATTTTGTATTTATTGGTTTGTTTATTTTAGTCATTCACTTATGTATTGAGTTACACATCTGGCTGCATCTGGCTTGTTTTTCTTCTTTTGTCACATTATACATGAACTACCTTTTTTATTAGTGTTGTTCTCAAAACCATCTTCCTAACATTCTAATTTCTCATACTCACAATTTTCTCTGGCAGCATAGTTGTTTTCCTGCCCTGGACTGGTTCCCCTTACTGTCCTCATGCCTCTGAAACTGAATATTAGAGAACCCCTCCACCGAAAGTATCACTGTCACAAATAGAAAGTGTCCATGTCATACAAGCAGTGATATTGACAAACCAAAGAAGAACCCCCTGGATGTAAACAGAAGAAAAAAAGACCTGAGACCCATATCACATTACTACTGTATTGCTTTAGGTAGGTAAAAAAGGCAATTAGGGGTTGATTTACTAAAACTGGAGAGTACAAAATGTGGGGCAGCTGTGCATGGTAGCCAACCAGCTTCTAACTTCAGCTTAGTCAATTAAGCTTTGACAAAAATAATCTGGAAGCTCATTGGTTTCTGTGCAGAGCTGTACCAGATTTTGAAATCTCCAGTTTTAGTAAATCAACCCCTATTGTTTTTTCTATGCCAACAATCTGCTGGGAGTGAGATGGGAGGTGGGAGGTGGTAGCTGTTTTGTCCAGAGCTGTGCTATACATCATTGGAAGCAATTTGTTATGTTTGTTTGATAAGTGTATATAAAGTAATAAAGTATCAAATGGGAGTACAGGAACAACTGTGTTTGGAGTGTGGGAGGTAGGGATGAGCTTCGAGTTCGCTCATGTTCGACTCGAACATTGCCTGTTCGCCCGTTCGCCGAACAGCGAACAAATTGGGGTGTTCGCGGCAAATTCGAAAAATCTATGGGAGAAATCTAAAGTGCTAATTATAAAGGCTTATATGCAAGTTATTGTCCTAAAAAGTGTTTGGGGACCGGGGTCCTGCCCCAGGGGACATGTATCAATGCAAAAAGAAGTTTTAAAAAGGCAGTTTTTTCGGGAGCAGTGATTTTAATAATGCTTAAAATGAAAAAATAAAAGTGAAATATTCCTTTAAATTTCGTACCTGGGGGGTGTGTATGATATGCATGTGAAGTGGCGCATGTTTCCCGTGCTTAGAACTGTCCCTGCAAAAAATGTCATTTTTGAAAGAAAAAAAGTCTTTTAAAACTGACTCGCGGCTATTAATGAATTGTCGGCTCCCGGCAATACATACAAAAGTCATTGATAAAAAAAAAAAAAAAAAACGTGGGGGTTCCCCAGAATTCAATTACCAGGCCCTTCAGGTCTGGAATGGATATTAAGGGGAACCCCGACGCAAATAAAAAAAAAATTGACGTGGGGTTCCCCCAAATATCCATTCCAGGCCCTTCAGATCTGGCATGGATTTTAAGGGGAACTCCACCCCAAATTTTAAAAAAATGGCGTGGAGTCCCCCTAAAAATCCATACCAGACCCCTTATCCGAGCACGCAACCTGGCCGGCCGCAGGGGAAAAGGGGGGGACGAGAGAGCGGCCCCCCTCCCTCCTGAACCGTACCAAGCCACATGCCCTCAACATGGGGAGGATGTCCCCATGTTGATGGGGACAAGGGCCTCATCCCCACAACCCTTGCCCGGTGGTTGTGGGGGTCTGCGGGCGGGGGGCTTATCGGAATCTGGAAGACCACTTTAACAAAGGGGACCCCCAGATCCCGGCCCCCCCCTATGTGAATTGGTAAGGGGTACATTGTATCCCTACCATTTCACGAAGAAAGCGTAAAAAAATGTTTAAAAAAACACACAAACACCTTGAAAAAGTCCTTTATTTAAAATAATAATAAAAAAAAAAACATTCCAGCGCTGAAATCCAGTGTCTCGCGGCGATCCCGATGTCCAGCGCTGTCCTTCATTGGTTGTGCCTGAGCGGACCTGATGGGGAACTCCCTCTCAGTATTTTAAATGTATAGACCCGCCCCTTCTAAAGTTCCCCATCAGGTCCGCTCCCTCGGTATGTCAGACCCGCCTACGTCATTGGCTTGAGCGGGGAACTTCCTTCACTGTGTAATTTAAATTTACATAGTGAAGGAAGGTCCCCGCTCAAGCCAATGACGTAGGCGGGTCCGACATACCGAGGGGGCGGACCTGATGTGGAACTGCTCTCACTTTGGCAATACATGTATAGACCCGCCCCTTCTCATGTTCCGCATCTGGTCCGCTGAGCGGACCTGATGGGGAACTTTAGAAGGGGCGGGTCTATACATTTAAAATACTGAGAGGGAGTTCCCCATCAGGTCCGCTCAGGCACAACCAATAAAGGACAGCGCTGGACATCGGGATCGCTGCGGGACACTGGATTTCACCGCTGGAATGTTTTTTTTTTTTTTAAATAAAGGACTTTTTCAAGGTGTTTGTGTGTTTTTTAAACATTTTTTTACGCTTTCTTCGTGAAATGGTAGGGGTACAATGTACCCCTTACCAATTCACATAGGGGGGGGGGGGGGATCTGGGGGTCCCCTTTGTTAAAGGGGTCTTCCAGATTCCGATAAGCCCCACGCCCGCAGACCCCTACAACCACCGGGCAAGGGTTGTGGGGATGAGGCCCTTGTCCCCATCAACATGGGGACATCCTCCCCATGTTGAGGGCATGTGGCCTGGTACGGTTCAGGAGGGAGGGGGGGGCGCTCTCTCATCCCCCCCTTTTCCCCTGCGGCCGGCCAGGTTGCGTGCTCGGATAAGGGGTCTGGTATGGATTTTTAGGGGGACTCCACGCCATTTTTTAAAAAAAAATTGGGGTGGAGTTCCCCTTAAAATCCATGCCAGATCTGAAGGGCCTGGAATGGATATGTGGGGGAACCCCACGTCAATTTTTTTTTTAATTTGCGGCAGGGTTCCCCTTAATATCCATTCCAGACCTGAAGGGCCTGGTAATTGAATTCTGGGGAACCCCCACGCTTTTTTTTTTTTTTTATCAATGACTTTTGAATGTATTGCCGGGAGCCGACAATTCATTAATAGCCGCAAGTCAGTTTTAAATGACTTTTTTTCTTTCAAAAATGAAATTTTTTGCAGGGACAGTTCTAAGCACGGGAAACATGCGCCACTTTACATGCATATCATACACACCCCCCAGGTACGAAATTTAAAGGAATATTTCACTTTTATTTTTTCATTTTAAGCATTATTAAAATCACTTCTCCCGAAAAAACGGCCGTTTTTAAAACTTTTTTTTGCATTGATACATGTCCCCTGGGGCAGGACCCGGGTCCCCAAACACTTTTTAGGACAATAACTTGCATATCAGTAGTGATGAGCCGAACACCCCCGGGTTCGGTTCGCACCAGAACCCGCGAACGGACCGAAAGTTCGTACGAACATTAGAACCCTATTAAATACAATGGATGCGAACGTTCGAATTCTAAAGTGCTAATTATAACAACTATTATGCATGTTATTGTCCTAAAAAGGGTTTGGGAACCCGGGTTGTGCACCAGGGGACATGTATCAATGCAAAAAGAAGTTTTAAAAACGGTCGTTTTTCGGGAGCAGTCATTTTAATGATGCATAAAGTGAAAAAAAAAAAGTCAAATATTCCTTTAAATATCGTACCTGGGGGGTGTCTAAAGTATGCCTGTGAAGTGCCACGTGTTTCCCGTGTTTAGAACTGTCCCTGCACAAAATGACACTTCTAAAGGAAAAAAAAGCCATTTAAAACTGCTTGCGGCTTTAATGTAATGTCTGGTCCCGGTAATATGGATGAAAATCTTTAAGAAAAATGGCATAGCTACCCCATGACCCCCCCCCCCCCCTACCCCAGCCCATTACCAGCCCCTTTGGGTCTTGTATGGATATTAAGGGGAACCCCGCACATAAAATAAAAAAGGCCCTATATACTCTGAACAGCCGTATACAGGCGGTGCATACAAGACAGGGACTGTAGGTTTGTTCTTATGTAGAATCTGTTTGTAATTTTGAACAGGTACATTGTTTAAGTGTAGCTCCAGCCCAAAAATCTATTTTTAAACTTTTTGGAAAACATAGGTAAGGGTTATCACCCCTGTAACATTTGTTTTGCTGTCTGTGCCCCTGTTCAGAACATTTCACCTCACTTTCCGTCCCAATGACAACTGTTTTTGAAATGTGGTGTTTTTCTTGAAACAAGGATTGGTGATAAAGCATCAGTACAGAGGAGACACCTTTCTCCCAGTTTTATTCTTACAGGAGAGAATTTTCCTTCCTAGTGGTAGATTTCCTCTCACTTCCTGTTGTCTTCTTGCGTTTGCAAGTAGGAGTCGTTTGTAAGTTGGATGTTTGAAAGTAGGGACCTGCCGTATATACTCTGCAGAAATAGGCCCCTTAGTTGTTGGTGTTGGCACAACACTGTAAGCACTCACAGTTACTCTTGGTTGGTGCTGGAACGCCCTGCTGTCAACTATTATATCAGGAATTTTAATTACATATAATTGTTGAACAGTGGTAGTAAAAATTGGGCCTTTGATGGTGGTGCTGGTGCCACAAGACTGTAAGCCCTGACAGTTACTCTTGGTGGGTGCAGCAATGGGCCCTGCTGTGAATTATTAGATCAAGAATTGTAATTGCATGCCCCTGTTGAACAGGGGCTGAAAAATTGGGCCTTTCGTGGTGGTGGTGGTGGTGGTGGTGGTGTTGCCACAACACTGTAAGCCCTCAGAGTTACTCTTGGTGGGTGCAGGAATGGGCCCTGCTGTGAATTATTAGATCAAGAATTGTAATTACATGCCCCTTTTGAACAGGGGCTGAAAAATTGGGCCTTTCGTGGTGGTGGTGGTGGTGGCGTTGCCACAACACTGTAAGCCCTCAGAGTTACTCTTGGTGGGTGCAGGAATGGGCCCTGCTGTGAATTATTAGATCAAGAATTGTAATTACATGCCCCTTTTGAACAGGGGCTGAAAAATTGGGCCTTTCGTGGTGGTGGTGGTGGTGGCGTTGCCACAACACTGTAAGCCCTCAGAGTTACTCTTGGTGGGTGCAGCAATGGGCCCTGCTGTGAATTATTAGATCAAGAATTGTAATTGCATGCCCCTGTTGAACAGGGGCTGAAAAATTGGGCCTTAGGCACTGGTGGCACAACACTACAACCCCTCACAGATACTGTACTTGGAGCACAGCAATGAGCCCTGTTGCAAAGTATTGCTTCAAAAATTGTAATGACACGCCCCTGTTAAACAGGGGCTGAAAAATTGGGCCTTAGGCACTGGTGCCACAACACTCCAACCCCTCACAGATACTGTACTTGGAGCACAGCAATGAGCCCTATGGCAAATTATTGCTAAAAAAATTGTAATTACACGCCCCTGTAAAACAGGGGCTGAAAAATTGGGCCTTAGCCACTGGTGGCGGCACCCATAAACAAAAATGATCTTCCAAGCTATCATCATCAATCGTATCATTGAGGACTCGGAGGAGGAGGATAGCCAGTCAACATAACAGCACAGGCACTCAGCACCAGCATCAGTCTTGAAGGGATGTGACATGTTAAAATCAATTAGTCTGTTATATCAGCATCAGGTGTGTGGTAGCTGGTGGTGATCCAAGACTGGTTCATCTTGATGAAAGTCAGTCGATCAACCGAGTCGGTGGACAGGCGCACCCTGTGATCCGTGACAAATCCTCCAGCAGCACTGAATGTGCGTTCCGAAAGAACGCTGGATGCAGGACAGGCCAGTAGCTCAATTGCATACTGTGCAAGCTCTGGCCAGTGATCCATCCTCAAGACCCAGTAAGCCAGAGGATTTTCGGTGGGGAAGGTGTCCAAGTCTGACCTTGCCCCTAGATATTCCTGCACCATGTTTATCAGACGCTGGCGATGGTTGCTGGAACCGATCATACTTTGGGGCTGCGGACTAAAGAATTGTCTGAACGCATCGGTCAGACGGCCACCTTCCCCACCGCTCCTTCTTTGACTGGCCGAAGCCTCAGCAACTCGTTGTCCAGGACCAGGAGTTTGTAACCTCCCAGTCTCTGGGAACGCTTTGCACAGACCTTTCTGCAAGGCCTCCCGGAGTTGTCTCATCCTCTGCTCCCTCTGCGACGGTAACATAAGGTCCGCAACCTTACCCTTGTACCGTGGATCAAGGAGAGTGGCCAGCCAGTAATGGTCCCTCTCCTTGATCCGAAGAATACGAGGATCCTTCCGCAGACTTTGCAGGATCAGGGAGGCCATGCAGCGTAGGTTTGCTGAGGCATTCGCTCCGGAGTCCTCTGGGTCACTAAGGACGACATGATCCGCAGCCACCTCCTCCCAGCCACGTACAAGTCCACTGGTTTCTTGGGACTGTAAATCATCCCTAAAAGACTGCTGCTGATGATGCTGAGTGCCAGCCTCCACCTCCATGCTGACACAATCCTCCTCCTCCTCCTCCTCCTCCTCCTCCTCTTCCTGTGCGATGGGTGGGACAGAAGGAACACTGTCTGGGTAAAGGGGGCCTTGAGAGGCAAGGAAGTCCTCCTCTTCCTGCCTCTGTTCTGCCTCAAGTGCCCTGTCCATTATTCCACGCAGCGTGTGCTCCAACAGGTGGACAAGAGGTACAGTGTCACTGATGCATGCACTGTCACTGCTCACCATCCTCGTGGCCTCCTCAAATGGTGCCAGGACAGTGCATGCATCCCTGATCATGCCCCACTGGCGTGGAGAAAAAAAACCAAGCTCCCCTGACCCTGTCCTGGTGCCGTAGTCGCACAGGTAGTCATTGATGGCCCTCTGCTGCGTGTGCAGCCGCTGCAGCATGGCCAACGTTGAGTTCCACCTGGTGGGCATGTCACATATAAGGCGGTTCTTGGGCAGGTTCAACTCCTTTTGCAGCTCAGCCAGGCGAGCACTGGCATTATAAGATCTGCGGAAATGCACACAGACTTTCCTGGCCTGCCTCAGGACATCCTGTAAGCCCGGGTACCTGCCCAAGAACCGCTGCACCACCAGGTTAAGGACGTGAGCCACACAGGGCACATGGGTCAGTTGTCCCTGTCGGAGGGCGGAGAGGAGGTTGGTGCCATTGTCGCAAACCACCATTCCTGGCTTAAGCTGGCGTGGCGTCAACCACCTCTCGGCCTGGCCCTGCAGAGCAGACAGGACCTCTGCCCCAGTGTGGCTTCTGTCCCCCAAACACACCAGCGCAAGCACGGCATGGCATCTTTTTGCCTGCGTACTTGCGTAGCCCCGTGAACGGCTACGGAGCACCGCTGGTTCATAGGACAAACCACAGGAAGAGGCCATGGAGGAAGAAGAAGAGGAGGGGGTGGAGGAGAGAGGTGTGTCACAACCAGTAGTAGCATTTTGGAGGCGTGGCGGTGGGACAACCTCCAACACTACTGCACCTTGTCCTGCATCCTTCCCAGCTGCCAAAAGAGTGACCCAATGGGCCGTGAAAGAAAGGTAACGTCCCTGTCCATGCCTGCTGGACCATGAGTCAGCGGTAATATGCACCTTACCGCTGACCGCCCTGTCCAGCGAGGCCAAGACATTGCCTTCCACATGCCGGTAGAGAGCCGGAATAGCCTTCCGTGAGAAAAAGTGGCGTTTGGGAACCTGCCACTGAGGAACCGCACATTGCACAAACTCACGGAAGGGGGCCGAGTCTACCAACTGAAAAGGCAGCAGTTGAAGCGCTAGCAATTTAGCCAAGCTAGCATTCAACCACTGGGCATGTGGATGGCTGGGAGTGAACTTCTTTCGACGGTCCAGCAGCTGGGGCAGGGAAATTTGCCTGCTAGAATCGGACGTCGGTGTACTGCTAGCAGAGTGGCCGCAAGTACTTGGCTGTGACACACCTAATTCTACACCTTCATTCCTCTCAGTGCATGTTTCAGAGAGGACTGAAGTTATAGTGGGGTTGGAGATCCCAGCTGATGCGGTGCAAGGAGAGGTCCGCTTTGTTCTTTGGTGTGGGTCTTTGAGGTAGGCTTGCCAACGAGCTGCATGGCAGGTCAACATATGTCTGGTCAGGCATGTGGTACCCAAGCGGCTGATGTTTTGGCCACGCGATATACGCTTGAGACATATGTTGCAAACAGCAGCTGTGCGATCTGATGCACTAGCCTCAAAAAAGGCCCACACCAAAGAACTTTTTGAATGACGGGCAGAGGCAGCGCCCTGCACAGGCGGAGCTCTGCGGTGTGATTCCGTCGGTGTACTGCCCTTACGCTGGCCACCAAAGGGCATCCTGCCTCGTTGGAGATGTGCCTCCTCCTCATCCTCCTCCTCCTCCTCTCTCCTATTAGGCACCCACGTGGAGTCAGTGACCTCATCACCCCCCCCCTCCTCATCACTGGAGCCAATCTGGCAGTATGCTGCAGCTGCTGGAACATGACTGCCAGATTGGTGTCCTTCTTGAGCATCCCCTCTGTCTGCTCTCACGCTACTGCCTTCCTGTAGCTGGGTTTCATCATCAGACCCTTCGAAACGCTGGGCATCCTCCTGGAGCATGTACCCAACACTGTGCTCAAACAGTTCGGGGGACTCCTCAGGAGGAGGACATGGTGGGTCTAGGGAAGGAGTGACTGATGATGAGTCTGACATTGATACCAGGGAAGAGGACGCTTTGGCAGCTGCTTTTCCAGTACCCTGAGCCTGGGTGAGAGAGGATGAGGAGGAGGAGGAGGGCTTGGTCATCCACTCTACCAAGTCTTCGGCATGATGTGGCTCAACATGTCCAGCTGCCGAAAAGAAGGACAAGCGTGTCCCATGGCCATGTGCTGATGACAATGCACCGCGTCCACGACCAGCACTGTTGCCCCCCAGACACAGAGCCTGCTTGCCCTCTTTTATTGCCTCCTGACTGTCTGCCTCTCCTTGTTTGCCTTCCAGACATTCTAATAGATGGCCTGCAGGGAGATGGGAAAAAAGCAATAAGGGCTACCTTCAGGTGTCCTTCTCTGTCCCTTGAAACAAGGACTTTGACAGTGAAAGAAACTGACACTCTCCCTACCTACAGTTTTCTGTCCCTAGAAAAAATGTTTTTTTAAGCACAATTTAGCACAAGGAGAATTCACTCACTGTCCTTCCAGGTCCCTGGAAACAAGGACTTTGACAGTGAAAGAAACTGACACTCTCCCTACCTACAGTTTTCTGTCCCTAGAAAAAATGTTTTTTTTAAGCACAATTTAGCACAAGGAGAATTCACTCACTGTCCTTCCAGGTCCCTGGAAACAAGGACTTTCACAGTGAAAGAAACTGACACTCTCCCTACCTACAGTTTTCTGTCCCTAGAAAAAATGTTTTTTTTAAGCACAATTTAGCACAAGGAGAATTCACTCACTGTCCTTCCAGGTCCCTGGAAACAAGGACTTTCATAGTGAAAGAAACTGACACTCTCCCTACCTACAGTTTTCTGTCCCTAGAAAAAATGTTTTTTTTAAGCACAATTTAGCACAAGGAGAATTCACTCACTGTCCTTCCAGGTCCCTGGAAACAAGGACTTTCACAGTGAAAGAAACTGACACTCTCCCTACCTACAGTTTTCTGTCCCTAGAAAAAATGTTTTTTTTAAGCACAATTTAGCACAAGGAGAATTCACTCACTGTCCTTCCAGGTCCCTGGAAACAAGGACTTTCATAGTGAAAGAAACTGACACTCTCCCTACCTACAGTTTTCTGTCCCTAGAAAAAATGTTTTTTTTAAGCACAATTTAGCACAAGGAGAATTCACTCACTGTCCTTCCAGGTCCCTGGAAACAAGGACTTTGACAGTGAAAGAAACTGACACTCTCCCTACCTACAGTTTTCTGTCCCTAGAAAAAATGTTTTTTTTTAAGCACAATTTAGCACAAGGAGAATTCACTCACTGTCCTTCCAGGTCCCTGGAAACAAGGACTTTCACAGTGAAAGAAACTGACACTCTCCCTACCTACAGTTTTCTGTCCCTAGAAAAAATGTTTTTTTTAAGCACAATTTAGCACAAGGAGAATTCACTCACTGTCCTTCCAGGTCCCTGGAAACAAGGACTTTGACAGTGAAAGAAACTGACACTCTCCCTACCTACAGTTTTCTGTCCCTAGAAAAAATGTTTTTTTTAAGCACAATTTAGCACAAGGAGAATTCACTCACTGTCCTTCCAGGTCCCTGGAAACAAGGACTTTGACAGTGAAAGAAACTGACACTCTCCCTACCTACAGTTTTCTGTCCCTAGAAAAAATGTTTTTTTTAAGCACAATTTAGCACAAGGAGAATTCACTCACTGTCCTTCCAGGTCCCTGGAAACAAGGACTTTGACAGTGAAAGAAACTGACACTCTCCCTACCTACAGTTTTCTGTCCCTAGAAAAAATGTTTTTTTTAAGCACAATTTAGCACAAGGAGAATTCACTCACTGTCCTTCCAGGTCCCTGGAAACAAGGACTTTGACAGTGAAAGAAACTGACACTCTCCCTACCTACAGTTTTCTGTCCCTAGAAAAAATGTTTTTTTTAAGCACAATTTAGCACAAGGAGAATTCACTCACTGTCCTTCCAGGTCCCTGGAAACAAGGACTTTGACAGTGAAAGTAACTGACACTCTCCCTACCTACAGTTTTCTGTCCCTAGAAAAAATGTTTTTTTTAAGCACAATTTAGCACAAGGAGAATTCACTCACTGTCCTTCCAGGTCCCTGGAAACAAGGACTTTGACAGTGAAAGAAACTGACACTCTCCCTACCTACAGTTTTCTGTCCCTAGAAAAAATGTTTTTTTTAAGCACAATTTAGCACAAGGAGAATTCACTCACTGTCCTTCCAGGTCCCTGGAAACAAGGACTTTGACAGTGAAAGAAACTGACACTCTCCCTACCTACAGTTTTCTGTCCCTAGAAAAAATGTTTTTTTTAAGCACAATTTAGCACAAGGAGAATTCACTCACTGTCCTTCCAGGTCCCTGGAAACAAGGACTTTGACAGTGAAAGAAACTGACACTCTCCCTACCTACAGTTTTCTGTCCCTAGAAAAAATGTTTTTTTTAAGCACAATTTAGCACAAGGAGAATTCACTCACTGTCCTTCCAGGTCCCTGGAAACAAGGACTTTGACAGTGAAAGAAACTGACACTCTCCCTACCTACAGTTTTCTGTCCCTAGAAAAAATGTTTTTTTTAAGCACAATTTAGCACAAGGAGAATTCACTCACTGTCCTTCCAGGTCCCTGGAAACAAGGACTTTGACAGTGAAAGAAACTGACACTCTCCCTACCTACAGTTTTCTGTCCCTAGAAAAAATGTTTTTTTTAAGCACAATTTAGCACAAGGAGAATTCACTCACTGTCCTTCCAGGTCCCTGGAAACAAGGACTTTGACAGTGAAAGAAACTGACACTCTCCCTACCTACAGTTTTCTGTCCCTAGAAAAAATGTTTTTTTTAAGCACAATTTAGCACAAGGAGAATTCACTCACTGTCCTTCCAGGTCCCTGGAAACAAGGACTTTGACAGTGAAAGAAACTGACACTCTCCCTACCTACAGTTTTCTGTCCCTAGAAAAAATGTTTTTTTTAAGCACAATTTAGCACAAGGAGAATTCACTCACTGTCCTTCCAGGTCCCTGGAAACAAGGACTTTCACAGTGAAAGAAACTGACACTCTCCCTACCTACAGTTTTCTGTCCCTAGAAAAAATGTTTTTTTTAAGCACAATTTAGCACAAGGAGAATTCACTCACTGTCCTTCCAGGTCCCTGGAAACAAGGACTTTGACAGTGAAAGAAACTGACACTCTCCCTACCTACAGTTTTCTGTCCCTAGAAAAAATGTTTTTTTTAAGCACAATTTAGCACAAGGAGAATTCACTCACTGTCCTTCCAGGTCCCTGGAAACAAGGACTTTGACAGTGAAAGAAACTGACACTCTCCCTACCTACAGTTTTCTGTCCCTAGAAAAAATGTTTTTTTTAAGCACAATTTAGCACAAGGAGAATTCACTCACTGTCCTTCCAGGTCCCTGGAAACAAGGACTTTGACAGTGAAAGAAACTGACACTCTCCCTACCTACAGTTTTCTGTCCCTAGAAAAAATGTTTTTTTTAAGCACAATTTAGCACAAGGAGAATTCACTCACTGTCCTTCCAGGTCCCTGGAAACAAGGACTTTGACAGTGAAAGAAACTGACACTCTCCCTACCTACAGTTTTCTGTCCCTAGAAAAAATGTTTTTTTTAAGCACAATTTAGCACAAGGAGAATTCACTCACTGTCCTTCCAGGTCCCTGGAAACAAGGACTTTGACAGTGAAAGAAACTGACACTCTCCCTACCTACAGTTTTCTGTCCCTAGAAAAAATGTTTTTTTTAAGCACAATTTAGCACAAGGAGAATTCACTCACTGTCCTTCCAGGTCCCTGGAAACAAGGACTTTGACAGTGAAAGAAACTGACACTCTCCCTACCTACAGTTTTCTGTCCCTAGAAAAAATGTTTTTTTTAAGCACAATTTAGCACAAGGAGAATTCACTCACTGTCCTTCCAGGTCCCTGGAAACAAGGACTTTGACAGTGAAAGAAACTGACACTCTCCCTACCTACAGTTTTCTGTCCCTAGAAAAAATGTTTTTTTTAAGCACAATTTAGCACAAGGAGAATTCACTCACTGTCCTTCCAGGTCCCTGGAAACAAGGACTTTGACAGTGAAAGAAACTGACACTCTCCCTACCTACAGTTTTCTGTCCCTAGAAAAAATGTTTTTTTTAAGCACAATTTAGCACAAGGAGAATTCACTCACTGTCCTTCCAGGTCCCTGGAAACAAGGACTTTGACAGTGAAAGAAACTGACACTCTCCCTACCTACAGTTTTCTGTCCCTAGAAAAAATGTTTTTTTTAAGCACAATTTAGCACAAGGAGAATTCACTCACTGTCCTTCCAGGTCCCTGGAAACAAGGACTTTGACAGTGAAAGAAACTGACACTCTCCCTACCTACAGTTTTCTGTCCCTAGAAAAAATGTTTTTTTTAAGCACAATTTAGCACAAGGAGAATTCACTCACTGTCCTTCCAGGTCCCTGGAAACAAGGACTTTGACAGTGAAAGAAACTGACACTCTCCCTACCTACAGTTTTCTGTCCCTAGAAAAAATGTTTTTTTTAAGCACAATTTAGCACAAGGAGAATTCACTCACTGTCCTTCCAGGTCCCTGGAAACAAGGACTTTGACAGTGAAAGAAACTGACACTCTCCCTACCTACAGTTTTCTGTCCCTAGAAAAAATGTTTTTTTTAAGCACAATTTAGCACAAGGAGAATTCACTCACTGTCCTTCCAGGTCCCTGGAAACAAGGACTTTGACAGTGAAAGAAACTGACACTCTCCCTACCTACAGTTTTCTGTCCCTAGAAAAAATGTTTTTTTTAAGCACAATTTAGCACAAGGAGAATTCACTCACTGTCCTTCCAGGTCCCTGGAAACAAGGACTTTGACAGTGAAAGAAACTGACACTCTCCCTACCTACAGTTTTCTGTCCCTAGAAAAAATGTTTTTTTTAAGCACAATTTAGCACAAGGAGAATTCACTCACTGTCCTTCCAGGTCCCTGGAAACAAGGACTTTGACAGTGAAAGAAACTGACACTCTCCCTACCTACAGTTTTCTGTCCCTAGAAAAAATGTTTTTTTTAAGCACAATTTAGCACAAGGAGAATTCACTCACTGTCCTTCCAGGTCCCTGGAAACAAGGACTTTGACAGTGAAAGAAACTGACACTCTCCCTACCTACAGTTTTCTGTCCCTAGAAAAAATGTTTTTTTTAAGCACAATTTAGCACAAGGAGAATTCACTCACTGTCCTTCCAGGTCCCTGGAAACAAGGACTTTCACAGTGAAAGAAACTGACACTCTCCCTACCTACAGTTTTCTGTCCCTAGAAAAAATGTTTTTTTTAAGCACAATTTAGCACAAGGAGAATTCACTCACTGTCCTTCCAGGTCCCTGGAAACAAGGACTTTGACAGTGAAAGAAACTGACACTCTCCCTACCTACAGTTTTCTGTCCCTAGAAAAAATGTTTTTTTTAAGCACAATTTAGCACAAGGAGAATTCACTCACTGTCCTTCCAGGTCCCTGGAAACAAGGACTTTGACAGTGAAAGAAACTGACACTCTCCCTACCTACAGTTTTCTGTCCCTAGAAAAAATGTTTTTTTTAAGCACAATTTAGCACAAGGAGAATTCACTCACTGTCCTTCCAGGTCCCTGGAAACAAGGACTTTGACAGTGAAAGAAACTGACACTCTCCCTACCTACAGTTTTCTGTCCCTAGAAAAAATGTTTTTTTTAAGCACAATTTAGCACAAGGAGAATTCACTCACTGTCCTTCCAGGTCCCTGGAAACAAGGACTTTGACAGTGAAAGAAACTGACACTCTCCCTACCTACAGTTTTCTGTCCCTAGAAAAAATGTTTTTTTTAAGCACAATATAGCACAAGCACAAAACACACTGACACTCTCCCTACCTATCCTTCTCTTTCCCTAAACTAAAGGAATCCAGGTTAAGCAAGAAAGAAATAAAAGTCACTGTCCCTGCCTATGCTGCTCTATCCCTGCTCCGGAACACACTACACTAGGCCGCCGTGCTGGCGGCCTTTTATAGTGTGGGGCGTGTACTAAACACCCTCAGCAATAATTGGCCACAGGCATCCTGCCTGTGGCCAATCATTGCTCTCCTCGCTGCCGGCGCTGTGATTGGCCAAGCATGCGGGGTCACAGTGCATGCTTGGCCAATCACAGCGCCTGGATGACACTGCGATGGCGTAGTGCATTGTGGGCCGTTCGCGTCACTCGAATTTGGCGCGAACGGCCCAAATCGTTCGATCTTCGTCGAACGATCGAACAGCCGATGTTCGAGTCGAACGTATGTTCGACTCGAACACGAAGCTCATCCCTACATATCAGCCTTTATAATTAACACTTTAGATTTCGAACGTTCGAGTCCATTGTATTTAATAGGGTTCTAAAGTTTACACAAACATTTTGTCTGTTCGCAGGTTCTGGTGCGAACCGAACAGGGGGGTGTTCGGCTCATCCCTGGTGGGAGGAAACCAATGCAGGCACAGAGAGAACATGCAAACTCTAGGTGCTGCTAGGTAAAATGCTTTGGAACACAAGACCATGGAATTCTCTTGGTTTGGAAGATCATCAGTTTTAAAAATGACAATCCTCCCGAGATTGCTATATTTTTTTAATGCATTACCGATATCAATACCCAATAAATTTTTCTCTAGACTGCTAAAATTTCAGAGAAGGTTCCTCTGGGCAGACAAAAGACCAAGGATAAATTTCCACCTCCTCACGTTACCCAAAAGTAAAGGAGGCATTGGCCTTCCGGATCTTCAAAAAATATTACTTTGCCACCCACATTACAAGAATAATTGATTGGCACTGCCACAGCCAAAACAAAGATTGGGTACAATTAGAACACTTTCACAATAAAAAACTAATTCTATACTATCCTTGGACCTTACACTCTGAATCCACTAGAAATTTAGAACACCCCCTGGTAGCTAACACACTAAACATCTGGCATAAGATAGTTCCTCAACATAAGCTTGCCACAATACCAGGCCCTCTGACCCCGATTGCTAATAATCCAGACTTCTTACCTGGTCTAAATCAGAGAACACTACCAACCCATGACTGCAATACCAAACTTTTAGTCACCCACTGTTTCATTGGAAAAAAAGTCAAACCAATAGAAACCCTTCAATTAGAATACGGAGATTCATTTCCTGGTTTCTGGTTCTACACACAGCTGAAAGACTTTTTACTCAATAGTAAACAACACAAGGCCTCATACTGCCAACGGCTGACACCTCTAGAGTATATATGCTACAAGAGATCCCAGATCTCAAAAACGACTTCTATAGCTCACACATGGTTGAACCAACCTTCACATGGTGTTAATATCAAACACAAAGAAAAATGGAAAATTGACCTGGGTTCCAAAATCAGCAACGCCCAATGGGAAAAGGCATGTATCCTGGCACATAAATGCTCACTAAGCTCAAAATACCAAGAGATCTCCTATAAAACCCTAACACAGTGGTACTTGACTCCGCAAAAAGCTAAAAGATGGTTCCACACAACCTCAGAATCCTGCTGGTGTTGTGGTAAGGGGACGGGTTCATTTGTGCATATTTGGTGGGAGTGTCCCTGAATCCTTTACTACTGGGAGAATATCTCAAAATGGATCAAGTACATTACCGATACTAAGATAAATTTGACTGCGGCTGCATGTCTGTTACACATTAACTCCTTTACGCTTAGTAAATACAAGAAGTCCATAACCAGACATCTCTTAACGGCAGCAAAAACACTTATCCCATTACACTGGAAAACCACTCACACCCTGATGGTCAAGGATTGGCTGGACAGAGTCCAATATATATACAAGGTGGAAGAGATACTAGCGATGAAAAAAGAAAACAGTGATGATTTTAATAAAATGTGGCAACCTTGGTTATTATTCACCTATTCAAGTGAATATCAATCATTATTCACATAAAAGATTTATTGCTATAACTCCAGTATCTGGGTTCCATGGTCTTATCAAGATATACATATTCTTAATGTTTTATTACTACTAATACCCTGTCCAGGATTATATATCTGAATACCCAACTAGTATTACTTTCTACAAACTCCCTCAACTACCCAATTTGTCCTCTCCATTTCCCCCTCTCTTGCCCTCCCTACCCCCCTTCCCCTCTTATTCGTTTCATTCCTCAAACATAAAATGTGATTTTTATTTTTATTTTTATTTATAAACAGGGAAATGGGTCCACATGGGCCACCATGACAATACAATCAATGGCAGAAATACAGAGACATATGAAAAAGAAAACAAGACAGGTGGATAAGTAACTGTCGACGTACATCAGCTGAGGGAACATTATCATACAGGCCTGTGTGACCACATGCCAATAGGCAAGGTCTTTGTGTTATGAACTGGAGTACAACTATTGATAACACAGCATTTATAAGTTCCCAATACATGTTCTTGTTTCCAGTTGGATGTCTTATTCCGTGCTTGTAAGTTGAGCTGGGTCACCATGGCCTCGCAGGCCCAGTCCCCTTTCTTTCCCAAATAACAAACAATAGTAATAAAAAGAAGAGAAGCATTTTAGATTACGGGCAATGCCCTAGCAGATAAGGAGGAAAAGTACAGTCGAAAGAGATAGGGGGGTTGAACTAGGGGGGAAAGAGGGGGGGGAATTGGTGGGGGATTCACAAACATAGACCCCTGCATCCACTACGTGCATCTGGAGGTCTGATGCTATGGTGACCCACTGCCATTGCCCACTGTGGGAGACTCCTGCAGGTAAAATCTAGGAATTTAGGTCGAAGTGTCACCACCTCTGAGAGCTTGTCCCTCATCTGAGTAAGTAAATATATTCCAGAGTTGCCAGGTTTTGGATAACGACTCTTGTCTTTCTTGGCTTGTGAGGATGAGGTCTTCCATTTTATTGATTTTGTCTATTTTTTGTAACCACATGGCAATGGTCGGCGGGTGTGGTGATTTCCAGTGAAGTGGAATGCAGGCTTTTGCTGCGTCTAACAGGTGGCGAATGACCGACTTCTTGTAAATGCGTGCGGGGGTGCCATTTGCATGTAGGAGGAAGTTTGCTGGGTCATCTGGGACCATGCGTTCTGTGAATTTTTGTGTTATCCGCCTGACCTCTATCCAGAAGTTCCAGAGTCGAGGGCAGGACCAGAAGACATGTAGTAGAGTGCCTCTTTCCGTTTGGCAGCGCCAACACAGGTCTGAAGCTGTCGGGAAGAGTTTGCTAAGAAGAGCTGGGGTCCTATACCAACCTGTAAGGATTTTGTAGTTGGTTTCTTGTATTTTGGTGCATATGGATGATTTGTGTGTGAATGTGAGGATATGTTGTTTCTTTTTGGCAGTAAATGTGCAGTTTAGATCCTGTTCCCACCTGGAGAGGCTTGGAAGCTAGTAATCTTCCCTCTGTGTAATCATCAGGTCATGTGTAAGGGACAAAGTATGTGGCAACATGCCTGAGTCAGAACATAACTCCTCCAAAGTCGTGAGGGGTTGGTTCGTAGCAGTAGGGGGTGGAATGGTCCCAAGAAAATGACAGCGTTGCCCAGCTCTCAGAAAGTCCAGGTGGTACCTCCCCGCCGGGTCTTTGAACTCCGCTAATGTTTTCCAACGTCCCGCATCACTAAAATGGGAAGCTTGATAAAGGCCCGATTCTCTCAGGGCACAGAATCTCCTATCTTGCATACCCGGTTCAAAGTGTGGGTTGCCCAGCACTGGGCGTAGTGGTGAGGTGCAAGAGCATAAATTTGCCTGTGACAGCAACCGTGCGCATATTTTAATGGTGTTCCCTATCAACGGATGAAGTTTGACATCCTGTTGTATAGCTGTGTGGGGTTTCACTCTGTGCCTGCTCCAATCCAAAAAGTTTGGTATCCCTGTGTCGGCCCCATCAACAAGTCGGCTTAAATGCGTCGCATGGTAGTAGGTCTGGACCTCTGTATTGTTTAGGGAGGGAGAGTATCGTCTTTTGTAGTCTAGGATGTTTCCCTACTCAGAGGAATGTTTTAAATGTTGAGTAAACATGTTTAAAGTAATCCGCCAGGGCTTGCAGAAGGTATAGGAATTCGGGCAGAATTGTCATTTTGATTATGTTACACCGACCGAACCAAGAGTACAGGCCTGTGGTCCATTGAGTCAGCAGTTTTTGGACAGATTTGAGTAAAGGTGGAAAGTTGAGTACAATGTGATTTTATATATTACCTATACAATTGTATAAATGCAATGTAAATTTGAGCATTGTAATACTGTTAACTGACATTGTTTTCACATGTTTGACACAATACTAGTACATTGTCAATTGTATGCTATAATTTTTCTCAATAAAATTTCTTGATTGTGAAAAAAAAAAAAGACCATGACAAGACCTGGACTTACCGTAGGTCAGCCCCATTTATATAGTCCAACTCCAATTAAAATTAAACAGTACAGAAAAAATAATATGTTTGTATAAAATATGCTGATTATTATCTGCATGTAACTACCTATTGGGCCTTAGCTAGACAAGGACAAAAATGTATTTTTGCTTGTACATGATTGGATGATATAAGTCAGCATAGCTTTACTTCATTCCTAGAACAAGGGAAAATGTACTTGCAAAGTAAAAAGTCCCTTTAAAGTGAACACCCTATTTGAGTAATTAAATGCCATAATGGTATTGCATTCTGATAATCCAAGCAAATGGTATACTGATAATTGTAACCCTATATGGATAATATTTTTTTTCATGAAAGGGTTGTTTGACCTGTTTGACATAATGTATGCTGAAGCAACAGCTACAAGTTGCATATTCTGTGTAAGTGTGAAACATTACTGAGTAAGAACAAGTAGAAAAACAACATAATAAAAGCTTTGTATCAGTGCAAAGGTTTATGACAATGTTCTAAAATGCTATATACCTCTTATACCATCAATTCAGCACTCCTGATGAAGCATAATCTGCAAAATGCATTGAGAGACAGCATCCTCTAAAGCTCTGAACTTTTGAGCTTTGAATAGCTTTTAACTTCAGCTTGTTCAATTAAGCTTTGGCAAGCTCTGGAAGTTGATTGGTTTCTATGCAGAATTGCACCAGATTTTACACTCTCTGGTTTTAGTAAATAACCCCTGTATTGTCTTTTTATACATTTTCTTGGTCAGTTATTTCTGTATAAAGCCACATAGGAGGATGTTAAAAGTGTATCTGGTGTTGTATCAGTACTGTATGGAACATTGACACATTCTTTTTATGTGTTTTAACCATTTTTTGATATTATAACGGATGTGAAATTTGAATGTTATAGTGGTCTGTTCCTCAGAGTAGTGGCACCTTAAAAGTCCCATGTTTTTCTACTTGTTCTCAATACTGTTTTCTGGGGATGTGGAGCTTATCACTGTAAAAAATATTGTGCTGGGTCTACTCCAAAAAATTGAGGCAGCTATTTGCATCAGCTTTTTAAGTACTGTCAACTAAACTTAGACTTTTTATGTTTTCAACTTTGTTGTTTTAACCACTTCACTTAGACTTTTCATGTTTTCAACTTTGTTGTTTTAACCACAAATACTAGGCTTTTTCACCCCTTCCTGCCCAGGCCAATTTTCAGCTTTCAGCACTGTCACGCTTTGAATGACAATTGCACGGTCATGCGATGTGGCTCCCAAACAAAATTGGCGTCCTTTTTTTCCCACAAATAGAGCTTTCTTTTGGTGGTATTTGATCATCTCTGTGGTTTTTATTTTTTGCGCAATAAACAAAAAAAGACTCACAATTTTGAAAAAAAAAACACAATATTTTTTACTTTTTGCTATAATAAATATTCAAATTTAAAAAAAAAAAACGATTTTTTTTTTATCAGTTTAGGCCGATATGTATTCTTCTACATATTTTTGGTAAAAAAAATCGCAATAAGCATATAGTGATTGGTTTGCGCAAAAGTTATACAAAATAGTAAATAGATTTATGAATTTTTTTTTATTATTATTTTTTTACTAGTGTAGCGGGGTATTCCCCTTTAAGACAGAGAGACAAGAAGTTCCAGGTGAGAGGTGAGTCGGGAGGAAGTAAAGAGATATTACTGGAAGTGAAAGCAGAGGAGAGAGAGAGACTACATCTCCCAGTACATCTTGCAGCACCCAGGGTACATTGCTCCGGAACAGAGACTGCTGGGGCAGACTTTATAAAGGGGAGGTGGAGTTTGTTCGGTCTCTTTGGACACCCCTCTCCTAGCAAGAGGATCTCTGTGCTGAACTGCTGTGTGCACAAGGCCTGAAGCCTGGGCCTTGTGCTCCTTTCCAAAGAGCCCCTCTGCCAGCCTAGCAGAACCTTAGAGACATCTTCTCATCCTTGCTGCAGTACACCAGAAGGATTGAAGACTTGGATGTCGGTGGATTCCTGTTCCTAGACGAATCGATGGAGGAAACGGACTTGGACTTGTCCGGGTGGTGAGAGCTGTTTAAAGACAGATACTTTATCTTTACTATTCGTTGGGATTACAAAGTTGTTCTTCAAGTGCACCACCGAAAGATTGCTAGCGAATATTGTTTCACTGAACTTCCATTTAGATCAGTCAGGCCTGACTGCATAGGTAGACATTGCTGGGTGTTAGTCTACCCCTGAGGGGAAGTAGCTGTAAAAGGGCAGCGCTAGAGTTGCACAGCAATACTTAATTATTCTGATTACTCTGTTTATCTTTATTACTGTTTGTTGCAGGGATCTGCAACTTGTTATACTGTTGTTTATTACTTGCCCATTAGCCTCAGTAAAATATCTGGGTCAAGTACATTGGTGTCAGTTTCACTTACTTTAATAGAAGTTTTAAAGTATATCACTGTGTGTGTTTGCCATAGGACTGCGTCACCTAGAGTTGCGGTCACGCGGTCCTATCTCCCCTTACTAGCTGTGCCAGTAGGGGGTTGAGCATATTGCCGGGGGTTGGCGGAGCTGTCTTCAGGGCCCAACTAAATCTGCGGCCTTCTTAGTTGGAGGTATCGCTACACGTGGGGGTTCTCGTCCGGGATCCTGATACAGCAAGCGAACACGCCAAAAGACCGGCATGGACCCGCTAGAAGTAGGACAGTGTTACACAATGGCTGGCGCAGATCTGGCCACGGCGGCAGTTATTGAACTCCCGGGGATCTGGCAAAGAGATGCGATAAAGCAGTTAATGACATCCCTATCACCATGCCAGAAATCATGGGTGATGGATGTGAGACCACATGCTTCGTGTACATACGCATTAATAGAGTGGAAAGACGAAATTCCAGAGCATTTTAAAAGCCAGAGCATACAAGCTATGGATGGGCAGACCTACCATCTGACACATGCGCTGCCACATAAGGGAGATCGGTTCCAAATAAGAAAGTCATCATCTCCACAGATACCTCCCCCACCATCCCCTAAGGCACAAGAGCAGGAGGATACAGAGAGTCCCAGATCATCACCGGCCACCCTCAGCACAGAACTATGTGCTGTACTGGGAGAGATTGTGGCCCAGTGCAAGAAGAATCCCACAGATTACCCAATGTCGGGGTACAGAAAGCTCCGGATATTCTCAGGGAGAAAACCTGTGCCCTCAGGGGAAGAAGGATTTGAGGAGTGGCTAGATGGCACCACTCAGGCCTTAGAGGAATGGGAAGTTCCAGAACGCAGCAAGAAACAGCGAATTGCTGAAAGTTTGAAGGGGCCTGCTCTGGATGCCATACGCAACCTGAAGATGAGCAGGAAAGACTGTACTGCACAGGACTACTTGGACATCTTGCAGAATGTGTTCGGTGGGACAGAAAAAGTTACCAAGCTCACCTATCAGCTGGAGCACTGCTACCAGAAAACAGGAGAGAAACTGTCAGAATATATGGGACGTCTAGACAAGATCCTGCATAGAATTATTCTGAAGAAGGGGATCGACCCAGGGAAGGTAGACGAGGCCCGGGCTCAGCAGGTATTGAGGGGAGCTCAGCCCCTGGATCCTATTGCATTGGCGCTGCGCACCCGACAGGACGGGAAGAACCTGGAATACCCCGACCTCATTCGAATGGTCAGAGAGGAAGAGGCCATGTGGGAGGAGAAAAAGAGGGAACAGCCAGTCGAGCCAACCAAACCTCTGGTGGTGATGGTTAGCCCGGCCATGACCCCCGAAAGAGATGCAGAAGTGGACACCCTGAAATCGCAGATGTCCCAAGTGTTGGAGATACTGACCTCTTTGATGGAGAAAGATCAAAGGAAACCAGAAAAGAAAAGTCCAAGAAAGGAGTTGTTCCCGAATACCTCAGCGCCCGCTTCTCTACAGGATCGTGAAGAAGAGGTGATTTGTTACAACTGCGGAGGGATTGGTCATTTTGCAAACATATGTTCCAGTCCCAGGAAGAAAAAGATAAATAACCGCCAGCTGGCGGAAAACTTCAGAGGGCCCCGGTGAAGGAGTCAACCGGGTGCCCATCATTTTCAGTGAGCTCCAAACTGAATGAAAAACAGAAGAAGAGAGAAAATAGAACACCTCAGAGGAAACACAACATTCTCCAACAGAGATACACCGCAGAGAAAGGGGGCAAGACCCCTCAGAAGAGACACAGCACTCCCCAGAGGGGGTGCACACCTAAGAAAAATAACAGTATCCCTCAGCGGGTTCCTACACCCATAAAAAGGGGGGGAGTCAATGCATACCAGGCTCAAGAAAGGTTCAAGTCCAAAGGGAATAGGACAAGAGAGAGTCCAAAAGGAAAAGGTCTGAAGAAGGCGACCCCTGCCGGGCCATATCCGGAGAAGCTGGTGGGCCCATCTCCTATAGTGCCCATTCAAGTGGAGGGAGTCTACACCAGGGCCCTCTTGGATACCGGGGCACAAGTGACCCTACTATACCGGGACTTCTACGATAGGCACTTGAGTCATCTGCCTATCCAGAAGATAGAAGAGCTGGAAATATGGGGAATTGGAACACAGAGTTTCCCTTACGACGGCTATCTTCCCATCAAGATGACCTTTGACCCATCCGTGGCTGGGAAGGCCGAAGTGTTTGACACCCTGGCAGTCGTGTGCCCTAGGCCGCCTGGAGCCAACAAGAATTCCCTTATAATAGGGACGAACACGGACCTGGTCCGAAGACTCCTGACCCCTCTAGTAAAAGAAGAGGGGCGAACAGCCACCAAGATCCATCCCATGCTGAAGACGGCCTACCAACG
This sequence comes from Rana muscosa, assembly GCA_029206835.1. Lineage (NCBI taxonomy): Eukaryota > Metazoa > Chordata > Amphibia > Anura > Ranidae > Rana > Rana muscosa. Next base: position 45,363,841 of record CM055119.1, read on the forward strand.
GCTGGTCCAAGAGCAGGAGACCCCTGGAGAAGGGATAGGGAAGGTGTGGAGACTTGGAAGAGAAGGGGTAGTGTTGCAGCCCGGTGAAGTAACCTGTCTCAGAGCCACTGTGAAGCTTACTTGGGAGCAGCCTGGTCCCTTTGTCGTGCTGGAGTCAGACCCAAGGGGTGAGTCCTCAGGTCTGGAAGTGATACCGGAAGTGATTCCGCTGAAGGTCCTGAAGAAGGCCCATTGTAGAGTTCCAGTGAGTGTTAGGAACACTACCAGAGACCCCATGGAAATCCCAGCCAGAATGCTGCTAGGCCAGGTGAGCCCTGCGGCCCCTGTTACCCTGTCAGAAGTAAAGAGGACAGGTGAAGGAGGAGATGCTTGGGAGAAGCTGTCCATGGAAAACCCAAATCTGCCAGGAGCTTGGAAGGAGAGAGCCAAGGCCCAGTTGAATAGATGGGAGAAGATCTTCTCTAAGGATGAGTTCGATGTGGGGTGTGCAAGGAGTGCCACCCATCGGATCCGCCTCCAGGAAGACAAGCCCTTCCGAGAGAGGGTCAGGCGGGTCCCCCTAGCAGATCTGGAGGATCTAAGGGAACAACTTGCAGAACTCAAGAGGACTGGTGTGATACGGGAGTCCAGAAGCCCATATGCCTCTCCCATCGTGGTGGTCAGAAAGAAGAATGGATCATTGAGGCTCTGTATCGACTACAGGACTCTCAACAGGAGAACCATACCTGACCAATACACTACTCCGAGGATAGAGAATGCCCTACAGAGCTTGTCTGGAGCTAAATGGTTCAGCGTTATGGATCTCAAGAGCAGGTACTATCAGATTCCTATGCACCCAGAAGACAGGGAGAAGACAGCCTTCATAACCCCAGTAGGGTTCTTTGAATTCAACCGGATGCCCCAAGGTCTGTCTGGAGCCCCAGCGACTTTCCAACGTCTCATGGAGAAGACTGTAGGAGACATGAACCTTATTGAAGTCCTTGTATACCTGGACGATGTCATTGTCTTTGGGAGAACCTTGGAAGAACACGAAAGGAGGCTGGAAAAAGTGTTGAGAAGACTCAGTGAGGAAGGACTCAAGCTTTCGCCTGAGAAGTGTCGGTTCTATCAGTCTTCTGTGAACTATCTGGGGCACATAGTGTCTGAAGAAGGGGTGGCCACAGACCCTGAGAAATTGGAGGCAGTTACCTCCTGGCCACGACCCACCACAGTAACCAAACTCAGATCCTTCTTGGGGTTCTGCTCCTATTACAGGAGGTTTGTGGAAGGATTTGCCAGGCCATTGAATGAACTACTCAAGACCGAGTGGGAAGAGGACGACTCAGGGCCCAGGAAGCCGGGAGAGTCAGTCAGAGATCAGTGGAACCAGAAGTGTGAAGAGGCCTTCCAGGCATTAAAGGAGAGCCTAACCACTGCCCCAGTCTTGGCCTATGCAGACCCAACCAAGCCCTATGAACTACATGTAGATGCTAGTCATGACGGTCTGGGAGGAGTACTTTACCAAGAACACGAGGAACAACTGCGGCCTGTTGCCTACGTGAGCAGGAGCCTGACCCCCTCTGAGAAGAACTACCCCACTCACAAGCTGGAGTTCCTGGCCCTTAAGTGGGCGGTAGTAGACAAGCTTAAAGACTACCAGTATGGGGCGGAGTTCACTGTGAAGACCGATAACAACCCCCTTACCTACCTTTTCACCACGGCCAAGCTGGACGCCACTGGACACAGGTGGCTGGCCGCACTTTCTGGATTCAACTTCAGCCTAAAGTATAGGCCAGGGACTGGGAATCGAGAGGCAGACGCTCTGTCCAGGAGATCTCATTCTCTCACCAGTGACGTAGAAGATTGGACCCAAGTGGCACCGGACGGGGTGCGGGCCCTTTGTCAAGGAGCTGAATTCCAAGCTCGAGGAAGTTCCAGAGCAGAGGAAATAGGAGTTACCATGGTGGGAGTCCCCAAACACTACTGTGGAGTAACTCAACTGGGAGAGGACAACCTGCCAAGACTGTCCAAGAAGGAGTTGAGGTGTGACCAATTGGAAGACCCCATGGGGAGATTGGTCCTGGAGGCCCTGGAGAATCAGGATCCAAACAGACTCATGCGTCAACCTTCAAAAGAAGCTCGCCTGCTGAGGAAAGAGTGGGACAGGTTGCAGTTACATCAGGGAGTGGTCTACCGAAGGGGCCCCTCTGATGACTCAGAAGATAAGTGGCAACTGTTCCTCCCAGAGAAATATCGAGAGACTGTTCTGATTGCCCTGCATGACAACCATGGCCACCTAGGGGCTGAAAGGACCTTTCAACTTGTCAGAAGTCGGTTCTATTGTCCCTGCATGAGGGCAGAGATAGAAGAGTACTGCCACTCATGTGCACGGTGTGTCCAGAGGAAGACTTTACCCCATCAAGCTGCCCCAATGGGCCATCTACAGAGTCAAGGCCCAATGGATCTGGTATGCATTGATTTTCTCTGCCTCGAACACGACCTGAGTGGACTAGGAAATGTTCTGGTGATAACCGACCATTTCACCAGGTATGCCCAGGCTTTCCCCACCAAAGACCAGAAGGCCTCCACCGTAGCCAAGGTACTTATGGAGAAGTACTTTGTCCATTATGGGCTGCCACAGTGACTCCATTCAGATCAAGGGAGGGACTTTGAGAGTAAACTGATCCGGAAGCTCCTGGATTCTTTGGGAATTAAGAAGACTCAAACTACACCTTACCATCCACAGGGAGATGCTCAGCCGGAAAGGTTTAACCGAACCTTGCTCAACATGTTGGGGACTCTGGAAAGCGAGAAAAAGCAACATTGGAGCCAACACATAGCAGCCATAGTACATGCTTACAACTGCACCATCAGTGATGCTACAGGCTACTCCCCATATCGACTCATGTTTGGGAGAGAAGCGAGACTACCGGTGGACTTGGCCTTTGGCACCTCTCTGGACCATTCCTCAGCCACATCCCACAAAGGATATGTGGACAGGCTCAGACACAGCCTGAAAGTAGCCTATGAACATGCTCAAGCGGCCTCAGATCAAAGGGGAGCTCGAAATAAAAGAAACTTCAACTTGAAGGTTCGGGTACAAGACCTACAGCCCGGGGATCGAGTACTGTTACGCAATCTGGGGGTCCCTGGAAAGCACAAACTTGCAGACAGATGGAGATCTGAACCCTATGTCATCTGCAGGAAGTTGCCAGGCCTACCTGTCTATACGTTGAAGCCAGAAGGAAAGGTAGGCCCACTGAAGACGTGGCATCGAAACCACCTTCTCCCACTTGCTGAGGCAGTTAGAATACCTCCCGTGGGAGACTCCCTTGAACCGGCCTCTATCCTGGATACTCCTAGGCCGAACACTCGGTCGCAGACCTCCCGAGCTGAAGATGGAGAGGCCTCTCAACTTAGTGGAAGTGAGGAGGGAGAACTTGATTGGCTGTGGCCTTCCCCAACTCCAGGAACTTCTACCATAGATCTTCCAACCACTGAAGACACCACAGATGAAACACTGAACCCAGAAGCCACAGAGTTCATCCCTTCTAGTCCTTCAGCAGAATACTGGGAAGATGCCCATGATGGTTGTTCAGAGGAAGAGGAGCCTGTGGCGCCAGAGCCAGAAATCCCAAGAGAGCAAAGGGCTCGAAGAGTCATCCGGCCTCCTAAGAAGCTGACCTACCCACAAATGGGGAACAGCTCAGAAGACTCTGTAGTTACTGCTAGGAGGAATGCTGAGAATCCGGATCCCTCCACGGTCCATTTGGTGGAGGGCAACCCCAGCTCACTCTCTGGCACAGCTAGACAGGTCGCCCCCACTGAAGCGACCTGTAGACAGGACAGCTCCCCATCTTATGATGATTGGTGGGAGGCTCCTCTGTCAACCCTATGCAACCGCATTGAATCTAGAATGTTTTGCAGACCTAAAAAATGTCTCTGGGGACCAAAGATTCAAAGTGGGGGGAGTGTGTAGCGGGGTATTCCCCTTTAAGACAGAGAGACAAGAAGTTCCAGGTGAGAGGTGAGTCGGGAGGAAGTAAAGAGATATTACTGGAAGTGAAAGCAGAGGAGAGAGAGAGAGACTACATCTCCCAGTACATCTTGCAGCACCCAGGGTACATTGCTCCGGAACAGAGACTGCTGGGGCAGACTTTATAAAGGGGAGGTGGAGTTTGTTCGGTCTCTTTGGACACCCCTCTCCTAGCAAGAGGATCTCTGTGCTGAACTGCTGTGTGCACAAGGCCTGAAGCCTGGGCCTTGTGCTCCTTTCCAAAGAGCCCCTCTGCCAGCCTAGCAGAACCTTAGAGACATCTTCTCATCCTTGCTGCAGTACACCAGAAGGATTGAAGACTTGGATGTCGGTGGATTCCTGTTCCTAGACGAATCGATGGAGGAAACGGACTTGGACTTGTCCGGGTGGTGAGAGCTGTTTAAAGACAGATACTTTATCTTTACTATTCGTTGGGATTACAAAGTTGTTCTTCAAGTGCACCACCGAAAGATTGCTAGCGAATATTGTTTCACTGAACTTCCATTTAGATCAGTCAGGCCTGACTGCATAGGTAGACATTGCTGGGTGTTAGTCTACCCCTGAGGGGAAGTAGCTGTAAAAGGGCAGCGCTAGAGTTGCACAGCAATACTTAATTATTCTGATTACTCTGTTTATCTTTATTACTCTTTATTGCAGGGATCTGCAACTTGTTACACTGTTGTTTATTACTTGCCCATTAGCCTCAGTAAAATATCTGGGTCAAGTACATTGGTGTCAGTTTCACTTACTTTAATAGAAGTTTTAAAGTATATCACTGTGTGTGTTTGCCATAGGACTGCGTCACCTAGAGTTGCGGTCACGCGGTCCTATCTCCCCTTACTAGCTGTGCCAGTAGGGGGTTGAGCATATTGCCGGGGGTTGGTGGAGCTGTCTTCAGGGCCCAACTAAATCTGCGGCCTTCTTAGTTGGAGGTATCGCTACACTAGTAATGGCGGCAATCTGCAATTTTTGTCAGGACTGCGATATTGCGGCGGACAGTTCGGACACTTTTGACACTATTTTGGGACCATTCACATTTATACAGCAACCAGATTACTGTATAAATGTGACAGGCAGGGAAGGGGTTAACACTAGGGGGCGTTCAAGGGGTTAAATGTGTTCCCTAGGGAGTGATTCTAACGGTGGGGGGAGGGGACTGACTGGGGGAGGTGACCGATCGGTGTCCCTATGTACAAGGGACACACCATTGGTCTCCTCTCCCTGACAGGATGTGGATCTCTGTGTTTACACACAGAGATCCACGTCCCTGGCTTTGTAACTGCCGATCGCGGGTACCCGGCGGACATCGCGGCCGCCAGGCATGCGCATCGGCACCCAAGCGGCCGGGAGGCCCGAGGACGTCATATGATGTCCCCCAAAGTGCTGACTGCCATGGGCTCACTGCAAAGAGCATCTACCACTGAGCTAAACACCCTCAGTATTACGCAATAAAGTTCTACTTTTTTAGTGTAGAGAAAATTCCTGTGCTGCAAGCTACCAGACTCAGGTTCCTGGTAATGGTTAATGATGATCTCACTTTTCTTAACTTTCTCTCCTGAAGATGTTATGATTTACTCTGTAGCACCCTCCTAGATTTTTGGCTCCTCTGTAAATATTGGAGTAGCTATTGATCTCTCTCGGCTGTTCTAGATCTCACAGGCTACAGATGTGATTGCTTCCCCCTGCATTCTGAAGGCTTCTAGAACATAGAGAGCTTATATAGTCAAATTGGCAGCTTAAATATTTTCTGTGCTGCAGCCAATCCCAGGGGAAGTGTGCCCAGTAGGTGGATAGAGTGAACGTAAATAGCCTGGGGTCTGGAGCAGCCCTGTTCTTGTACTTCTGGAGAAGTCTCACAGCCTCAGGGGCTCTGGCCTTCTGAGGTAGTCTTTGTTGGATTTTGCTGATGTTCATTGAGCTGTGACATAACTGGAGGTCTATTCCTGATCATATTTACAGCTAAGTCTAACATAAGAATCTTACAAATTGAAAAAGGAAAGGAAATTTTTACTCACGTTAAATTACAACACTGTTTGTATAGCAATTGTATATGCTATATATATTTTATTTATTTGTTATTTTTTTCTGCATTCTTTTGCTGCCACTGACATACGTTATGCAGAGATGGCAGCAAGGGTTTTACACAGCAACCACCTCCCTCCCCCTTTATGCCTCCACCATGCTTACCAGGCTCTGCCCACCCATCAGCAGACCCAGCACGAGCATGACAGTTAACACCAAGTAGAAAAGAGGAAGCTGAGTGAACATTAGTTTTACTTTCCTCCCCTTATTCTTACTGACCCAGAAGACATCGCTTCTGGGTCCCCCTGTCGCCCAGTGGTTGGGGAAGAAACGAATGCAGTATAATCTGCACTGCTAGGTGATACTTTAAGGGCCTTTTATACCCCTGATGTCTCCTGTTGTCTCATTCAAGAGAACCTGTCACAAAAAAATCATCAAATAGGGGGCTTTTTGTCCCCTTGTGATTAAATAAAAAAGTGTAAAAAATGTAAGTTACACCCAAGCACTTGAAATGCCACCCCTTAAAAATTTGGAGCCCACCCACGGCCAAATAGATGCACGCAGGAATGTAAATGTGCACGTCAATTGCACTATACATGTTACATATCGCCACACATGCTGCAGTGAGACTAATATTTCTAGACCCATTATTTATTGTTAACTCTAACCTGATGAACTGCTGGGGATTTTAATGTGTTTCCTATGAAAATATAGGATACTGAAGTTTGTCGCCATTTCACGGGTGTATGCAATTTTAAAGTTTGACATGTTGGGTATCTATTTACTCGGCACAAACTCATCATTTATATTTTACCAAAAAAATAAACAAAAAATGCAAAAATGGCTCTGGTAGAAGAGTTAAAGGCCATGGCCAATTTACTCCACAGTACAAAAGTTTTAGGCAGATGTGAAAAAAAGCGGTACATTTTCGAATTCTTTCAGAAATAGATGTGGTATTTGTTTATTTTGATCAATTAACAAAATGAAAAGTAAATGAACAGAAGAGAAATCCTAATCAAACCAATATTTGTTGTGACCATCCTTTGCCTTTAAAACAGCATCAATTCTTCTAGGTACACTTTCACACAATTTTTGAAGGAACTCCATGGGCAGGTTGTTACAGACATCTTGTAGAACTTACCACAGATCTTCTGTGGATGTAGGCTGCCTCAAATACTTCTGTGTCATCATGTAATCCCAGACAGACTCAATGATGTTTAGATCAGGGCTCTGTGGGGGCCAAACCATCACTTCCAAGGCTCCTTTTTCTTCTTTATGCTGAAGATAATTCTTGATGCTGTATGTTTGGGTTCATTCCTGCTGCAGAATAAATCTGGGGCCCATCACACGTCTTCCTGATGATGGCACGATGGATAAGTATCTGCTTGTATTTCTCATCATTGAGGACACCATTGATCCTGACAAAATCTCCAACTCCATTTGCAGAAATGCAGCCCCAAACTTGCACAGAACCTCCACCATGCTTCACTGTTCTCTACAGACATTCATTATTATACTGCTCTCCAGCCCTTTGGTGAACAAAACTGCCTTCTGCTGCAGCCAAATATTTAAAAGTTCAACTCATCAGTCCAGAGCACCTGCTGCCATTTTTCTGCACACCAATTCCTATATTTTTGTGCATAGTTAAATTGCTTAGCCTTGTTTCCATGTTGGAAGTATGTCCTTTTGGCTGCAATTCTTCCATAAAGACTACATCTGGCCAGATTTCTCAGGAAGGAAGATCGGTGTACCCCAGTCCCACTTGTTTCCACCAGTTCTGTCCTGATGAAACTGCTGGACATCTTCCAATGTAGAAGGGAAGTATGCATAATGTGTCTTTTATCTGCTGCATTGTTTCCTTGGCCCACCGCTGCATCTATGGTCCTCAACATTGCCCGTTTCTTTGTGCTTTTTCTTGAATGGCACATCTTGAAACCCCAGTCTGCTTTAAAATCTTTGCCTAGTAGAGACCTTTCTGACTCAGTATAACTACCTTGTGTCTTGTTGTTTTTCTCAGTCTTGCCATGTGTATGACCTGTGACATGAAATTGTCTTCAACAATCTCACCTTAGTAGCAGAGTTTGGCTGTTCCTCACCCAGTTTTAAGACTTCTGCACAGCTATTTCTGTTCTAGTTAATGACTGTTTCAACCAACATATGGAATTGATGATCATTAGCCCCTTCTTGGTATAATTAGTTTATAATAGACCTGATTCTAATCCTACAAAATAGCTGACTTTGTGTAAGTGTACAACATTTGTAAATGTAAGAATTGATGGTGGTTTGAAGCTGAAGGGTAGTCACACCAAATATTGATTTGATTTGGATTTTTCTTTTGTTTGCTCACTTTGCATTTTGCAAATCGATGCAAATAAAAACTTAAAATATATATTTTTTAAAGCAATCTTACTTTACAGCATGGTATTTTCGGTGCTTCCCAACACTTGGGTATGTCTACTTTTCCAAATTTGTGAGGTGGCTAGGTTCAAAGCATTGCAGATCACAGAAATTGTCCTTATTATGAGTAAATTTAGCTAGTGCTGCTCACTTAAGACCAGGAGAAAGTTTTCTATACCACAAAACTGTATCTGGATAGGGACGTTTTCACTTGTCATGCAAGCATTATTACAGCTTGTCACAGTACTCGTATACTGTAGTTCTTTCTAAGATGCCTAATGTCACACACGGCTACGACCGTGGCCATTTTCCATTGGATTGCCTAACATAGGGCTAAGACTTCAGCCATTTTGCTGTGGTCGAATGAAGACATTAGAGCGCTGTGACACGGCGCCTAATGTGATGACAATACTAAATAATGGATAAATACAAAAAGGTAGAAACAATATGATATTAGACCGCGGTTGTAGCCCAATGCTAAGGAATCCAATGGAAAATGGCCGCTCCTATCTTTTCGATAGGCGGGCTACAAGAAAATGGCCGACCGGCAAATATTTGACAGCTATTTAAGGACACTTCCATTGCCCATAACCTATCCCCGATGAAGTCACGTGACGTTGACGATACGCGTTGGACATAGGACACCGGAAGTGACGCCGCAAGCTCGCTGCTAGTCTGTATACACTGCATTTACTGTTTTAATCTAATGTGAGTACCTGACCTTTTGCTCTATATATAATAAAACACACCTAGTTTTAAAACTTAATACACTATAGAGCTCCTTCTTTGCATTCTTTACCCTACTTGGTTTTGATCCATTCGGAGCGTTGCCTGGCTACTTTACTTAGTCCTGGAGAAAGGCACCATTCCATAGGCTCTACACACACTGGACACCCCCCCGGGAGGAACGAGCAGGAGACACCCCTCTTCCCTTCAGAAACATTACCCTGTTTTTTCTCTAAATGTTGCTTACCTCACAGTAGTAAGGTAAGAAGTTAGTATACCTGCTGGTGTCATTTACACCGAAGATACACAGCACCTTAAAGTCACATACGTCACCTATTTTGATGCCAGTTAGCACCTTATGGTCTGCACCTTGCATTCTTTTTTGGTTGGAAGATCATATTTCCTCTGCACTGTGATACATTTGCACCATTTGCACTTTATTTACTTGGATAATTGCTGTATATTTATTTTGCCTATTTACTGTGATTTAATTAGTATTTATACACTACAGTCACTTTATCTGCAATATTGCACAATACAGATCACCGATTTGTACTTTTTGATTTATTGGACTTCCGTTTATATTAGTTCAATCCATTTGATTTGTCACTTCATGTCAGCACTTTAAATTTATTATTTTAATCTTTGGAGCGCAACATCATCTCTTGATACTTTTTACAAATGTTTCTTTATTTTCGCAGTGTCCATCGCTAAGCGGAAATCCAGAGGAAGCAATTATAGCGAAATGCGTTGATTTCACACGCTTACAATATCAATAAATCAATCTAAATTCCGACTGTTCAACACTCTATTGGTTTTATAATACATGTTTTTTTCTGGATGGCACTTTATTTTTTAATGTGATACAATAAAGTATTTTTTAATACAATTGAAGTTCTGTTTTTTCCCTAATTTATTGGCACATTCAAAAAGTCACCTTCCATGTGAATGGTGAGCCCCCCCCTCTTCTCATTTGTAGAGGGTGGTCCTCCCTCCTACAGGGGTTATGTTGTAGTCTGACATGTTTTTCTATGGGATGTTGCCATTATGAGGATAACAATATTTTTTTTTATCTCTGTCTGGTCCACATCTTTATCTGCATTAATTGGTTATCTTACTTACCTACCTCTGATACCCATTTCATTATATTTAGTCTTTTAAAAGCCAGACGATCTCCTCTCTTCCAATAATAGATAGTTTTACAGTTACCTGAAAATTATCTTATAATAATTGGCCTATGAAAGGCATGGAAAAACTTTGGCAGCTTTTGGTAGTGCTAATTATCTAACTACCAAAATGTACAGATTACAGTAAGTACATCAGCTACACGTTTGTTAATAGAAGCTTGTGTAGCGGGTGTTTGATTTTAGGGGAGGCATCTGGCTGGTAGTGTAACCCAGATGCATTGATTGTCAGGGAATCTGAGAATCTTTTGTGGTTCTTGGAGGACTCTGGTGGTGTGAGGTTCCCTGCGGCCTGCAGGTGGCGCTGTCGCCCTGGCCGGAGCTGAACACTCACCGCAAGACTGTTTCCTTTTTGTCCTTGCCTGGCGCTGGTACAGCAGGGCGGGGAACCTGCTGTGACGCAAAGGGCGAGAGGATAAAAGGGGCGGACGCCCTGACCTTGAGGTTCAGAGTCGGAGGACGCAGCCGCACCCAGGCACCTTCAGCTTGGGTGCTGGCGTTCCGGATTTCCAGGCCCAGGTGCCCTTGACCTGGCCGGAGCGAGAGATGGAGTCCATCTCAGGCACCTTAAGCCTTGGGAGAGGTACTATGGCGGAAGCCTGGAGCTCAGTACCTTCGACTGAGTTCCATGAGGGTAGAGGAATCCGAGGGGGGCCCTAACTCCTTGGGTGCCCGTGTCTAAAGTCGAGAAGACTGGTAAGCGGAACTTCTCTGGAGAGTCCGGCGCAGCATTGCTGGTGACAGAGAGGCCTCCAGTGACTCCCTTGGACGGATTACCTTCCCCTGATAGTGAAGGTAATTCACGTTCTGATCAATATAGTCAGTGGCAGTGACTATTTGCCACTGGTGATACTACAGTGGTTAGCTTTATCTAGAAGAATTGTGCCTTGGCCTACTCCCCACAAATACTGAAGTGTTACATAGGTCTCAACCAGTCTGTGCTGTATGACTATTTATTGAGAAGAATAAATACGAGTTGGACCTATTCAGTGTGTGGAACTCTGGTTAGTAGGAGCAAAGGGGAGTCAATCCGAGGAGAGGATTGGACTCTGGGACACATACACAGGCCCGATAGTTCTGGCCTTCACCTCTACACCTTGGAGGACATGGGCCATGGTGTATCTCATCTCTCTCTCCCAGGTACAGCTAGACAACAGCCGTATAACCGATAAAGCTAGAGAGAGAGTGAGGTCGCTACACTTGGTAGAAGCTTAAGCTTTTTCAAAACTTGTCAAACTTGTTTTTATTTGATGTTTGGTAAAAAGACACTTGTGAATCTACATTTTGTTACATAAATGTTACAATTACAAATCTTTAGAGCCCATTCACACAGGGGCAACTTTGGATCCGACTTCAAATCGCCCCAGGTCGCCCCTAGTCACCTCAAGTCGCGCTGGCTGAGGAAATCAATGTAAGTTAATGGAGCCGTCTTAATGCACACTACTGCAGTCTCTCCGACTTCAAAAAAGGTCCCTGTACTACTTCAATCCAACTTCTAGGCGACCTGTACCCATTGATTTCAATGGGAGTTGCCTCTGAAGTCGAATCACTGTCTTAACATAAGCAAATTTTCAGGAAGATAACATACATTTCTCAGGCAAACCCCTCCCTCCCCCCTCTTTCCCACAGAGCTAATTCTTGTTTTATTGGCCACTGGAATGTCTCCTGTCCTGGAGGCAACTTGAAGTTGCCTTGTAAGTTGCCTGGAGTCGTGCTGTGATTCATACTCAAGTCGTGTCTGAGTTGCCTCATAAAATCGGGCTGAAAGTCGTGTTGCCCCTGTGTGAATGGAGTCTTAGGCATTCTCATGTATATTTCTTTTGTTTGTATTGGTATGACACAAAAAAGTGGAGAAACAAAAAGCCAAATCTGACACATTCCACGCAAAACTCCAAAAATGGACTGGACAAAATTATTGGCATCCTCAATTTAATATTTGGTAGCACACCCCTTGAAAAAAATAACTGAAATCGATTGCTTCCTGTAACCATTAAAGAGTTTTTTACACCTCTCTACTGCAATTTTGGACCACTCTTCTTTTGCCAACTTCTTCAGGTCTCTCAGATTGGAAGGGTTTCTTTTCCCAAATGCTGTTTTCAGATCTCTCCACAGGTGCTCTATGGGATTTAGATCTTAACCCCATTGCTGGCCACTTCAGTACTCTCCAGCACTTTGTCTTAAAGGAGTTGTAAAGGCAGAAGTTTTTTTATCTTAATACATTCTTTGTCAAATGTTTTTATTGAAATTTCAATAGGGGAACAGAAGTTGGAGAGGGGAAAAAATTAAATAAAAATAAGAATAAAAGGAAAATACTAAAATACAGAATCATAGATAATGCTGGGTTACAGTAACAGTACCAAGTATAACATATTGGGTTTGATTTACTAAAGGAAAATCCACTTTGCGCTGCAAGTGCACTTGTAAGTGCAGTCGCAGTAGATCGCTGTAAATCTGAGGGAAAGCTCTGAAATGAGGGGAAGCTCTGCTGATTTTCACAACCAATCATGTACAAGCAAAAATGCTGTTTTTTTTTCCTTGTATGTCCCCCTCAGATCTACAGTGACTGCACCTTCAAGTGCACTTGTAGTGCAAAGTGGATTTTCCTTTAGTAAATCAACCCCATTGAGTCCATACAGACATAGATAACTATTCAGTATGATAAATAAATGCACACAGATAATTAAGTGAATATTTTTAAAAATGTGAGATTAAAAATAAAAAATAAATTAGCAGATGCGTCGATCTATTTGTCAAGATATCATACTAATGTAATAAGGCATAAAGCCATAGTAAAGTTAGAGATAAGTAACCTTAAGGTAAAAACTTGTTAAATCGCTTCACAATTTATTAATCAGAAATCAGGAGGATAAAGAAAAAAAAAATTAAGACAGAGTACAGGATAGAAAAAAGATAAGAATATAAGGAGAAAAAAATAAAAAAAAACACCCGGGACGGTGATCTGACTCCTGACATATATGTATATATACTTTGAGAGATTGTATAGATACTAGTTTGTTAACATCAAAGATTGGTCAAAGTCGGTTGGGAAGTAATGTTTCACCCAGGGCTGCCAAATTTTACGAAATGTATTTATTTTATTTTCTTCAATAGCTGTAATTTTTGCAAATAACAGTGCTCTATTCATTCTGTTTGGCTTCCGCTAAAATTAGAGAGTTTGTTTTCCAAGCTTTGGCAATAGTTTGTTTGGCAGCTGTAGTTAGACAAATTAATAATTGAAATTGAGTTTGAGTAAGTGTGGAAGGTTTAAAATTTATTAAAGCAGTAACAGGGTCTGGAAGAATTGGTATTTCAAGACTTTTAGATGCCATTGAGAATATTTTTGTCCAAAATTCTTGGACAACTGGACATTGCCACCAAATGTGGAAATGAGTGCCTGGTAAATCGCATCCTCTAAAACAATTTGGTGAATATGAGGGGACATATTTTGCAACTCTAGCTGGGACTAGGTACCAGCGCGCTAAAACTTTATAATTAGTCTCCACTGCATAGCAATTTGGGGAAGAATTTTTTGTAGCTAGCCATATACTTGACCAATCTTTGATATCAAAAGAACGATTCATATCTTGTGCCCATTTAGTTGCGTATAAAGGTAATGTATCGTTAGAGTTTGTAGTGAGTGACAGATATAGGATTGAAATGAGACCTCTTGTATGTGGGTTGCTTATACATATCGGCTCAAACTGAGACACTTGGGTAAGCGATGAAGTCATATCAATAAAAGGTTCATAAAAATTCTTGATTTGTAAATAGCGAAAATATTCAGTTCTAGGAAGCCCAAATGTTTCAGATAGTACTGAGAAAGTGTGAAATTTAGTATTAGACGTTAGTTTGTGTAGACGAATCAAGTTTACAGAGGACCATGCTGAAAATGAATTTGGATATTTCCAGGCCGGATAAAAGGCTGGGTTCTTGAGGAACGAAAGCAAGGGATTATGTGGGGATTGGAGTATATGTGAGTTTCTAAATTTGTCCCATATTGCTAAGGAATGCTTCGTTATGGGGTTAGAAAAATTAGATCTGTCTGTGGGCTTGAGCCATAGCATGTTAGCCACTGAAATAGGGTCAGTATCTATTGATTCAACTGCAACCCATAGAGGTGTTTCTACAGCAGTGTGGTATTTAGAAAGGGATGCAATTTGTGAAGCGTTATAATAAGAAGAGAAATTAGGTAATCCCAGTCCACCATTCATCTTATGGAGATAAAGCGTAGATTTAGAGATCCGCGGTTTAGTCGAGCCCCAGATAAAGGACATAACTCTATTTTGGATAAGTCTTAGGAAGTATGATGGTAAAGGAGTGGGGAGCACCCTAAATAAATATAAAAATTTAGGTAGTATAGACATTTTTATAGCGTTAAGCCTACCAATCCATGACAGTGGTAGAGTAGTCCATGATTTCATTAAAACTGAAGTTTCTTTCAGTAGAGGAAAATAATTAGTGGTAAAAATATCTTTAAGAGAGATTGTGAGTTGAACTCCTAAATAAGGTAATTGTTTTGGAACCCAATTGAATGGTAAAGAGGTTTGAGCGAGTTGGAGCTCTGATTGTGGTAGGGAAATGTTTAATGCATTTGATTTCGTATGGTTAACATGAAGTCCTGATATTTGGGCAAATGTATCCAATAATTTCAGTAAATTTGGTGCTGATATGTGAGGGTGCGACAGGAAGATAAGGATATCGTCTGCAAAGAGACATAATTTATGGTGATGACCTCCCAATTCTATACCCTTTACATCGGGATTAGTTCTAATTAATTGTGCAAGGGGTTCAATTAATAATGCAAAAAGTAATGGAGAAAGAGGACATCCCTGTCTAGTACCTCTTTGAATATCGAACATTGGCGATTTGTAGCCAGCATATTTAATATAGGCTTTTGGGTTATTGTATAAGGAAGAGACCCAGGTCAGGAAATGATTTCCAAAACCCAATTTTTGAAGAATGTATTGCATATATGGCCATGAGACAGAATCAAATGCCTTTTTTAGATCTAAGGACACTAGACAGGCCAGGATTCGCCTGGTTTTGGCTGCATGGATGAGTAAGAGTGCTCGTCTAATGTTATCACCGGCTTGGCGTTTCGGTATAAAACCTGTTTGGTCTCTGTATATTAAGCGGCCAATAATATTATTCAATCTAGTGGCCATAATTTTAGCTATTAATTTTACATCTAAGTTTAGAAGGGAAATGGGTCGATATTTGGCCCAAGAAGTAGAATCGGAGTGTGGTTTAGGTATCATAGCTATAATAGAAGTCAAAGTTTCCGCTTTGAATGATTGTCCAGTCAGGATCGAGTTAAAGGCTCTGGTCAAGACTGGCGCTAAGATGTGTGAAAATTTCCTATAATAAGCTGCTGAAAATCCATCAGGACCCGGTCTCTTATGAGGTTTTAGAGTTTTTATAGCATTTAGGACTTCTGTGTCTGTTATAGAACTTTCAAGGAGCTCGCGTTGTTCGTGGTCAAGAGTTGGAAGGTTGATATTAGAAAATAGAGCATCAGCTTTTGTAGTATCAAAGTTCTGGGCTAGGGAGTATAACTTAGCTAAATTAGAACGGAAAACCTTTATAATCTTAACTGGGTTACTGGTATATGCTTCCCGGGAGACTTTCAGTCTAATGGGTACCTGAGTATGTTGTGTGGATCTAAGACCTCTAGCCATGGGGGTATCGGGTTTGTTAGCTTTAAGATATTGTATATGTTGTCGTTTGCGTATAAGTTTATCAGCTGAATCTGTCAAGAAGAGATCGAGATCAAGACGGGCTTTTTCGAGTTTGGAATTATTAATGGCATTCGGGGTTGTTTGAAAAGCCAAGTGGCTTGAGTTGAAAATAGACTCGAGCTTGGCAAATAACAGTTTACACTCTCTTTTAAGCTTAGATGCTTGTTGTATCAAACATCCCCTAATGACAGTTTTATGAGCTTCCCATAGAGTGAGGTCAGGAATGTCATCTATATCATTAGTTTTCAAGTAGTCGGTAATCATCTTCTCGATTTCAATGCTATGGGATGGATGAGTCAAAATGAAATCATTAATACACCAAGTTTTATCATGTGATCTGGGAATAGTGGAGGCTATGGTTGTAAATACTGCACAATGGTCAGTCCATTGAAAGGGGATGATTTGGGAAGAGATGATTTCAGGTAACATACTAGATAGGATTAGGATGTGATCAATGCGTGAAAAGGATTTGTGTGGATAGGAGTATTGGGTCTAGAGCCTACTGGTAGGATTTATTTCTCGCCATGTGTCAACTAAATTGTGTGTTGTAAGTAAATGTTGAAATGTACGTGTAGACAAATTATCGGTTGGACCTGATGGAGACTTATCATGAAAAGGGAAAACAGTTGCATTAGAATCACCACATAGAATAACAGTGCAAAACTTATTAGCTTCTACCACCTGGAAGAGATGAGAAAGAAAAGCAATTGGACGTTTATTGGGGGCGTAATAAGATACAATTGTGATGGGATTATCAGAAATGTAACCAGTAAGGAGAATATATCTACCCTCAGGATCTGTAATTTGTGATATAAGGTTAAACGGAGTAGAACGGTGAAAACCAATTAGAGTTCCACGCTGTTTAACCACTTCAAAACCAGGCACTTATACACCTTCCTGCCCAAGCCAATTTTGAGCTTTCAGCGCTGTCACAATTTGAATAACAATTGCGCGGTCATGCTACACTGTACCCAAACAAATTTTTTATCATTTTGTTCCCACAAATAGAGCTTTCTTTCGGTGGTATTGGATCACCTCTGCGATTTTTATTTTTTGCACAACAAATAAAAAAAGAGTGAAAATTTTGAAAAAAACGAAGTTTTCCTTTGTTTCTGTTATTTTTTTTGTAAATAAGTACCTTTTCTACTTCAATGGCGGGCACTGATAGGGCGGCACTGACGGGAACTGATAAGGCGACACTGATGGGCACCAATGAGGTGGCACCAATGACGTGGCACTGATGAGGTGGCACTGATGGGCACTGATATGTGGCACTGGTATGCGGCACTGATGGGCACTCATAGGCGGCACTGATGGGCACTTATAGGTGGCACTGATGGATACTTATGGGTGGCACTGATAGGTGGCACAGACGGGCACTGATAGGTGGGCACTTATGGGCACGGATGGGCACTGACAGGTGGCACTGATGGACACTGGTAGGTGGCACTGATGACACTGGTGGCTGGCATTGCTGGGCATCTCACATTGTGGTCGTGTAATGATGGTGCCAGTCAGTGCCCATTTGTGGGCACTGATTGGCATATGTTGTTTATGTATTTTTACATGTGGATGGCCATGGGGGACTTACCTGGCCATCCACATGCTTGGGGCTTCCCTGGTGATCCTGGGCGGCATCCTGGTGGTCTAGTGTGGGTATCCGAGGGGGGGCTGCGCTGGTAAACAATCAGCGCAAACCCCCCCTGTCAGGAGAGCCGCCGATCGGCTCTTCTCTACTCGCGTCTGTCAGACGCGAGTGAGGAAGAGACAATCAACGGCTCTTCCTGTTTACATCGTGATCAGCCGTGATTGGACACGGCTGATCACGTGGTAAAAAGCCTCCGCCGGAGGCTCTTGACCGAGATCAGTGTAGCGGTGTGTCAGACTGACACACCGCTCCACCGATCGCCGCGATGCGCGCCCCCCTGGGCGCGCGGCGGCTGTTATCCTGCAGGACGTCAATAGACGACAAGTGTGGATAACACAACCACTTCCCGGATGTCAATCTCCTATTGACTGGGCGGGAAGTGGTTAACCGTCGTTGATGCAGAATAAAATTGTGGATAGGAGGTTGAAAGAAATTTAGGGTGGGATTTATCCGTAAAATGAGTTTCCTGAAGACAAATAATATGGGCTTTTTTAGCCATAAAAGATCGAAGAGCCTTAGTTCGTTTGTGAGGAATATTAAACCCTTGTACATTTAAAGATAATACATTTATAGGAGCCATAAGACCAATGAGACAAGCAGTAATTCATTACAATCATAGCACTTACCAGGAGCCAGAGTCACCGACCGGGGAAAAAGGAAAGAGGAAGAATAGCTAAGGAAAAAAGAGAAAAAAATAAGTACCAAATAAAATGATATTTCAGACCCAGTATAACGACTTTGTATCATAAAATTAAGGAAGAACCATAGGGTGTAGGAACGTCTCAGAAGAGTAATCAAAACCCTCTGAGAAGGTCCAGGCCCACCAGGAGAGTCCCACATAACTATGTCAGGAGTCTCCTGGTGGTGTAGGGGGCAGCAAGAAATTCTTACGGGAAGAGCAACACCGGAGAACAACAGGAACCTTCAAAAATATTAACTTAAGAGTATAGTACCGAAAAATATGTTAAGAAAAAGAACAAAAATAAATTTGCTTTATATCACATACTGTGAATAAGCTTAAAAAAACATAAACCATTTCAGTCTCAGAAATGTTTTAGCAAACAGGTAGCAAGACTGTTTAGTAATGCTGGAGATCTGTAAGAAGAGAAAAAAGTAGGAAAAAAAATAAAAAATATCTCTAGTTGAAAAAATAGCTCAGTCCATAGTGTCCGGAACCTTCAAAAATATTAACTTAAGAGTATAGTACCAAAAAATATGTTAAGAAAAAGAACAAAAATAAATTTTCTCTATATCACATACTGTGAATAAGCTTAAAAGACCATAAACCATGTCAGTTCAAAAAATGTTTTAGCAAACAGGTATCGAGACTGTTTAGTGATGCTGGAGACCTGTAAGAAGAGAAAAAAGGAGAGAAAAAATATCTCTAGTTGAAAAAAATAGCTCAGTCCATAGTGTCCTCATTGACAGGTGATATAGTGTCAAAGCGACCGCGCTTATGAAGATTGTGATGAGTTGTGGAGGATGATCCAGGGCCTGATTTAAATCGTTGCTGGGAAGATCGAGAGGCTGAACGTCTGCGAGGTTGGTCCACATTTATGTCTTTTTCTGCAAGACCCATGTCAATCAATGCCGATTGCAAATCCTCAGAGGAGCGACATACATATTTAGTTTCCAGATGGGTGAATCAGAGGCAAAAGGGAAATCCCCAGCGGTAGGATATTTGGTTATGCTGGAGCACTTGCAATTGTGGTTTAAGTGCACGTCTCTTGGCAACTGTAATGCCGCGTACACACGATCGATTTTCTTGCCATTTTTTTTCTTGCCGTTTTTCACGTAGTTTTTTTTCATGTTTCCTCTCAAGCCTGTCTTGCGTACACACGATGATTGTAAAAAACGATGAAGCAAAGCGCAGTGACGTACAACACGTACAACGGCACTATAAAGGGGAAGTTCCGTTCTAATGACGCCACCCTTTGGGACGCTTTTGCTAATTCCGTGTTACCGCGTGTTAGTAAAAGTTTGGTGAGAGACGATTCGCGCTTTTCAGTCTTCGTGCTTTGAAGATCGTTTTGTGGAGTTCAGTTTGTGCCTGTGGGTTCGTATCTGTTTGGCAGTGCATGTAGTTAGTTCGTATCTGTTTATTCAGTGCGGTCTGCTCTGCTCGTTCCTGTTTTTTTCCTGTTGCGGCTACGTACTCGTCGTAGAGTTCGTGCTGTAGTTGGTGCAGGGGTTCATGCTGTATCCCGACTCCATGCCATGAGCAGGGTCAGGAGGAGTTCATGGACCAAGAATTGGTTGCTCCAGCGGCACCAATTCTGTCACATGCCTTTGTTGCGGGAGATCAGGGAGAATAATCCTGATGATTTCAGGAATTTTCTCAGGATGTCTGACCCCGTATTTCAGCATCTGTTGGCTTTGGTGTCCCCCTACATTACCAGGCAGGACACAGTTATGCGTGAAGCCATCAGTGCTGAGCAGAGGCTTATTGCCACGTTGCGATACCTGGCGACTGGGAGAAGCCTGCAGGACCTTAAGTTCTCCACAGGCATATCCCCCCAGGCTCTGGGTATCATTATACCAGAGACTTGTTCTGCCATCCTTCAAGTTTTGCAGGAGGACTATATTAAGGTAAGTGTTCTTCTTAAAAACTTCACATTGTATGTATTTTTGTTTTGGATACTTTTTATTTTGCTTTATTAGCAGTCCCTAATTCACATGATTCTTAGCTGCAGGGAATGTCCCCTTTCTCCCCATGTTTTAATAGTAAAAGTTTTGGCTTTGAGGCCTACCTGTAAATTTGGCTTACCTAACCTCTCCAGCATGCTATCCTGGGGCCATACCTACCTTGCCTAGTCATTTCCATGTATTTTATTCTATGTTCCATCGTAGTGCTTTACCCAAAACGCAACCTAAAGATTGCCTAGGAATGTTCCTTTTTTTTAACTTCATACAGAGTGCTACAGCCTTCATTTGTGATATTCCCAACTCATCTTCAACCCCCCCCCCAATTTTTATTTATTGTTTTTTTTAGGTTTGTTGTTGCTTACTAATCTTTTTTTTTTTTACAGTTTCTACCAATGTTGGACATGAATGTTTTTATGAAATCAGCTTTCAATGTTTCTGGCTCAAAGTATTAATTTATTCTTTCTTTAATTCCACAGTTCCCTTCTTCGCCACATGAATGGCAGAATGTGGCTTCCGAGCTTGCCCAGCGATGGAACTTTCCGAACTGTGGAGGAGCCATCGACGGCAAACATGTTCGGGTCGTCCCACCACCCCATTCGGGATCCTTTTATTATAACTATAAGGGGTTCCACAGCATCGTGATGATGGCAGTGGTGTCGGCTACCTACGAGTTCCTCTATGTGGACGTTGGCAAGAATGGCAGGATGTCTGATGGAGGAGTATTTGCCCAGACGGAGTTTGGGGAACGGCTCCTTTTGGATCTGCTGGCCTTGCCACCAGCGGAGCAGAATGTGGAGGGACTACCTTTTGTGTTTGTTGCGGATGAGGCGTTTGGCCTGGGACCCCATTTGATGAGGCCATTCCCGCAACGCACCCTCACCCCTGAGAGGAGGGTGTTCAATTATCGGCTGGCCAGAGCCAGAAGGGTGGTGGAAAATGCCTTTGGCATCATGGCCAGCCGATTTCGCCTCTTCTTGACTTCCATCCACCTTGCCCCATACAAATGGAACCATGTGGTAATGACTTGCTGTGTGCTTCATAATTTCCTACGGGTGCATTCCACCAGTTATATAGCTTTGAGTGGGCCTGAGGCCTCTTTACTCAATCAAGAAACTTTAGTGGCCCTGGAACCTAGCCGTCCTGGTTTGCCCCCCCAACCGGACGTGAGGTCCGTAACCAATATGTGGAATATTTTATGGGTAGGGGGGCCATTGAAATGTCAGAAAATGTTTAAAATTTTGTTTTCAAATAAATACATTATTTTATGGAGTAAAGTTTGGTTTGGTGTTTTCATTTTATAATGTTTTATGTTTCATGTAGGTTTACCTAGTGCACTTGTATTGCCATGTGTATTTATCATTCTTAATTAGCCTTCATTGTCAGTGTAAACACAAAACATTGATTAGTTCACTCAGCACCACATTTACATAGTGAAGCCACAATTATTTGGAATGTAAAAATACCTTTATTTCTTTTTTTGGTGGTAAACTTCCTTTGAAATGTGGATGTTCCCTTAATTTTTGGGGTATTAAAACGCATGACCAGCCATGCATAAACAAACTATATTCTAAAAAATTGTGAAAAAGCTAAACATGTGCTAGTCATTAAAGGGTAAAACAACAAAAAACCTTCCAAAACTCAGCTATTTAAATGTTCTTTGGTGTAAAAACATTAGACACGCCCAAGCACAGCCATGATATTTTGGAGCCTTTCCTCCACCCGCTTGGTATTTGCCCTGATCTCTATCAAGTCTCCCTTAATTTTTTCGAGGTCACGACAGCAGACCATGAGGTATTGGATCAGGATCTGGGCACTGTGATGTGTCAACTTTTTGGGGTCTTCAGCCAGAACTGCACCTAAATGTAAAAAGAAAAATGTAGGATAGAATATGTAGGCCTACATCTATTTAACATGCATGTGTCTGGTTTCTCTCTGACCTGTTGTGGTGCCACTTTCCACTTCCACAACATCACGTTCCTCTCTATCCTGGGGTTCTGGGGGTATTGTTGTAGGTGTTGCAATTATTGGCTCATCTGAGGTAGCTATTGGAATCCCTAGGGAGATTGAAATAAAAGGTATAGTTTTATTAGTAGCGACTCAATTTTTCAAAAAAACTAAACATGATAAAATACTTTGTAAACATTCTTTTGAAGCCTGCTCCATTTTAAAATGGACCCCCAGTGCCAACCGGAACACATGATTGGATACGTAGCCAAAACCATAGCATATACTTTTTAAACACAAATTTGACACATTGTAACACCCCAAAGTATCTACACAGGATCACCTGTGTGTGACACCCTCAAGCTTTTTGGCTTTAGGCCCACACTTGTACTACTGCGTTCAGATGTTTCATCAGCTGCTGAGCATTCACTCCCTTAACATTACCATGCATATCCTTTTTTCAAACGAACAAATGTCCTTTGGATTAGCACCGAAAAAATAAGTGATTACAAAATTTGCTCCCCCAAATAAAATAAAATACATGGGTGTTCACACTGGATGATCCTAAAACATCGTTTGAGGAACTGTACGGAGAAAGAGGTTTAATACGTCCGTTTACTGTGCGGACGAACCTGAAAGATGGTATCTTTCACTGTACTATATCAAAGTCAAAAATACACGACAGAATACAAGTAAATAATATGTACCATGGAAAATATTAAAAAATAACGTACTTTTTCCTAAAACTTTCTTTATTCTTTTGTATTGGTCGGGCTCCCGCAACTTCAGATCAGACCAACGTT
Source organism: Rana muscosa (assembly GCA_029206835.1). Taxonomy (NCBI): domain Eukaryota; kingdom Metazoa; phylum Chordata; class Amphibia; order Anura; family Ranidae; genus Rana; species Rana muscosa. The sequence continues at coordinate 45,386,964 of CM055119.1, forward strand.
TTCGGAGCTGTTCCTTCTTTCTGCACACCCCGAATTTTTTGCGAAGACTTTTGACCACTTTGCCCATAATTTTTGCCTTGACCAGATTAGGCCTTTTATACGGCCCATGCTTGGCATCATAATCCTCCCTCTTCAAAATGGCGACCATCTCCACCATTTCCTCGAATGACATGTTGGATGCCTTATATCTCCTGGATCTGGATTTGGGCTCCTCTGGAATTTCCTCCTCTGTAGAGGTAATCTCAGCCACCTGTGTCTCCACCATGTTTTGTTAAGCACTACGACGAGCGAGAAGGGGCGGGGAGAGTGCAATATCGAATGTCAGGGGCGGGGAAAGCGTGCAGAGTTTCACGCATGTGCAGTGTATATCAAGTGAAGATCCATGTCTCGAAAATACGTTCATTTGGCGGGAGAGGGAGTTAGCAACGAACGTCTTGACAAAGGTACCTAATAATTTAAGCATTTCAGGGTCATCAGACGAGGAGATTTGTGCGTAAAAAATATGTAGAAAATGCACATTTGAGGAATGTTGCCTGAAAAATATATATTTTGTTGTTTCTCGCTTTTACAGATATCATGAATACTTTCAAAAACCAGGAATTCATGGGGGAGTTCATAGACAAATGGCAAGAGCTACCTATACTATGACAAACCAAAAGTGGCGCTAATAAAAATAAAGACGCCAGGAAAGCAGCACTGGAGAGCCTGCTTGCATTTGTGCAAACCAAGATACCCACAACAACTCTCCAAGATGTGAAAAACAAAATAGCGACCATCAGAGGGACATACAGGACCCAGAGGACTATGGTCCTGAGGTCCCAGAGGTCAGGTGCTCCAGCAGATAAGGTTTATAAACCCAGTCTGTGGTACTACAGCAAGTTATCTTTCCTGGATGACCAGCTGGAAGTGAGGGAATCTCTGTCCACCCTTCCCCCCAGAGGTCAATCCAGCCTTCCTTGTAGTCAACCCTCCAGCCTTCCCTGCAGCCAGTCCTCCAGCCTTCCTGGCAACCCTGCTCTGGCTTCCTCTGAGGTTCAAGATGAGGTCCCTGAGGAGGCAGATTTGGATATATGGAGCCAGGTAAAGTATTGATATCTATATTTATATCTTACAAAATTGTAGAATTTAAATAGATGTTAGTATTGTTAGGTATGTAAACTTCTACCAATAAAGTTTTTTAAGAGCAAGATACAGTAGTGGCCTAATTTTATGTGGACAAGGCAACAAAACCAGGATGCGGAATCATTGAAAATGACATAACTTTTGACATTGATTTCAAGAATGTCTAGAGGTGAACAATGTCTGTGAATGATGGTGGGCCAAAATAAATAATGTCCCTTTCTTTTTTTACAGCCAGAGCAGAGCCAGGAAGAGGGTGATGTTGGGGATCAGGAGGAGGCAGGGCCCAGTGGCACCCAGGAGGAGGCTGGGCCCAGCACAAGAGCCCAGATGCCTCCCCTGGTAGTTAAACCACGAGGGCCAAGGAGAGGTAGGCAGGTGGAGGAGGAAACCAGGGCCTTCATCAGAGAGGCAACAGCGGCCCTCAGAGAGGCACCCTCTGTTGATGAGGGATTTGCCGCAGTCCTTGCCCACAAACTAGGGCAAATGGACTTACGGCAAAAGATATATAGTGAGACCCTGCTTTTAAAAGTGATCAATAAGGGCTTGCTGGGTGAACTCACCATGTACAACAGAGGTTGTCCCTACTCCTCCACCTCCTCCTCCTACTACTCCTCCTGCCACAACCTCTCCTCCTGATCCCCAGCCTCCAAGGAAAAAACCAACCAAGGCTGCAGAGAAGGCTGGAGAGAAGGCTACAAGGAAGAGGAGAAAATAATGCCTGCTGTAGTACCACAGACTGGGGACATATAGGACTTATCTGCTGTGGCTCCTGACCTCTGGGAGCTCAAGACAAGATTGGGCTCCTTTTTTTTTGGGATCTAATCTCTATTTTGGTTTTCACATCTTGGATGGTTGTTGTGGGGTCAAAGGGATGCACAAATGCAAGCAGGCTCTCCAGTGCTGCCTTCCCCTTTCATTTGTTAATGTTCCGAAATAAAGGGGTTTTTTTTGGCCTTAAAAAACTTGACTATGTGATTTGTATTTCAAAAGAGAGCTTGCTAGGGAGCAGGCAGGGACATCTCAAATAATATTATTGTTATTATCAAGATACACAAACCTCCCTGAGGCCAAATGAGACACATTTTGAAGGTTGGTGTGGTAACTTTACACAAGAATAATTTAAGCCTAAAAATAAAAAACAAGGCCCCAAAAATTAAAAATACAATAGTAAAATATAATTTCCAAAAAAAAGGATATTTACATTTTTTTTCTATTATTAGTATTATTTAGGACGGAGGTGCGGCTTAGAAATAATATTTTACAATCATTAGAGCAATTTGGAATTACTTTAGAAACAAGTTTGGCATAACTCTCAATGTCATTAGCAAAAGAAGGTAATTTTTAAGCATTATCAAAAGAAGAACGGAATGCGCAGCATTAAAACGATGCTATTAATTCCACCGTGACGAATGTGCCATCTCCATTTCCAACATTAGCTTTACCAAAACGAGCGCTCCCGTCTCATAGTTGCTTCTGAGCATGCACGTTTTTTTTCACCTCGTGAAAGCATACACACTATCGTTTTTCACGTCGTTAAAAAAAACGACATGAAAAACGACGTGAAAAAAGAGAGCATGTCCGAAATTTTTAATGGCCTTTTTTCACATCGTTAAAAATGCTCTGGAGCATACACACGATCATATTTCAGGGCCATTTTTAAAAATGGCAGTTTTAACGGCATGAAAAACGATCGTGTGTATGGGGCATAAGTGGAGACAGGTCAGTGAACAATTGAAAGGTGTTACCCTGGAAGCTGAGAGTTTCTTTGTCTCTAGCGGCTGCTAGAAGCTGTTCTTTGGTGCGGTAGAAGTGCAGTTTAGCAATAATGTCCCTAGGGGGACCATTTGGTTTTCATGGAGCTAAATCTCTGTGCACTCTGTCCATTTCAAGTCTATCAATAGGGGTACCAGGTATCAGTTCCTGGAAAAGCGCTGTTATGGTTGCCTGTAAGTCAAGGACAGTTTCAGGGATACTTCTGATCCTTACATTTGACCTGCGGTCCCTATTTTCCTGATCTTCTAAACGTGTTGTTAGAATTAAATTCTCTTCTTTAATAGATGAGAGTTCAGAGCTGTGGTGCTGTGTACAGTTATCAATTACATCAAGATTATGTTACGCCGAGAAATTGATACCTAACATGTCACGCTTTAAAATTGCGCACACTCATGGAATGGCGCCAAACTTCGGTACTTAAAAATCTCCATAGGCGACGCTTTAATTTTTTTTACAGGTTACCAGGTTAGAGTTACAGAGGAGGTCTAGTGCTATAATTGTTGCACGCGCTCTAACGCACGCGGCGATACCTCACATATGTGGTTTGAACGCCGTTTACATATGTGGGCGGGACTTACGTGTGCGTTCGCTTCTGATCGTGAGCTACCGGGGACAGGGGCGTTTAAATTTTTATTTTATAATTTTTATTTTTATTTTACTTATTTATTTATTTTTAACACTTATTTTACTTTCTTTTTTTTTATCACTTTTATTCCTATTACAAGGAATGTAAACATCCCTTGTAATAGGAATGTGTGTGACAGGTCCTCTTTATTGAGAGATGCGGGGTCAATAAGACCCCACATCTCTCCACCAGGCTGGAAAGCATGAGAAAGCATGAGATCAGTGAATTCATCACATCGCGCCCGGGCCTCCCACGATCATAGAGATGACTGGTGACCATCTGGTCACAAGTCATCTCTATGCTCGTCACGTGACCCACCACCGGCACCGGACGATTCTCTCCGGGTCCCCGATGGCACGGGAGAGCCCGGAGAAGCGCCTGATGGCGGCGGGAGGGGGGATGTCCCCTCCCGCCGCCTATAAGAACGATCAAGCGGCGGAACCGCCGCTATGATCGTTCTTATGGTGTGCAGAATCGCCGGCACAAGAAAAGGATATCTGAATGATGCCTCTAGCTGCAGGCATCATTCAGATATCCCCCCTCAAAGCTGAGGACGTCATATGATGTCCACCCAGGATGGGAGATCCCATCTGTGGATGTCATATGACTATGGGCGGTAGGGAAGTGGTTAAACATGTCAAGCTGGGCCCTAGAATGTATAGGTGAGTTTTCACCATCAGTCACATCAACTTTATGAGGTATTGTTTGACTGAGAGACTGTGTCTTCACTGAGGTGTTTGAAGAGCGCTGTGAGGGGGAGGGAGAAGCTGCCATGTCAGCTGTCAGTGCATAGACCGTTCTTCTAGGTCTGCTTGGTTTGAATTGTGATTTTTTACCTTTAAACACCATACCAGGAGGACTGGTGTGCTGTACTGAGCTTCCACAGCAAATTTGAAAGAATTCCGGCGCCGCTGGGACCCGTAGTTCTCCGGTATTTCCCCCGTGGAGCGGAGCTCTAAGGAGACATTACTTTCTCCTCAGGCAGCCGCACATGTGCCCCCATCTTAATACATTCTATGCATTAAGATAAAAAACCTTCTGTGTGTAGCAGCCTCCGCAGCACACCCTAATACTTATGCCTCGTACACACGATCAGTTTTCCCGACAAGAAAAGTGTGATGTGAGCTTTTTGGCAGGAATTCCGACTGTGTGTATGCTCCATCACACTTTTTCTGTCAGAATTCCTGCCAAGAAAAGATTGAGAGCAGGTTCTCTATTTTCGTGATTCCTATCGGGAATCGCGCTCGTCTGTATGCAATTGGGCCCCGAAAAAAAAACATGCATGCTCAGAATCAAGCAGAAGAGCCCAACTGCCTATTGAACTTCATTTTTCTCGGCTCGTCGTACATGTTGTACGTTACCGGGTTGTTGACGGGCGGAATTTCAGACAAGATTTGTGTGACCATGTGTATGCAAGACAATTTTGAACCGTTTTCCTGCTGAAAAAAACCCCACGGTTTCCTGTAGGAAAAACTTATCGTGTGTACAGGGCATTACCCTGAACCCCATCTCTATCCAGCAATGTCCATGATTCCCTCAGCCATCCGGGACTCTCCTCCTGATAGGCTGGGGCACAGCCACTGTGTCATTGGCTCCCACGGCTGTCAATCAAAGTCAGTTAGCCAATCGGGAAGAGAGGGGGTGGGGCTGAATAACAGCTGTGTGTTTGAATGGACACACGGAGCTGCAGCTTGGCTCGGGTGCCCCCATAGAAAGCTGATGGGCTATGGGGGCACTTCTCAGGAGGGAGGGGCTAGGAGCACAGAAGAGGAACCCGAGAAGAGGAGGATCTGGGCTGCTCTGTGCAAATCCACAGCAACAGAGCAGGTAAGTATAACATGTTTGTTTTTTTGTTTTTTAAACAATATTTTACAATCACTTTAAACCATTTGAGGGTACTTTTTGACGTGTGCTTTGGCTCATTGTCCTGCTGTAAGACCCATGACTAGAGTTGAGCGGACATCTGGATGTTCGGGTTCGACGGATTTGGCCGAACTTCGGAAAAAAGACCGAACTTGACCCGAACTTGACCATGAACCCAAACCCCATTGAAGTCAATTGGGACCCGAACTTCTGAGGACTATTGGTGCTTGTTTCCCGTGCTTAGAACTGTCCCTGCACAAAGTGTCATTTCTGAAGGAAAAAAAGTCATTTAAAACTCACTCGCGGCTATAATGAATTGTCGGCTCCTGGCAATACATAGAAAAGTCATTGATAAAAAAAAAAAAAATGCGTGGGGGTTCCCCCAAATTCAATTACCAGGCCCTTCAGGTCTGGTATGGATTTTAAGGGGAACTCCACCCCAAATTTAAAAAAAAAATGGCGTGGAGTTCCCCCAAAAATCCAGACCAGACCCTTTATCTGAGCACGCAACCTGGCAGGCCGCAGGAAAAGAGGGGGGGGGACGAGAGAGCGCCCCCCTCCTGAACCGTACCGGGCCACATGCCCTCAACATGGGGAGGATGTCCCCATGTTGATGGGGACAAGGGCCCCATCCCCACAACCCTTGCCCAGTGGTTGTGGGGGTCTGCGGGCAGGGGGCTTATCAGAATCTGGAATACCCCTTTAACAAAGGGGACCCCCAGATCCCGGCCCCACCTATGTGAATTGGTAATGGGGTATTTCACAAAGAAAGTGTAAAAAAATTGTAAAAAAAATACTCAGACACCGTTGGGAAAGTCCTTTATTAAAAAAAAAACAAAAAAACATTCCAGCTATGAAATCCAGTGTCCCACGGCGATCCGGTGTCCGGCACTGTCCACACGAAATGTCATTGGGGCTGAGCCTGAGCGGACCTGATGGGGAACTTCCTCCGCAGTATAATAAATGAATAGTACCGCCCCTTCTAAAGTTCCCCATCAGGTCCGCTCAGCCAATGACGTAGGTATAAGGCTGAGGACTTGATGCGGAACGTGAGAAGGGGCGGGTCTATTCATGTATTAAACTGTGGAGGAAGTTCCCCATCATGTCCGCCCCCTTGTATGTCAGACCCCGCCTACGTCATTAGATGAGCGGACCTGATGGGGAACTTCCTCTGCAGTATAATAAATGAATAGACCCGCCCCTTCTCACGTTCCGCATCAGGACCTTAGCCTTACACCTACGTCATTGGCTGAGCGGACCTGTAGGGCTTGGTATGGATATTTGGGGGGAACCGCACGCATTTTTTTTTATTTGCGGCAGGGTTCCCCTTAATATCCATACCAGTAATTTAATTTGGGGGAACCCCCATGCTTTATTTTTATTTTTTTATCAATGACTTTTTTATGTACTGCCGGGAGCCGACAATTCATTATAGCCGCAAGTGAGTTTTAAATTACTTTTTTTCCTTCAGAAATGACACTTTGTGCAGGGACAGTTCTAAGCATGGGAAACAAGCGCTGCTTTACATGCATATTGCCGAACACCAGACCCGAACCCAAAAGTTTGGTACGGACCCAAACTTTACAGTTGGGGTCCGCTCAACCCTACCCATGACCTCTGACAGTGACCCAACTTTCTGACACTGGGCCCTACATTGCACCCCAGAATTCTTTGGTAGTCTTCAGATTTCATAATGCCATGCACATGGTTAAGACATCCAGTGCCTGAAGCAGCAAACCAACCCCAAAACATCAATGAACCTTCACCATTTTTGACTGTAGGGACTGTATTCTTTTCTTTAAAGGCCTCATTTCTTTTTTCTGAAAACAGTAGAATGATGGGCTTTACCAAAAAGCTGTGCACAGCACATTCTCCCAAAAGGATTTTGGCTTCCTCAGGTAAATTTTGGCGAACTATTTGATCAAATTTTCTTTTTCGTCCACTTCCAGGGAAATTAGCTACAGTGCCATGGGCTAAAAACTTCTTGACAATGGACACAGGAACATTAAGATCTCTGGAGCATCACAATATTTGAATGCAATATGTTTTACAATTTTGAGAAGGTGCCAATAGTTTTGTCCAGTCCATTTTTGAAGTTTTGCATGGAATATGTCAGATTTGGCTTTTTGTTTCTCCACTTTTGTGTCATACCAATACAAACAAAAGAAATAAACATGAGAATGCCTAAACATTTGTGTAGCGCCCTGCTACTTTTGAACAGGCGCTATTCTGTAAATTTAGGGGTATCTGAGCTGTAAATAGCTCAGAGTGATGATGTAAATTGTTAGTTTCTGTTCCAGCTTTGGCTGTTTGTGCGCATTTCCCACTGTTGCCAGTAGGTGTCACTGTTGTCACAGGCCAGTGTGAGAAAAACAGCCAGCTGAAGTGTATTGGATAGCCCTGCAGGCTCGAGGCTATGCTGCTACAAGTAGGCCCAGAAGTCTGTCTGGGGCCTATCTAACTGAAGGTGGTCCTGTGCTGTCTGTCCTGTGGGAAGAAACCACTCAAGCAGAGAATATTCCAGGGGAGGACCTTACTTGAGAGGACCGAGCTGATGGCTGGTATCTCAGGAAGGGTCTGGTGACTCGTTTGGAGGATGCACCCAAGTAACCTACCTCACACTACTGCCGGATGGCTTAAAGGTTCAGGTACTGTGCAGCTGACCTAACTAACTGACTACTGGATACACAATCCTGTGGCAGGGGATTATCCAGGGGTTTCAATTTTTCACTCAAGTCTGTGGCAGAGACTTTGTCCGTGCTTCATACCGGCTGCTAGGTCGGTTGTCGCAAGAACCAGAGACTGAAAGCTGTTGTCATCTGGATTCAAGAACCGCATTAGTGATGTGCAAAACAAAGGTATCTGAACTTCCCCTAACCCTCTATCCCCTACCTGAAGTTGTTTAATAAAGCAATTGAGAAAAGACTGACGTGACTGGCAATCACCTCTATTCTAATCATCACATAGACTTAAGTTCTGGGACGGCAAAATGTGGGGTAACGGCAGGACCCAAAATGAATCCAGCAGCTCCTACGGGAGTATCGCTACATTTGTAATTGCAGCAATGTTATAGTTTGCAGATTACCAATCATTAGATGTGGTGGATGCATTCGTTTTCATTTTTTAGGCCTTTCCCCCTCTGTATTTACCAGGTATGCTGGCCAGTAACACACCTCCTGCATTAAAGTCAAACTCCAGCTAATACATTTTAAGTAGTTTCAGCAAACAGTTTTGTTCCTTTTCAGATGAAGGTTTTACATAATTAAATTAAAGCTGACCATTGTAAGCACCCCTGTCAGTGGTAAATGGTTTGTCTCAACACTCTAACTGCTACATCTGAAGGACAGCATGTTCTGTTGAAAAGCAACAGACTTACTGGCAGGATTACAGGTGAAAATAAAATAAAGAAAGCCTAAAAAAGAAAGTTAATGCAGTCACCACATCTTATGCCGCATACACACGATCGCTTTCCATGCCGTTAAAAATGCCAGTTTTAAAAATGGCCATTAAAACCGATCGTGTGTATGCTCCAGAGCATTTTTAACGGCGTGAAAAACGGCCATTAAAAATTTCGAACATGCTCTATTTTTTCACGTCGTTTTTCATGTCGTTTTTTTTAACGACGTGAAAAACGGTAGTGTGTATGCTTTTACGAGGGGGGAAAAAAGGCGCATATTTAGAATCAAGTATGAGACGGGAGCACTCGTTCTGGTAAAACTAGCGTTCGTAATGGAGATAGCACATTCATCACGCTGTAATTGACTGAAAAGCACGAGGCTGAAAAGCGCAAATCGCCGCTCAACAAAGTTTACTAACATGAAGGGTGGCGCCATTCGAACGGAACTTCCCCTTTATAGTACCGTCGTACGTGTTGTACGTCACTGCGCTTTGCTTGAGCGTTTTTTTTAATGATCGCGTGGATGCAAGACAGGCTTGAGAGGAAACAAGAAAAAAAAAACAACGAGAAAAACGTTGGCTTAAAAAATGGCATTAAAAACGTACGTGTGTACGCGGCATAAGAATTGGTAAGCTTCAATATAATTAATGTTTGCGTTTGGGTTTAATACTGCTTTAATAATTTCTCAAGTAGTAGTAGTATATTACTTAGCTACCTCTGATACCCATTTAATTATATTTAGTCTTTTAAAAGCCAGAAGATTTCTTCTCTTCCAATAATAGATTGTTTTACAGTCAGCTGAAAATTATCTTATAATAATTGGCCTATGAAAAGGCATTGAAAAACTTTGGCAGCATTTGTTATTGCTAATTATCTCTCTACCAAAATGTACACATTACAGTAAGTACAGCAGCTACGAGTTTGTTAATAGAAGCTTGGTACTGGCTCTTGTCTTTTCTGCACATGAATGATTCATACATCAACAACTGCAATAAAGTGCTGCTTTGAAGGACTGAACTGCGGGAGAATCAATATCTGCTGTTGTCGATGGACTGCAGAAATACTCAGCACTAGCTATAGCATTTTAAAATAATTCCATAGTTTTTTGTTTAGGGCTATGACAAATACCACATACAGCTCACTTCTTTTCAGTCTGACAATCAATATTAAGCTGTAGAATGACTACTGTGTAGCTTCATGCTTGTTTCCAGATTGAAAAGATATTAAACAAAGGGGTGGCCACCGGGTAGCTGAATAGTCTTGAAGTAGATTTACAACACAAGGGAATTTTTGTAGGCTTCCAAAAGAGAAGATGAACCAGCACATTATGAAGTTAAAAACTTGGAAATGCTGGCTGACTGGCTAGTTATCATGTTTAAAATATAATGTATATAAATCAAAATCAAGCCATCAAATAATTTCAATAGCAAAACTTTAAAACTCCATATTGCCCACAAAAATTTAAAATACCTTTAAATACCTTAAAAAGTTTTTTATTCTGTAGTCACATGACCATTTTTACCCTCTTCATGCTACTCTGGAGAAGGGCAGGATGTGTTGTTTTAGTGGCTCCCTTGCTGTCTGCAGATGCTATTGCATTAGACAGCAAGCTGTCAATCAAAATGAGAAGAGCTGGGCAGGAGATGTGTCAGCCAGGCTAACTACAGGACTACATGCATGAAAAATTCATGACATGGGTTGGCAAACTGATTATGGCAGCATGGATCTGCTTTTGTGCTTGCCATGATCATGATGGTGAAGAAACATGGGGACAGACAGGATTACCAGGTTTTTATATTTAAATAAATATTTAATAAAGCTAATATGGGCTGAGGAATATATTCTTGCAATGCCATTATCCAGGTTGACAATTATTATAAGATGAGACCCCTCTAAACACCATAAAGCAGTAATCATCCCCTACCTTTGCTACCAACATCAGTAAAAGAACCCATAGCACCACAGTAGCTTGATACAGGCTGCCAATATATTTATATAAATATGTATAGTGCATTTATTATATTTATATCGATTTAAGCTTTCTGTTGTTGCTAATTTATTAATATAAAAAGTAGTATTTTATTCTTCACCCAGTATTCAGTAGCTACATCTCCTAAAAGTGAAAAAATGCTATTTCTAGCTTCAACAACAGGTTAGAAACAGTAGTTCTTTTTTTATGATACTATAAGTGAAAGAATAAGGCTTCATGACCACCAATGTTTTTAAAAACGAGCTGTAAAGCTAGTACAGACGCATGGAAAAAGCGGCGTTAAAAACACAATTTTTACTGTGTTATGCATTAGCGTTTATGCGCGTTTTTGCATGTTTTTGCGCGTTACAGTTAGGTAGCGTTTTTAAAAAAAAATACATATCTCTAGGATATATTACACTCCCAAATTTCCCACAATGCCACAGAAACCAAATAAAATATGCTAGAGAGCATGTGTCGGTGCCATTTTGGTAGGAGAGAGAGAGGAGGGAGCATTTGAGAGTTTGTTGGAGTCTTTTTGCATTTAGGTGTTTTTCACAAGTTTTTCGTATGGATCCTGTCGTCCAGAAGATAAACGAGGCAATCCTTCTGATTGTCTTGCGGAGGCTGCGGAGAAAGAGACAGGAGGAGGAGAGATGCAGCAGAAGTCGTCAGTTTTGGGTGCATCCAATGGTATCCCATCGGGTGTCTACGGGGTACTTTACAAATATGTATTCCCAACTGCGCTCATATCCGGAAAAAATCCTCAACTTCACAAGAATGTCTGTGCTGGTCTTTGATGAGCTGTTAGAGAGGCTCAGGCCAAGGCTGACGAGGATGGACAAAGGGATGCGGAGCTCTGTGTCACCAGAGGAACAGCTGCTAGTGACACTCAGGTAAGTGCAATTTACACAAATGGGTTAGGTTTAGTGGATAGGGTTAGGGGATAGGGTTAGTGGATAAGGCTGGGGGATAGGGTAGGTGGATAAGGCTGGAGGATAGAGATTATGGTTAGGGGATCGGGTTAGGGGATAGGGGATAAGGGTTAAGGTTAGTGGATAGGGTTAGGGGTAGGGGATAGGGATAGTGGATAGGGTCAGGGGATAGGGTTAGTGGATAGGGGTTAGGGGATCGGGATAGGGGATAGGAGTTAGGTTTAGGGATAGGGGTTAGGGTTAAGGGTATAGACAAAACAGAGAAAACCCCCTTGGAGGTGGGACTTTGGAAGTGACTGCAAACACACAGGAGTATACAAAAAGTATAAATTTAATCAGTAAGTACAAAAAAAATCTGAATTAAAAATCACATGGAGTTTGTACAGATCCAGAAAGCTTGGTAAATTGATAAGGAGAAGGTTGGACATTTATGATCAGACCCAACAGCTGTTTCGGTAAGCCCTTCTTCAGGGATAGCAGACATAAAGGTCAAAAGTTGTCTATGGAGAGACAAATTCTGTTAGATATACAATCGTTACATAATATAGATTGGTATCTTGTTATGTACATATACAAGAGACAATAAATATAGTTACAACAAATAAATGTTTGCTTACAGAAATTTCCAGGATTAGTTCAACATTCCACGTGTCAACAGGTCACGTGCATTGTTAATGATGTAAACAAGGGGGGAAAAACACCCCATAAAGGGGGCTCAACTATTGAGAGAGTCCACAGGCCTACAACAATGATGATGGGCGGCGGTACTGAGGAAGACTCTATGTACGGTAATGAGTGTGTACACTAAAAAACATTGAAAGATGATAAAAGAGCAAATTAGCAAGCCTAAAATTAGTACTCAAGTGGATTTCAATGTAAGAAACACCCTATCATAGCCTAGACTAAAAAAGGGAATGTCCAATATGTATAAGAACACCCACCAGTATAGAAGACCAACTACTGGTCATGGAGTAAGGAGGAGAGGGAACTAACACAGACTTCACGAATGGAGGTAGTCCTAAATTAAATGAAGATGCATCAATTATGCATCACCATAAGGTTGAAGCGACTGTAAGAAAATCCCGCTCTTCCACTTCAAAAGAAAATGTCTAAGAAGTAAAGACAAAGAAAAAGTAGAAGAGATCATAAGGTCCAAAGCATAAATGGTAGGTAATGTTATAACGTACTGCATCAAAAGCTATATCTCAAGAGAATTTACCTGTACAGTTCCTCAGTATGAAGTCGACCGCCGCATCCAATGCCTCGTGTGGACCGATAATGGTCACCGAGGGCTTTAAATGGCGTCAGATAGGTAACCGCGCATGCGTGAAAAAGACAGAAAGGAACGGAAACGTAATGACGTCATTACGGAAAGCGTTGCATGGTAATGACACGTTCCATATTGAAGTAAAAAAGCGCGACAGATCATCATGGATGGAAGTTAACCTGTATGAAAAAAATAGTATCCAAAGGCCATACCTGGGAACACGCAAGCGCAGTAAAGAATATAAGCCAATCCGGTTGTGAGAATTTGGGCCATAAAAGAAGGGAAAAAAATTCTTAATTAATAAGAAATATTTAAGTAAATCGCCGGACCTAGCTAGACCGAGTGAACACAATACAGGTCGAGAACGGAGACCATATTATGATCTAAGGTGACGACCGTGAATCATTGTATGGGAAAAGTGGGACCTATAGTACCGTAATTATATGTATGAAATGTAACATGCATATATATCCCCAAAAATAGCCCATATTCTTGTATGACAGCTATTAAATATAATCGGCAAAAAATATAAATAATAATTATTATATGTATAGTCCCTCCTTATATTGAAAATGCATGGGACAGATATGAGCAACCAGGATCGCAAATAAAAACAATACCCAAAAGATTATATCATCATGGGGGGCCCCCGCGCGTTAAATGCCCGCTGCCACCCCAAAGTGATGACAGCAGTCATCATTACCGTCAATCATTTCCAAACACTGGCACCTTTTGAGTATTGATCCATCATTAGCTCCATTCGTGCCGGCCAACCATCAATCACTTACTGCAAGACTAACTCAATAAAGGACAGTTTAATACAAAGTGAATACACAGGTGAATTCCGTGCAGATCCCTGTAGACGAATGGCTACCTTTCGATGTGGAGGCTGTAGCTTGTGTCAGTACATGAACATCGACAAAAAAGCAATTCTACTAAATGGAAAAATCTTTAAAGCGATTCACTTCGCTAACTGCAAAACAGAAGGAGTCGTTTATCTACTCTCTTGCCAATGTGGGGCGTTCTACATTGGCAAAACCAAACAGCCATTCTTCAAAAGAGCGGCTAGACACATTACTTGCATGAGGAAATGTGACCCAGATCTCCCCTTGGGGCGTCACATTAGAGACACCCACAACAGTAGAATCCCTAGAATTAAATTTCTAATTCTAGATAGGATACATCCCAGCAATAGAGGGGGTGACTGGAACAGAACTTTTTTACAAAGAGAGACTAGGTGGATTTTTACTCTGAATGCTACCATGCCACCAGGGTTGAATGAACTCATCAGCTACCGTCCATTTCTCGAGGGCTTCTCCTCTGGTGGCTGGGAAGAGTAAAAATACATACAACATGACACAATACTAGTAGTATTATATGTCTAATCAACCATTAATATTCAATCTCTTTTCAATTAATAACAACAATTTTTTGATCTGTTTTTGCTTTGTATTTCATTTATTTGCCTGTCTTGGACTTTTTCCATTATGCAAATAACAGCCCTTTCCGAGCCAAATTTTTTTCTATGTTTATCTACAGGGGGGCTTTTACTATCTGTTGCTTAGTTATATAAGCAACAATTTATATATTCAACTTCTTACCGTATGTTTCCGTGATTTGAATGGTACTGTATAGACTTTTCAATTATATTCATGGATGTACATTTTTCGATGCCCCCCCTTTTTTTTTTGGGAGGTTTGTCTGTTTTTTGATCCTCGATATTTACATTTCATGTGTCTTCTTTTTCATGTGCATTTGTCTTATTTGGCTCCTGATTGGTCCTCTGTCCTCCACACGGCGCACTTGGTCCCCGTTTTTCTTTTTTGATTCGGGTTCTGATTTTTGACCGTGGCACACATCTTTCCCCCTCTCTAATGCAGTTATCTGCATCAATGCGCCGGCGCGCGTTATCGGCCGGCTGTCATCACTTTGGGGTGGCGGCGGGCATTTAACGCGCGGGGGCCCCCCCATGATGATATAATCTTTTGGGTATTGTTTTTATTTGCCATCCTGGTTGCTCATATCTGTCCCATGCATTTTCAATATAAGGAGGGACTATACATATAATAATTATTATTTATATTTTTTTGCCGATATATTTAATAGCTGTCATACAAGAATATGGGCTATTTTTGGGGATATATATGCATGTTACATTTTATGCATACAATTACTATAGGTCCCACTATTCCCATACAATGATTCACGGTCGTCACCTTAGATCATAATATGGTCTCTGGTCCCGACCTGTATTATGTTCACTTGGTCTAGCTAGGTCCGGCGATTTACTTAAATATTGACCCCACAACGGTGTCCAGAGTAACAAAGGAAACATGTGTGGCAATATGGGAGGAGTTGCATGAAGTTGTAATGCCAGAGCTCACAGAAGACATCTGGGAATCAGTTGTTGACACTTTTTGGGAGAAAACTCAGTTCCCAAATTGTATCGGTGCCCTTGATGGGAAACACATCAGGGTGTAGAAGCCTCCCCACTCTGGATCTTCCTATTTTAACTATAAAAAAAATGGTGGTCCTCCTGGCATTGTCTGATGCACATCTTGTGGATGTGGGAGCATATGGAAGCCAAGGTGACACCCGCATATTCCGTGAGTCGGCCTTCGGACGTCGTCAACATGAAGGACGACTCAGGCCTCTACCCTGCACTGAGGAACCCAGCTTGCCATTGGTCATGGTGGCAGACGAGGCCTTTGGACTGGCTGAAAATCTTATGAGGCCATACAGTGGATATGGTCTCAGCCATTCTATAATTATAGGCTCTGCCGTGCACGCTGTGTTGTCAAATGTGCTTTTGGGGTGTGCATGGCCAAATGGCGAGTTTTGCTGACCTGTATGCAACTTGATGTTGAGAACGCCATTAAAGTGGTCCTGGCATGCTGCGTTCTGCACAATTTTCTGTGGGACAATGACAGAAGCAATGTTGAACCGGAGCCCAGTAACCAAGCTCAGAGAGTCCAATTTATGGACTTGCGGTCAACGGCACGTGTCTTGAGCATCTGAAACAAATTTGTTGATTTTTTTGTATCCCCTGATGGAGAGGTGTCATGGCACAAGGATCATGTGTAAAAAAAAATAATTGGAATACATCTAGCTTTGCTTTCTTGTATTTTTTTTAAATAAAGCATTTCAAATTCAAGTTTGTTCTTTTTATGTCAATTTTTCTTTGGTTGTTCAACAAGTCCATTTGACTCTGCCTTTGGACAAGTGTATGCTAGCCCTTTTTCAGACCTGTGCACTCTGCCTTTGGACAAGTGTATGCTAGCCCTTTTTGGGCTTAGCATATGTTTGTTCGAAGGCAGAGTGCAAAGGAGTCCTTTGCACTCTGCGTGAGGCATGTGTATGCTAGCCCTTTTTGGGCTTGCCTCACGCAGAGTTCAAATGAGTCCTTTGCACTCTGCATGATGCAAGTGTATGCTAAGCTCAAAAAGAGCTTAACATATGCTTGTCCAAAGGCAGAGTGCAAAGTAGTACTTTGCACTCTGCCTTTGGACAAGAGTATGCTAGCCCTTTTTGGGCTTAGTATATGTTTATCCGAAGGCAGAGTGCAAAGAAGTCTTTTGCACTCTCTCTGTGTGAGGCAAGCGTATGCCAAGCCCAAAAAGAGCTAGCATACACTTGTCCAAAGGCAGAGTGCAAAGGAGTCCTTTGCACTCTGCCTTTGGACAAGCGTATGCTAGCCCTTTTTGAGACCTTTGCACTCTGCCTTTGGATAAGTGTATGCTAGCCCTTTTTGGGCTTAGCATACGTTTGTCTGAAGGCAGAGTGCAAAGGAGTGCTGTTGTGCATCATATAAAACACAAATAAAACAAATTTATTTTTAGACAAAAATTTGATTTATTTATCAAAAATAAAAGGGTTGGTTGATCACAACTGGTGATAGGTGGAGGTGGATGCTTGCTCACCATGGGGATGTAGGGATTGGGGATGGGGTAATGATTGGGTCTGGCGTTCAGGCAAAAAATCATGCTGGTAGCGGGGTACAGGATATGAAGGAGCTGTTCTATCATAATGAAAATGGGAGGTGGAAGGTGCAAATTCACCGTGAGAGTGTGGGGTGTAAAATGAGGTCTGGGACGGGATACGTGGTGGCTGGCGTTGAGGAGGGGGCTGATATTGAGAGGGGGTGCTAGCGCTGCTGAGGTCCCGGGGGCCTTGAGAAGCATGATATGGATCACATGGAGGTGGCCCACCACTTAATTTTTCTTGTCTATATTGCATAGCAATACCATACATGTGATCCCTACAATGCTTCTCTAGGTCTCCCCCAATGTCCTCCAGGATGCGATATAGGCTGCCACAGAAGCAGACGCGTGGGTTGCTGGTATCCAAAAATGCATCCACACTGCGCCTCTCCTGCCGCACTTCCTGCAGCAGTGCTAGCACCCTGTCATCTGCCTCAATATTGCAGCCGCCCCTCCTCTGATGTCCACGCCCACGAAAACCGCCACGACCGCACAGCTCCCCACGTTCTTGACTGCCAGTCGCCGCCAATTCCAAGGCCCTGGATTCCTGCAAAAGAACGAAAATATTTACATTGACATGTACATGGACAGACAGACAATGAGATAGACAGGCAGACATAACAGACGGGCAGTTACCTCATCTGTGCCCTCAACACTTGCCACACTCATTTTATGTGGTGATGCATTGCCAGTGCTCACCATGGGACTGGTGGGTCTGTCAACCTGGGCCTATTCCACAACCACCTCCCTTTGCGAAGCAATGTTAGAAGTTGTTCTGCAGACAATAAAAAAATTATAAAGTTAAACAATATCCATGGAAAATACTGCCTGAAAAGCAATGTACATATGATGATGAAATAACAAAAAAATAAATAACTTACTGTCTGCTGCTATTTATCATATTTTGGCATAAGAAAGCCAAATTGTTGTGATATACATGAGGCTATTTGGCAGGGGCTGGTGCTCCACTTCGTGCTGCCTTATCATCATCCATCAGGTCCCTCCTGACACGACCGCGTAGCGATTTCCCCCAGCGCTGTAAAATCCTGTCTAAAGAAACGTGGAAAGCAAGCATTAATAATATGCATTTTTCATTTACACAAAAACAGATCATGCATTCAATGAAAATAGACTTACTTTCTAGCCAGGGGTTACAGCCGCACTTATATCCTCCCACGATTTCACTTTCCTAATATGGTCTCCATGTAGTGGATGTGCCACATCCCACAGTTCAGAATGGGCCTCAACAGCATTAATCAGGTCCACCTGAGATACAGCACTTGCCATCTTATCTTGGTCTCTCCTCTGTCCTACCCACAGTCACACGGCTGTGCAAAGGACTGTTGGGTAATATAATGTCCAGACAGGAATTTCCTGTTTTTACAGAGATTACAGTGTCCAATAAAATTTTTACAGCTTAAAACTGCCAGAGCTCAAAAATTTACAAAAACGGCGATGCAGCGCTTCTCGTGTCTGCCGTTTTTACAGCTCTAGCAGCCGTGCCTTAGAACGCCCTGGTCCTTGTTTTTTTTTACAGCTTAAAAACGCCTATGCCATTTACAGCTCAAAAACGCCATGGTGGGCATGAGGCCATAGGCTAACATGGAGAGGCGTTTTTAAGCTGCAAAAAACGCTCAAAAAAGCGGCTGTAAAAACGTCCGTGGGCATGAGGCCTAAGAGGCATATCAAATAGTCAGAATGAGTATGTTCATGGATAGCTAGGATTCTCCATAAGTTGCAGTTTCTACTGTCCAATTGTTATTTTTCACCAGGATCTGAGTTATATACCTTTTTTATATTCTTCTCAATCCTTGTCACCCAAATTTTTACTTAGAGTTATTTAGTAATAGTAGGCTGGTCCAAAAGTAGACAGATCACAAGGATAAGATATTATTTTCTCACCATTGACCAATATGTGTGAAGTCAGTGAGATTCTGATAGTGAAGTCCAGGACAGTGAAGAAAAATTCCAGGCAAAAAATGCTCCATGGAGACCCAGCATTTAGATGTCATGTGGCATGACCAGCCTAAAATTCTAAGTAGTCCTGTCAGAGACCAGTAACACGGATCTTCGGCGCGCCCAGGCCACCTAAGTCTTTAACTCAGGTCAGTAATTTAGAGTTTTTTCTTTGGGGGCTTATGACTCCAGATACATTTTGATATAATCTATGCTAGTTACAGAAAGACCATGGCAATTGGTAAGGTTTGAAAGAGAAAACAAAATGTAGGAGGGATTACCATTTTGACAACATTTTGACAAAGCAGGTGTGGGACAAAATATCCAATTTAAAGAGATCTTGTTTGGTAGATTCCAAAAAAGGTTGATAATAGCTTACATTAAACCAATAGACATGGATTACAATTTATCATATTTTATTTTAAGGTGGTAAAGAGAGCTGAGAACTCTTTCAACAGGTTCCAAAATGATATGTGTGAGTGTATGATCCAAAATGATAAGTCATCTGTGTATGTTGCCATTTTATGGGTTTCTGATTTAACGCAAAGGACCATAATATCTGGATTGGATCTAAGGTGGCATAAATAGGGTTCTACGCTAAGGGCAAATATTACTAGAGAGAGGAGGCATCCTTGTAATGTGCCATTAGATATGGGGAAACTAAACAAAAAGGTGTCATTGACTCTGATCTTTGCATTAGGACAATAATATAGGGAAATAATTTAGTGGCATGCCCCAAAGGCCCACGCTGATATATTTAAGTGATTCAAGATGAATGGCCAAGCTATCAAATGCCTTCTCAGCATCAGTGAAGAGGAGAATCATGGTAGTATTGGAGTGGTGGGCCCAGTGTATGGCATTGTTAGTGTGCAGAGTATTGTCCAGTGGTGGCCCATCCATTAGGGGTGCACGGGCCACCTATCCATGCGTGTGGCCCCTAATCTACATGCAGGGCGCCAGACGCATGGATTCCAATGGGGTGCTGTTTTTTTTTGAAGCACGAGATTAGAGCCAGAGGATTTAATAGGCTTCAAAAAAGGGTGGGGGTTGCGCCCCCACCCCCACCCCCAAAGGTGGCCCCGGCCCGTTTGTGTGACAATAGCCAATGAATATTGGCTATTGTCACACTGATCCTCCTCCCTGCCAATCAGAAAGCTAGTCCTGAGACCCATCACCCGATACTATTGGACGCCTAGGAGGAGGTGGAGGAGAGGAGATGCCGTGATGATGCAGAGGAGGAGAAGACGCAATGGAAGCTGCCGCCCGTTTCCAGTAGAAGCGCTGCCCACCCATGACCTAGATGGGGAGGTAAATGCGGGGCTGGATGACCGACCGACAGCGGGGGGTGCCGCTGGCTAGCCGATAGCGGTTCTTGTTTGCTGACCCCCCAAAAACAAAACAAAACACCAGCCGCCACTGGTATTGTCTCAGGATTTGTTAAATCCTGTTTGGTCTGTGTGGATGAGGCAAGACAGGTATTTGCTCATTCTGTTTCTTAGGATTTTCTGAAAATATTTTCAAGTCCATGTTGAACAGAAAAAACTGTCTACAACTGGTAAAATCAGTTGAACCCTTCTGGAGTTTGGGTATCAGTGTTATTGTTGAAAATCCATCTATAAAACAGTTTCATATCCGGCACGTGACGGAAATGAAAGTAACACTCCCATTAGTTGTGCTCTCAACCAAACTATCCAATGGCTGGTGTCATAACTGATCACATGTGCAGCATCATGGCAGTTGTAGATTAGGTAGAGATGGCAGCTTCCTTGGCTGAAAACAATAGGGGGGTTTACTTACACTTTAAAGAGCTTTTCTGCAAGTAAGGATCAGTAATGCCCTGTACACACGATCGGATTTCCTATGGAATAAAATCCGATGTATTTTTCCGTCGGAATTCCGATGAAGCTGACTTCCATTAGTCTTGCATACACACCATCAGACAAAATTCCCACCGTCCAAAACGCGGTGACGTAAAACACTCCGACGAGCCGAGAAAAATCAATTCTTCTGAGCATGCGTCAACTTGATTCTGAGCATGCGTGGGTTTTTCTCCGTTGGAGTTCCACACAGACGATCGGAATTTCCTATAGTTTTTTTAAATAAAATAATATAGTAAATAACATGTATACCAATAAAATAAGATTACTGTTAAACATGTTATTTATTACTTTATGTTTACTTTTGCACAAAGGATTTGTGTGTGAGCACTGCAGGAATTGTTTATAGTGTTTGATTTGTGCTGCTTTTGGAGGATTTAGGCTGTCTCCTAGCTGGCTGCCCTACAGATCTTTTTAACCACTGGTTGCTCTCCTATTTACGCTTGAGTTATCTGTTGTCAGCTACTGATTTTAATTTATGAATTTCAATAGATGTTTGATAGTCTTGCATTTTGGGACCATTGGGTTGAGAATGAAGGGAGGAATGTGAAGACAGTAATGCCCTGTACACACAATCGTTTTTTACGATGAAAAAAGTTTGATGGACTTTTTTCATCGGAAAAAACGATCGTGTGTGGGCCCCATCTGACATTTTTTAAAGTGTAAAAAAATAGAACATGTTTTAAATTTTTCCGATGCTCAGAATCAAGTTGACGCATGCTCAGAAGCATTGAACTTAATTTTTCTCGGCTCGTCGTAGTGTTTTACGTCACCGCGTTTTGGACGGTCTGAATTTTGTCTGATGGTGTGTATGCAAGACTGATGGAAGTCAGCTTCATCGGAATTCCGTCAAAAAATTCCATTGGATTTTATTCCATCGGAAATGCGATCGTGTGTACAGGGCATAAGTTACAAAGTTGTTCATAATAGGATTTAGAACAGTGTTCAATAGCTTTGTTTGTGTATTGTTTCGTTTGACAGGAATCTGTTATGTGAGCATGCATTGAGAGGGACATTGTACTCTTAGGGATCTAGCTAGTAGATTACTACATTTATTGCCAAATTTGTAGTAGGTTCTCGCATCTGGCTGATGTGTATTCTAAATCTAAATAGCATTTTTTATTTTCATGTGTGAAAGTGTCAGTAAAAAGAACGTTATGGACCTTGTATGATATCTTCAGTACTTCCATATAATGCACTATTTATTAACCATTTCAATACCAGGCACTTACACCCCCTTCCTGCCCAAGCCAATTTTCAGCTTTCAGCGCTGTCGCTGTTTAAATGACAATTGCGCTGTCATGCTACACTGTACCCAAACAGAATTTTTATCATTTTGTTCCCACAAATAGAGCTTTTTTTTGGTGGTATTTGATAACCTCTGCGGTTTTTATTTTTTGCTAAACAAATAAAAAAAGACCGAAAATGTTGAAAAAAATAAGTTTTTATTTTGTTTCTGTTATAAAATTTTGTCAATAAGTACGTTTTCTCCTTCACTGATGGGCACTGATAAGGTGGCACTGACGGGCACTGATAAGGTGGCAACGATGAGGTGGCATTTATGGGCACTGATGGACACTGACTATGGGCACTGATAGATGGCACTGATGGGCACTGTTAGGAGGCACTGATGAGTGGCACTGATATGCAGCACTGATGGGCATTGATAGGTGGCACTGATGGGCACTCATGGGTGGCACTGACGGGCACTGATAGGTGACAATGATGGGCACTAAAAGGCTGCACTGGTGGGTACTTATGAGTGGCACTGATAGGCTTCACTGCTGGGCACTGATAGGCAGCACTGCTGGGCACTGATATGTGGCACTGCTGGGCACTGATGGGCACTGATATGTGGCACTGATAGATGGCACTTACAGGCATCACTGATGGCACTGGCAGGATTTTTTAATGGCCACTGATTGGCAGCTGCCTGGGCAATGATTGTCAGCTGCCTGGGCACTGATTGGCATTTCCCTGGTGGTTGAGGGTGGCATACCTGGTGGTCCAGTGTGATGGCCATCCCTGGTGGTCCTGGCAGCATCCTGGTGGTCCTGGGCAGGCTTCTGAGGGGGGGCTGCACTGATAAACAATCAGCACATACCCCCCCTGTCAGAAGAGCAGCCGATCGGCTCTCCTCTACTCCTGTCTGTCAGACGCGAGTGAGGAAAAGCCGATCAATGGCTCTTCCTGTTTACATCGTGATCAGCCATGATTGAACATGGCTGATCACGTGGTAAAGAGCCTCTTTACCGAGATCAGTCTAGCGGTGTGTCAGACTGACACACCGCACCACCGATCGCCGCGATGCGCGCCCCCACAGGCACGTGGTGGCTGTTATCTTGCTGGACGTCATATGACGTCCAGTCAGAATAACTGAACCACCGCCTGGCCATCATTCTGCTATAGGCCGGGCGGGAAGTGGTTAAAGACAACCTGGCTATTATATAGCTGAGTGTAAAATGTTTATGTGTCACACCGTAGTGCCTGAAGTTCTCACCCTACTGTGATGTTAAATCATCACTTCAATTTGTTGCATGTCTTGTTGTGGGTACATTTAATTAAATGTTCCTACACCTTGCTTTAACCTTACTGATTTTTCTCTGAAAAATTGTCACTATCTACTACAAAACAAGGTTATTGACCCAAAGAACAGAAGAATTTTATGTTTGATACAAGCAGACCTTCCTGCATGCAGAGACTAGTCCTGCATCCAGATGGCAGGGTGCAGCAGGTGAGCAAGTAAGTATGTAACATACAAGATCAAGCGACTGCAAAAGCAAGCAGAAGAATTTTAAAAATAGAGAGCATTTAAAATAATTCTGCAATAAAAGCAAAATGATGAACTGCAGTGACTGAAAGAAAATGGCCAAAGGCGATGTAGTATGTCAATGTTAATAACCTCAATAGGAGATTTTAACATTTCAAATTATGTATCTAAAAACAAAAGGTGGTTTGACAGTAGGTCATGATCAGGATGCCATGAATAGAATTATATGGATACTAAGCGGTACATAGACTAGTCGCATAATTAGTCAAAGAATCTGTGAAATATTGAATGCAGAAGTGAGAAAAATGCTACTGAGTATAAAAAAAGTGCTACATTTCTTGTAGAGCCTACATTTCTGCCCAACACCTCCATTCATAGAAGTCTTACTATAGCTTCTGTGAATAAAACATAATCTATGAAAGAAGGGTTTAAGCCGTTCAATCATCTTGTGTGAATTTTTTTATTGTAAATCCAATAATGTGAAAAGAAAGTTTCTGTTCACTTTAAATACCCAATTATGGTGCTTGTTTAATAAATTTAGATAAGCCAGTGCTGGCTGGCCATTTGTGTAAATCATCTCCATCCCTGCCTCTCCACCTATGAGGTGGTGGCAGCAGGGAGAGAAGAAAGAAATGGCTGAAATGTAAGGAGGAAGTAGAGTAATTATGGGGGCATGGTCTGAACGCTGACTGCCTGAAATCCTTGCTCCAGCAAATCGAGGTTCGCTATATAACCTGCTGAAGGAGATGCACATTGGAAAACATGGGGAAACTCAACCGGAGTACCTCTTTACTGTTTCTTTATATATACAGTTCTTTATATATACCGTTTCTTTATATATTCTGTTTGCTATTTACTAAACGTGATATTAGTTGTTAAATATGCTGTGGAATGGTGAATAAACCAGCTGGAGCTGGCGGCTGGTATATGTGTATATATATACTGTATACAAATGACTATTTAAGATCTACTTTCTTCTCCCCTTTTTTATTATGATAGATTTACAATGGTAGATGTTTTATCATATTTCTTTATATTTGGATGTATATTTTGAATATACTTTTAAATAAAAAAAATGATAGAGATATTCACATTTGAATATGAATCTGTATCTTATTCCAGTTCCCGTCTATGCCTTTGGTATAGAGGAATCACATAATAGTTTAATTTGCTTTTAATGTATTAAAGGTTGATAGAGTTTTTAAATTAAGATTGTAATGATCTATAATTTGATGTCGGTCACTATCAATGAATTGGGTGGAAACAAACCTCTTTGATAATGACATCTCTCCCTCCGCTATTGTGTACCTACATTAGTAGTGGTCGGGAAGCACACAGAGAGTTAATCTGAATAGATTAGCTGTCAGATAAAACCTGGGATGCCACGCCGTAAGACCATGCCCTTTGACAAAGGCGTAATGACAAAACGCGTCAAAACGTGATCTTACGACGACCGGCAGTGACGTACAGATGCCTTGCGTTACAAACTACTGAGTGGAGAAACTGGAAGTGGTGCATAGCGGCGTGTCTAATGGCGTGTCCAGCTGAAGCACGCTACGGGACCATCTTTGGACTCCTCAGTAAGTGACTGATAGTAACATTTGACAACAAGTTAGATGGTCAATTAGGAACAAGGATTGTGGAAAGTTTTTAACGAGGACAAGTTTTTAATATCGGAGGAAATTCAATAAAATCTTAAAATGGGACTAGACTATGTGGAGTTTTTCTCTCTTCTCATGATGGTTCCGGATGATTGTTTGAAAATCCTGATGTGAGGACACCACAAGAAAACAGTTTTCGGGATATCTATTTGAGGCCTGATAATTTTAGATGTCTGGTGAGTTTAAACCCCAAAGGGGAGTGTGACGCACTTGTGGAGGGATCTGGTGAAAGGTGCACAGTTTATAGACAACACTGAGATTACCACCTGTGTCTACTTTGGACTCTCTCTCAAGTCACCACCACCCTGTTCTGTGTGTGTTTCTCTTATCACTTATGTCAAATGGACATTTGGTAGCCTGGTCATTTTAATATTGACAGGAGCGCTGCTTATGATAAATTTATGTTGATGCTATATTAGTATTATTAATATTTTATCATATGAAAGGATATTGCTTTATGTTTAAAGCGGCTGCTGTTGCACATTTTATGTGATAAATGAGATTTTATTTAGATAATTTTATTGTCTGCTAAGGAAAATTTGAACACTGTCGCGCTGAGCTAAGGAGAAGTCGGTACCAGCTGCGTTAGTGTGTTCTCTTTTTGAATATTTGATCCACAATATGAGCCAACAATAATAAGGAAATAAAAAATATACATGCAACGGGAAGGCCCGGGGAACTCAGAATCGCTTAGAAAGTATGAGATACCCTTGCTTCAGCTCCCCCAATGCCTCTTATGTGTCAACCACCCTGTGTCTCTATTAGGGGCACAGGGTGAATGAAAACCCCAATATGGTCTATGATAGCCATATTCAATGCTGCACATACATTGTATCTAGATTGGATGTGTACTGTGAGGGGGGGGAGGGGTTGTGTAATCATTGCTGTGAGGAGTTAAGGTGATTTGCATTCTATTGTCTATTGTGGCTTGTGGGAATTAAGCCTATAATTATAGGTTGTGGAACTAGCAGCAGACAGGTTACTCACCTGCCTGCTTGTGTTGTAAATGAGTCTAGGAGGGTCTGGAGACCCTTTTGGTGTGAAAGGGATAGTTAACTCTATGCCTGTGTGCATTGTACTCGGCAGACGGACCGTCTACCAACCCTTTCATTATAAGATGTGTATTGAAGGTCGTTATGTTCTATTGTGTAAAGTCTTTTGAAGCCTAACAGACGTCAAAATAATGTGTATTGGGCCTTGTTATGTGTGGGTGGAGCTGGGCCATTGTTCATGTTAAACTAATGCAGTAGTAGATGTGTATAAAAGTTACAAAATCTTCTTCAATAAAGAGACTCGATCCTGGAAGCTACAGAGTACGTCTCGTTCTTCCAGAAGGATTAATTCCTAGGGGAAGTGGTCAGCTGGCTGTGGAGGATCGACAGCGAATGTGTGTCCAGGAGAGGGATTTAAACGGCGTTACCCCCTTTCGTATTTGGGGTGCCGTTACAATGGTTGGCAGCAGTGGGATTTTTCCCTCCAGTTCCTGGGACACTTCAAACCACCACAGTGAATGACCAGCTATGCAGCCTGCAGGAGAGCCACGCTGAAAGACTTACTTGAGAGCCGTGGAGGGACCGGTGGGACAAAGAACAAAGTCACCTTGATCAGGTAGCTAGCAGAGATGGATCAGAAGGATGGTGATGCAGGACCCCGGTCAGTTCAAGACTTGTTTCAGCAACGAGTTCAACAGCGGTTGGCATTATATGGTGCTAACCCATCAGAGGCCGCCATACAGGAAGCCATTAAAGGCATCCAGCTGCAGGATGCCCGACAAGAGAGAGAACGAGAGTGACAAAAGAGAGAACTAGAGCGGCAACATGAGCGGAGAATGGTGGAAATACGGCAATCGGAGACAACGCCTAAAGAACCAGCTGCCATGGAAGAGGAATTCGGAAGGAGGTTGCGAGAGATGCAGATACAGCATAGAGGACCAGTATCAGAGGAGGTCCTGCTGGGATGGTCGGATTCGATCCGCTGCGAACTCTGGAAGAAAGCGCTAGCTCTCGAGCAGCAACACCAGGGAAAGACTCTCCCCTCCATCTATGTAAGATACTGGTCGCAGTATGAAGTACGAATGCCGTTATTGGGGGAACAACCAAAGCAGGAGTGGACAGCTGAGTTAAGCAGGCTGATCCGGGCAGAGATGCGGTTGGACGAGAGCTACAGAGCCCTCCGGTGGTATGTAGCTCAAGAGTGCCCATGGTCAGCGGATGACAGCCCCACGGAAGGCTTTGACTATGATGGCCTGGGATTGTTGTATTGGGGGCTGTCCAGTGACCCTGACTTTGGGAGTGATCGGGAGTGGCGTTTGGAGGAAATAATGGACCACAGAGAGCGAAAACTGAATGTCTCAGTAGGGCACTGGGCAGAGGAAGATTTGGAATTTCTGGCCGTTCAGGAATGGGAGCTGGAGATCGCCTACAGACCGCTGCTAGAATCTGCTCAGCAGCAGGGTGGTGCTACCTTTGCCTGGGACTATCAGGAAATACCAGTTGACCACTCTGAAATCCTGGCTGAAGAATCAGCAGTGGAAAATCTGGAGATTGCCATCCCTAAAGCTGAAGTGGATGATGTGGAGTTCCAGGGAGCTAGGGCAGTTGGCTCATCTCCCCGTCCACAGATTACAGAAGGTATGGACTTAATGGACTGTTCAGAGGATGGTATGGATTATGCATCGCCCGCTCAAGTACTGGCAGCAGGACAGGGTACTGCAGACCCCTGCTCTACCCCCGTGGCAGTTTTGGAGGCCCAAGGTGAGAAGGTGATGGTTCCCCCTTCCCAGTGGATTTCAGAGATGCAGGGAGGAGAAGCAGCCATTTTCCCTCCCCAACAGGTAGCCAGAGCAGATGGTGTGGAGTCCCCAGCAGAAGTGCTGGCAACAGGGCAGAGTGCTAGCAACTGCTGCCCAGCACCGGTAACAACTGTGGAGTTTCAGGGAGCCAGGGCAGTTGGCCCCTCTCTCCAGCAACAAGCTGCGGTAGTAAAGCTTTTACCCCCAGCTGAATCACTGGCAGCAGGGCAGAAGGCTACTGGCCTCTGCACACAATGGCAACTTGAGCTGATATCGGTGGATGGGTCTCCACTCACAGCAACCCAGCAGAAGAGCTGGCAACAGAGCAGAGTGCCACGGGCCTCTGCTCTCAACTAACAGAAGAGGGAGTTCCTGTGGTATTGGATGGGACTTCAGTCTTCACTGACACAACCCCAGAAAATGGTGTGACACTGAGACAGGAGGATGTCAGCCTTGCTTTGCAAGCACTGGGGGATTTTCACCTACCACAAGTGGATGGGACTTCAGTCTCCACTTGTATACCCCAGGGATGCTGGGCAGTTGGCCCAGATCCCCAACAACATGACGGACTGAGCCCAGTCACCCTGTCTTCTCTCCAGCGGCTGAAAGGACTCCAGGGAGAAGGGCCAGTCCAGGCCTCTCCCCAGCGGCAGGTATGTTCTCTAAGAGAGGCAGAGGTTGGCTGGGTAAGTAATACTCTGTTTGGAGCAATTTATTTGGGGTACTGTGTGGATACCGGCATTAGAAGAAGGGACCTATGGACTAACTTCGGAGTCAACCCGTCTGTTAGTCTCCTGCCGAAAGGGGAGAGATGTAACGGGAAGGCCCGGGGAACTCAGAATCGCTTAGAAAGTATGAGATACCCTTGCTTCAGCTCCCCCAATGCCTCTTATGTGTCAACCACCCTGTGTCTCTATTAGGGGCACAGGGTGAATGAAAACCCCAATATGGTCTATGATAGCCATATTCAATGCTGCACATACATTGTATCTAGATTGGATGTGTACTGTGAGGGGGGGTTGTGTAATCATTGCTGTGAGGAGTTAAGGTGATTTGCATTCTATTGTCTATTGTGGCTTGTGGGAATTAAGCCTATAATTATAGGTTGTGGAACTAGCAGCAGACAGGTTAATCACCTGCCTGCTTGTGTTGTAAATGAGTCTAGGAGGGTCTGGAGACCCTTTTGGTGTGAAAGGGATAGTTAACTCTATGCCTGTGTGCATTGTACTCGGCAGACGGACCGTCTACCAACCCTTTCATTATAAGATGTGTATTGAAGGTCGTTATGTTCTATTGTGTAAAGTCTTTTGAAGCCTAACAGACATCAAAATAATGTGTATTGGGCCTTGTTATGTGTGGGTGGAGCTGGGCCATTGTTCATGTTAAACTAATGCAGTAGTAGATGTGTATAAAAGTTACAAAATCTTCTTCAATAAAGAGACTCGATCCTGGAAGCTACAGAGTACGTCTTGTTCTTCCAGAAGGATTAATTCCTAGGGGAAGTGGTCGGCTGGCTGGCTGTGGAGGATCGCCAGCGAATGTGTGTCCAGGAGAGGGATTTACCCCCTTTCGTATTTGGGGTGCCGTTACAATACAATTTCCCCATCACTCCACCAACTGGCTCACAAATATCATATAATGCCTCCAACTGTACATAAAGGCAACATATCCACATTGATAGAAAATCACCTGATAATTGTAAACAAAAAGATAAATGAATGTTCCCACCTCAAATGTAAATTGGGGGATCTAAAGTGTATCTAATCTAAAGTGTAGATACCTACTTTCCCTGTCTGATTTACCTGTACAGAAAATCTCATTTGGTTATGTTAGGGAAATATAAAATGTACAATTTCCCCATCATTCCTGTTACCTTTTAACCACACTTTCTAATTTGGCATATTTCTCTAGGTAGGTAAAACTGAACTCCTGAAGCTCTGAAATTTGCTGTCTGAAAGTAGCCACAGCATTTGCTATAGCAGCCTCCATGTTTGCACCATATTATTCTCTCATGGTCAGGGGTCAGGCACAGAGACTAGTAGCAATAGCAATAGAGCAGCTCCCAGCTGGTTAAGTACATAAGCAGGTCACCCTGTTAGATGATGCAGGCTCACCTGAGGATCTAAGCAATAACTGGTATTTACCAGAGCTCCTGATTAGGGATGGGCCGAACACCCCCCAGTTCAGTTCGCATCCAGAACATGCAAATGGACTGAAAGTTTGCGCGAACATTCGAACACCGTTACAGTCTATGGGACTCGAACGTGTGAATTTTAACGGCTAATATGCAAGTTATTGTCCTAAAAAGGGTTTGGGGACCTGGGTCCTGCCCCAGGGGACATGTATCAATGCAAACATTTTTTTTTAAAACGCCCGTTTTTTCAGGAGCAGTGATTTTAATAATGCTTAAAGAGAAAAAATAAAAGTGAAATATTCCTTTAAATATCATACCTGGGGGTTGTTTATAGTATGCCTGTAAAGTGGCGCGTGTTTATCGTGTTTAGAACAGTCCCTGCACAAAATGACATTTCTAAAGGAATAAAAGTAATTTAAAACTGCTTGCGGCTTTAATGTAATGTTGGCTCCCGGCAATATAGATGAAAATTATTGAGAAAAACTGCATGGGTACCCCCCTCCTCCCCCCCAGCCCATTACCAGGCCCTTTGGGTCTTGAATGGATATTTAAAAAAATTGTAAATACAGGTCCCTGTTAAATTAAAAAAATAAAAGGCGTGGGCCCCCAGGCCCTATATACTCTGAACAGCAGTATACAGGTGGTCCCAAGAAAGACAGGGACTGTAGGCTTGTTCTTAAGTTGAATCTGTTTGTAATTTGGAATAGGTACATTTTGTAAGTGTAGCTCCAGCCAAAAAATAAATTGTTAAGTGGCACAACACTGTAAGCCCTCACAGTTACTCTTGGTGGGCGCAGGAACGGGCCTGCTGTGAAATATTAGATCAAAAACTGTAATTACCTGCCCCTGTTAAATAGGGGCATAAAAATTGCACTTTAGGCACCGGTGCTGGTGCCACAACACTGCAACCCCTCACAGATACTCTAGTTGAGTGCAGGAACGAGCCCTGCTGCAAAATATTACAGCAAAAATTTTAATTACACGTCCCTGTTAAACAGGGGCAGAAAATTTGGGCTTTAGGCACTGGTGCTGGTGCCCAGAACCAAAAATATTCTTATGCCGCGTACACACGATCAATTTTCTTGCCATTTTTTTTCTTGCCGTTTTTCACGTCGTTTTTTTTCATGTTTCCTCTCAAGCCTGTCTTGCGTACACGCGATCATTTTAAAAAACGATGAAGCAAAGCGCAGTGACGTACAACACGTACGACGGCACTATAAAGGGGAAGTTCCGTTCTAATGACGCCACCCTTTGGGACGCTTTTGCTAATTCCGTGTTACTGCGTGTTAGTAAAAGTTTGTTGAGAGACGATTCGCGCTTTTCAGTCTTCGTGCTTTGAAGATCGTTTTGTGGAGTTCAGTTTGTGCCTGTGGGTTCGTATCTGTTTGGCAGTGCGTGTAGTCAGTTCGTATCTGTTTATTCAGTGCGGTCTGCTCTGCTCGTTCCTGTTTTTCAGCTTGTTCTTCATTGGCCTTGCTGTTCTTCCGTGCATTCTTCTAGTTCGTTCTGTTCAGCCGACCGTTATCTAGCCATGTTGCGGCTACGTACTCGTCGTAGAGTTCGTACTGTAGTTGGTGCAGGGGTTCATGCTGTATCCCGACTCCATGCCATGAGCAGGGTCAGGAGGAGTTCATGGACCAAGAATTGGTTGCTCCAGCGGCACCAATTCTGTCACATGCCTTTGTTGCGGGAGATCAGGGAGAATAATCCTGATGATTTCAGGAATTTTCTCAGGATGTCTGACCCCGTATTTCAGCATCTGTTGGCTTTGGTGTCCCCCTACATTACCAGGCAGGACACCGTTATGCGTGAAGCCATCAGTGCTGAGCAGAGGCTCATTGCCACGTTGCGATACCTGGCGACTGGGAGAAGCCTGCAGGACCTTAAGTTCTCCACAGGCATATCCCCCCAGGCTCTGGGTATCATTATACCAGAGACTTGTTCTGCCATCCTTCAAGTTTTGCAGGAGGACTATATTAACCACTTGACAACTGGGCACTTAAACCCCCTTCCTAACCAGACGAATTTTCAGCTTTCGGTGCTCTCACATTTTGAATGACAATTACTCAGTCATACAACACTGTACCCATATAAAATTTTTGTCCTTTTTTCACACAAATAGAGCTTTCTTCTGGTGGTATTTAATCACTGTTGGGTTTTTTATTTTTTGCGCTATAAGAGAAAAAACGACTGAAAATTTTGTAAAAAAATGAATTTTTCTTTGTTTCCGTTATAAAATTTTGCAAATTAGTATTTTTTCTTCATAAATTTTGGCCAAAATTTATACTGCTACATATCTTTGGTAAAAATAAGTACAAATTGGTGCATATTTTTTGGTCTTTGTGAAAGTTATAGAGTCCACAAACTATGGTGCCAATACCTGAAAATTGATCACACCTGAAGTACTGACGGCCTATCTCATTTCTTGAGACCCTGACATGCCAGAAAAGTACAAATACCCCCCAAATGACCCCTTTTTGGAAAGAAGACATTCCAAGGTATTTAGAAAGAGGCATTGTGAGTTTTTTGAAGTTGTCATTTTTTCCCACTATTCTTTGCAAAATCAAGATTTTTTTTCACAAAATTGTCATATTAGCAGGTTATTTCTCACACCCAGCATATGCATACCACAAATTACACCCCAAAACACATTCTGCTATTCCTCCCGAGTATGGCGATACCACATGTGTGAGACTTTTACACAGCGTGGCCACATACAGAGGCCCAACATGCAGGGAGCACCTTCAGGCGTTCTGGAGCAACCAGGCCAATTCTGACATTTCTCTCCTACATGTAAAAATCATAATTTGTTTGCTAGAAAATTACATAGAACCCCAAAACATTATATATGTTTTTTTAGCAAAGACCTTAAAGAATATAATGGTGGTCGTTGCAACTTTTTATCTTGCACGGTATTTGCGCAGAAATTTTTCTAACGCGTTTTTTACGGAAAAAAACAGTTTTGTGTTTAAAAGAAAAAAAAACAGTAAAGTTAGCCCAATGTTTTTGCATAATGTGAAAGATGAAGTTACGCCGAGTAAATAGATACCTAACATGTCACCCTTCAAAATTGCACACGCTCGTGGAATGGCGCCAAACTTTGCTACTTAAAAATCCCCATAGGCGACGCTTTAAATATTTTTACTGGTTACATGTTTTGAGTTACAGAGGAGGTCTATGGCCAAAATTATTGCTCTCGCTCTAATGTTCGCAGAGATACCTCACATGTGTGGTTTGAACACCGTTTTCATATGTGGGCGGGCCTTACGTATGCGTTCACTTCTGCATGCGAGCTCGCGGGGGCAGGGGCGCTTTAAAAAAAATATATATATTTTATTGTTAATTTTACTTTATTTATTTTAGTTTGACATGTTTTTCCGCCCCTAATTTTTTTTTTATCACTTTTATTCCTATTACAAAGAATGAAAACATCCCTTGTAATAGGAATATGGCATGACAGGTCCTCTTTACAGTGAGATATGGGGGGGGTCAATAAGATCCCACATCTCACCTCTAGGCTGGGAAGCCTGAAAAAAAACCCAAAAAAAACCCAATCCTGGCTTTGATCGTAGCGGTGAGTCGGTAGAAGCACCGGAGGGCAGCGGGAGGGGGGGCATCCCCTCTCACCTCCCGTAAGAGCGATCAAGCGGTGGAACAGCCACTATGATCATTCTTATGGTGTAGGGAATCGCCGGCTGAAAAAGCGAATATCTGAATGATGCCTGTAGCTGCACCCATCATTCAGATATCCCCGCATAAAGTTAAGGACGTCATATGACGGCCGGTGGGCGGGAAGTGGTTATTGCAGAGTATTGCCGGGTATTGCGGAGTATTGCCGGGTATTGCGGAGTATGGCCGGGTATTGCGGAGTATGGCCGGGTATTGCGGAGTATTGCCGGGTATTGCGGAGTATTGCTGGGTATTGCGGGGTATGGCCGGGTATTGCGGAGTATGGCCGGGTATTGCGGAGTATGGCTGGGTATTGCGGAGTATTGCCGGGTATTGCGGAGTATTGCCGGGTATTGCGGGGTATTGATGAGTATTGCCGGGTATTGCGGAGTATTGCCGGGTATTGAGGAGTATTGCCGGGTATTGAGGAGTATTGAGGAGTATTGAGGAGTATGGCAGGGTATTGCGGAATATGGCAGGGTATTGCGGAATATGGCAGAGTATTGCACAGTATGGCAGGGTATTGCACAGTATGGGCAGAGTTTTGCACAGTATGGGCAGGGTATTGCAGAGTATTGGCAGGGTATTGCAGAGTATTGCACAGGGCATTGCAGAGTATTGCACAGGGTATTGCAGAGTATTGCACATGGTATTGCAGAGTATTGCACAGGGTATTGCAGAGTATTGCACAGGGTATTGCAGAGGGTATTGCAGAGTATTGCACAGGGTATTGTACAGGGATGGCTGAGCAGGGATGGATGGATGGCTGGATCTGTGACTGCAATTGTCACAGATCCAGCCCACAGCTGACATGGGGGAGGGAGCTGCCATGATCCGCTCCCTCCCCTCTCCTCTCACACTGTACCGATCGGTACACAGAGGGGAGAGAGGAAACCGGCGTCATCACATGACGCCGGTCTGTTTACAAGTGATCGCTCCGTCATTTGACGGAGCGATCACGTGGTATACGGCCGCGATTAGCGGCCTTCTACCGTGATCTGTGATGCGCCGGGTCTTCCGGACCCGGCGGTCACGGACATTTCCTGGGGGCGCGCAGGAGCAAGATTCTGTGAGGACGTCCCTGGGACGTCCACTCAGGATAACTCGACTGCGCTGTAGACGTCTTTCGTCCATGGCGCGGTCGGCAAGTGGTTAAGGTAAGTTTTCTTCTTAAAAAGCTCACTTATTTTTTTTTTGGGTGTTGTATACTTTATTTTTGGCTTAATTATCAGTCCCTAATTCACATGATTCTTAGCTGCAGGGAATGTCCCCTTTCTCCCCATGTATTTATTGTAAAAGTGTGTGGTTTGAGGCCTACCTTTTAAATGTGCCTTACTTAACCTCTACAGCATGCTATCCCGGAGCCATACCTACCTTGCCTAGTCATTTCCATGTATTTTATTCTATGCTCCATCGTAGTGCTTTACCCAAAACGCACACAAAATTTGGGCTAGGAATGGTTTTTTTTGGTTTACTTCATACAGAGAGCTACAGCCTTCATTTGTGATATCCCCAACTCATCTTCAACCCCCCCCCCAACTTTTTTTTAAGGGTTTGTTCTTGGTTTGTTGTTGCTTACTAATATTTTTTTTTCTTTTTCTACCGATGTTGGCCCTGAATGTTTTAATGAAATCTGCTTTCAATGTTTCTTTCTCAAATTATTAATTTATTTTTGCTTTTATTCCACAGTTCCCTTCTTCGCCACATGAATGGCAGAATGTGGCTTCCGAGTTTGCCCACCGATGGAACTTTCCGAACTGTGGAGGAGCCATCGACGGCAAACATGTTCGGGTCGTCCCACCACCCCATTCGGGATCCTTTTATTATAACTATAAGGGGTTCCACAGCATCGTGATGATGGCAGTGGTGTCGGCCACCTACGAGTTCCTCTATGTGGACGTTGGCAAGAATGGCAGGATGTCTGATGGAGGAGTATTTGCCCAGACGGAGTTTGGGGAACGGCTCCTTTTAGATCTGCTGGCCTTGCCACCAGCGGAGCAGAATGTGGAGGGACTTCCGTTTGTGTTTGTGGTGGATGAGGCGTTTGGCCTGGGACCCCATTTGATGAGGCCATTCCCGCAATGCACCCTCAACCCTGAGAGGAGGGTGTTCAACTATCGACTGGCCAGAGCCAGAAGGGTGGTGGAAAATGCCTTTGGCATCATGGCCAGCCGATTCCGCCTCTTCCTGACCTCCATCCACCTTGCCCCATACAAATGGAACCATGTGGTAATGACTTGCTGTGTGCTGCATAATTTCCTACGGGTGCATTCCACCAGTTATCTGGCTTTGAGTGGGCCTGAGGCCTCTTTATTGAATAATGAAACTTTAGTGGCACTGGAACCTGGCCGGCCAGGCTTGGCCCCCCAAACCGGACGTGAGGTCCGTGACAAAAATGATGATTATTTTGTGGGTAGGGGGGCCATTGAAATGCCTGAACAATTTTAACCTTATCATTTAGCAAAATAAATATTTTTTTGGATTAAAGATTGGTTTGGTGTTTTAATTTACTTATGTTTTATGTTTCTCGTAGGTTTACCTAGTGCACTTGTATTGCCATGTGTATTTAGCATTCTTAATTTGCCTTCATTGTCAGTGTAAACACAAAACATCGAGTAGTTCACTTAGCACAACATTTACATAATGAAGCCACATTTTTTGAGGATCAAAATACCTTTATTGTTTATTTTTGGGGAAACTTCCTTTGAAATGTAGATGTCCCCTTAATTTTTGGGTTTTTAAAACGCATGACCAGCCATGCATAAACAAAATATCTTAACAAATATTTGTTAAAAATAAACATACACTAGTCCTTTAAAGGTGAAAACAAAAACAAACCTGCCAAAACACAGCAACTTCAACCTTCTTTTGTTAAAAAAAATTCAACACGCCCAAGCACAGCCATGATCTTTTGTAGCCTTTCCTCCAGCCGCTTTGTATTTTGCCTGATCTCTGTCAAGTCTCCCTTTATTTTTTCGAGGTCACGACAGCAGACCATGAGGTATTGGATCAGGATCTGGGCACTATGATGTGTCAACTTATCGGGGTCTTCGGCCAGAACTGCTTCTAAAATTTAAAAAAAACATGTAGTTTAGAATATGTAGGCCTACATCTATTAACCTGCATCTGTCTGGTTTGACACTGACCTGTTGTGGTGCCACTTTCCACTTCCACAACCTCACGTTCCTCTCCATCATGTGGTTCTGGGGGTATTGTTGAAGGTGTTGGCATTTTGGACACATCTGACGTAGCTTTTTGAATCCCTATGGAGATTGCACGAAAAGGTATAGTTTCATTAGTAGTGAATATATTTGAGTGAAATTTAAAGCATGATTAAATAATTGGTAAACATAATTTTGAAGTGTGTTCCATTTTTAAATGTACCCCCAGTGACAACCGGAACACATGATTGGATACATAGCCAAAAACATAGCATATCCTTTTAAAAAAAAAATTGACACATTGTAACACCCCAAAGTATATACACACGATCACCTGTGTGTGACACCCTCAAGGTTTTTGGCTTTTGGCCCACACTTGTACTACTGCGTTCTGTTGTTTAATCAGCTGCTGAGCATTCACACCCCTAAACATTACCATGCATATCCTTATTTTTTCCAAAAAATTGTCCTTTGGATTTTATCCCCAAAAAAAAAATGGTTACCAAATTTGCTCCCCCAAATAAAATTAAATACATGTGTGCTCACACTGAATGAACCCAAAACATCGTTTTATGAACTGTACGGAGAAAGAGGTTTAATACGTCCGTTTACTGTGCGGACGAACCAGAAAGATGGTATCTTTCACTGTACTATATCAAAGACAAAAATACACAACATAATTCAAGTAATAATCTTTAGCAGGGAAAATAGAAAATAAATACTTTACTTTTTCCTAAAACTTTCTTGATTCTTTTGTATTGGTCGGGCTCCCGCAACTTCAGATCAGACCAACGTTTTCTGAGCTGTTCCTTCGTTCTGCACACCCCAAATTTCTTGCGAAGAGTTTGGACCACTTTGCCCATAATTTTTGTCTTGACAAGATTAGGCCTTTCATAAGGACCATGCTTGGCATCATAATCCTCCCTCTTC
This sequence comes from Rana muscosa, assembly GCA_029206835.1. Lineage (NCBI taxonomy): Eukaryota > Metazoa > Chordata > Amphibia > Anura > Ranidae > Rana > Rana muscosa. Next base: position 45,424,844 of record CM055119.1, read on the forward strand.
AAAATGGCGACCATCTCCACCATTTCCTCGAATGACATGTTGGATGCCTTATATCTCTTGGGTCGGGATTTGGGCTCCTCAGGAATTTCATCCTCTGTCGAGGTAATCTCTGTCACCTGTGGCTCCGCCATGTTGATAAGCACTACGGCGAGTGAGAAGGGGCGGGGAAAGTACAATATTGAACGTCAGGGGCGGGCAAAGCGTGCGTAGTTTCACGCATGTGCAGTGTATATCAAGTGAAGAACCATGTGTCGCAAAAACGTTCATTTGGCGGGAGAGGGAGTTAGCAACGAACATGTTGACGAAGGTACATAGCAATTTAAGGATTTGAGTTTCATCAGAGGAGATTTGGGGCTTCTAAATATGTTGAAAATGCAGATTTGATGAATGTTGCCTGAAACATATGTATTTTGTTGTTTCTTGATTTTACAGAGAGAATGAATTCATTTAAGAACCCAGAGTTCATGGGGGAGTTCATTGATAAATGGAAAGAACTACCTATCCTATGGCAAACAAAAAGTGGCGTAAATAAAAATAAAGTGGCCAGGACAGCAGCACTGGAGAGCCTGCTTGCATTTGTGCAAACCAAGATACCCACAACAACTCTCCAAGATGTGAAAACCAAAATTGCGACCATCAGAGGGACATACAGGACCCAGAGAACTATGGTCCTGAGGTCCCAGAGGTCAGGTGCTGCAGCAGATAAGGTTTATAAACCCAGTCTGTGGTACTACAGCAAGCTTTCTTTTCTGGATGACCAGCTGGAAGTGCGGGAATCTCTCTCCACCCTTCCCCCCAGAGGTCAATCCAGCCTTCCTTGTAGCCAACCCTCCAGCCTTCCCTGCAGCCAGCCCTCCAGCCTTCCTGGCAACCCTGCTCTGGCTTCCTCTGAGGATCAAGAAGAGGTCCTTGAGGAGGCAGATTTGGATATATGGAGCCAGGTAAAGTATTGATATCTACATTTATATCTTACAAAATTGATGAATTAAAATTGATGTTAGTATTGTTAGGTATTTAATGTACTACAAAATAAATAGTTAAAGAGCAAGATACAGTAGTGGTCTAATTTAATGTGGACAAGGCAACAAAATCAGGATGCGTAATCAAGGAAAATGACATAAATTTTCACATTCAATTCAACAATGTCTAGAGGTGAACAATGTGTGTGATTGATGGTGTGAAAAAAAACATAATGTGCCTTTCTTTTTTTACAGCCAGAGCAGAGCCAGGAAGAGGGTGATGTTGGGGATCAGGAGGAGGCAGGGCCCAGTGGCACCCAGGAGGAGGCTGGGCCCAGCACAAGAGCCCAGATGGCTCCCCTGATAGTTAAACCACGAGGGCCAAGGAGAGGTAGGCAGGTGGAGGAGGAAACAAGAGACTTCATCAGAGAGGCAACAGCGGCCCTCAGGGAGGCACCCTCTGCTGAGGAGGGCTTTGCCGCAGTCCTCGCGCAGAAGCTAGGCCAAATGGACTTGCGGCAAAAGCTCTACAGCGAGAGCCTTCTTTTAAAAGTCATCAACAAGGGATTGCTGGGGGAGCTCACCAAGTACACTGACATCACAGAGGTTGTCCCTACTCCTCCACCTCCTCCTCCTCCTCCTACTATTCCTCCTGCCACAACCTCTCCTCCTGATCCCCAGCCTCCGAGGAAGAAACCAACCAAGGCTGCAGAGAAGGCTGGAGAGAAGGCTACAAGGAAGAGGAAAAAATAATGCCTGCTGTAGTACCACAGACTGGGGACATATATGACTTATCTGCTGTGGCTCCTGACCTCTGGGAGTTCAAGCCAAGATTGGGCTCCTTTTTGTTTTTGATCTAATCTATAGTTTGGTTTTCACATCTTGGATGGTTGTTGTGGGGTCAAAAGGATGCACAAATGCAAGCAGGCTCTCCAGTGCTGCCTTTCCCTTTAATTTCTTATGTTCCTAAATAAAGGTTTTTTGATTTTGCCTTAAAATACTTGACTATGTGATTTGTATTTCAAAAGACAGTTTGCTAGGGAGCAGGCAGGGACATCTCAAATAATATTATTGTTATTAACAAGGGACACAAACCTCCATGAGGCAAAATGAGACAAATTTTGAAGGTTGGTGTGGTAACTTTACATAAGAATAATTTAAGGGAAAAAAAAAAAAGGCCACAAAAAAACAAAAAATTATAAATATAGACTTTAAAAAAAAAGGGATATTTGCATTTATTCATGAATTTATGAGGGAGATGCAGATTAAAAATAAAATTTTGCTATCATTAAATCAATTAGGAATTACTTTAGAAACAAGTTTGGCATAACTCTCAATGTCATTAGCAAAAGAACGTAATTGTATAAGCATTATCAAAAGCAGAACGGAATGCGCAGCATTAAAACGATGCTATTAATTCCACCGTGACGAATGTGCCATCTCCATTTCCAACGCTAGCTTTACCAAAACGAGCGCTCCCGTCTCATAGTTGCTTCTGAGCATGCGCGTTTTTTTTCACTTCGTGAAAGCATACACACTATCGTTTTTCACGTCGTTAAAAAAAACGACATGAAAAACGACGTGAAAAAAGTGAGCACGTTCGAAATTTTTAATGGCCGTTTTTCACGTCGTTAAAAATGCTCTGGAGCATACACACGATCATTTTTAATGGCCATTTTTTAAAATGGCATTTTTAACGGCATGAAAAACGATCGTGTGTATGGGGCATTAGAAGCTATCAACATAAACATTGAGGAGGAATAGGATAGTCACTCAGCATAACAGGATAGTCACTCAGCATCAGCATAGGCAGTCTTCAAGGGATCTCATTCATAAAAAATGAATCAGTTACATCAGCATCAGGTGCTTGGTAGCTGGTTATCCAAGACTGATTCATTTTTATGAAGGTGAGCCGATCAACGGTGAACAGGCTCACTCTGAGATCGGTTACAAAGCCTCCAGCAGCACTGAATGTGCGTTCCGAAAGAACGCTGGATGCAGGACAGGTCAGTAGCTCAATTGCATACTGTGCAAGCTCTGGCCAGTGATCCATCCTCAAGACCCAGTAACCCAGTGGATTTTCGGTTGGAAAGGTCTCCAAGTCTGTTCTTGCCCCTAGGTATTCCTGCACCATGTAAATCAGACGCTGGCGATGGTTGCTGGACCCGATCAGACCTTGGGGCTGCGGAAAAATTGTCTGAACGCATCGGTCAGACGGCCACCTTCTCCACCACTCCTTCTGTGACTGACCGAAGCCTCAGCAACACGTTGTCCTTGAGGACCAGGAAATTGTAACCTCCCAGGCTCTGGAAACGCGTTGCACAAACCTTTCTGCAAGACCTCCTGAAGATGTTTCATCCTCTGCTCCCTCTGCAAAGGCTGGATAAGTTCCGCAACCTTACCCTTGTAACATGGATCAAGAAGGGTTGCCAGCCAGTAGTGATCCCTCTCCTTGATCACAGGAATCCAAGGGTCCTTTCGCAGGCTTTGCAGGATCAGGGAGGCCATGCAGCGTAGGTTTGCTGAGGCATCTGGTTCAGAGTCCTCTGTGTCACTAAGGGTGACATGATCTGCAGCCACCTCCTCCCAGCCACGTACAAGTCCATGGGTTTCTGGAGACTGTAAACAATCCCTTGAAGATTACTGCTGATGCTGAGTGCTAGGCTCCACCTCCATGCTGACACAATCCTCCTCCTCCTCCTCTTCCTGTGTGAGCGGCGGGCCCGCAGGAATACTGTATGGATAAAGGAGGCCTTGAGAGGTAAGGAAGTCATCCTCTTCCTCCCTCTGTTCTGTCTCAAGTGCCCTGTCCATTATTCCACGCAGTGTGTGCTCCAACAGGAAGAAAACAGGGACAGTATCACTGATGCATGCACTGTCACTGCTCACCATCCTCGTGACCTCCTCAAATGGTGACAGGACAGTGCATGCACCCTTGATCATTACCCACTGGCGTGGCGAAAAAAAGCCAAGCTCTGCTGACCCTGTCCTGGTGCCATAGTTGCATAGGTATTGTGTGTGCAGCCGCTGCAGCATTGCCAACGTTGAGTTTCACCTGGAGGGCATGTCACAGATGAGGCGGTTCTTGGGCAGGTTGCATTCCTTTTGAAGATCAGCCAGCTGAGCACTGACATTATATGACCGGCAGAAATGCCCACAGACTTTCCTGGCTTGCCTCAGGAGATCCTGTAAGCCCGGGTACCCGCACAAGAAACGCTGCACCACCAAATTAAGGACATGAGCCAAACAGGGCACATGAGTCAAGTGTCCCTGTCAGAGGGTGGAGAGGAGGTTGGTGCCATTGTCGCAAACCACCATTCCTGGCTGAAGCTGGCATGGCGTCAACAACCTCTGAGCCTGCCCCTGCAGAGCTGACAGACTCTCTGCCCCAGTGTCACTCCTGTCCCCTAAGCAGACCAACTCAAGCACCGCATGGCATCTTTTTGCCTGAGTGCTTGCGTAGCCCCTAGAACGCCTACGGAGCACCGCTGGTTCCGAGGACAAATCTGCACAGGAAGAGGCCATAGAGAAAAAAGAAGAGGAGGGGGTTGAGGAGAGAGGTGTGGCAGAATCACCACTACCAGCATTTTGAAGGCATGGTGGCGGAACAAGCTCCAACAATACTGCACCCTGTCCTGCATCCTTCCCATCTGCCCGCAGGGTTACCCAGTGCACCGTGAAAAAAAGGTAACGTCCCTGTCCATGCCTGCTGGACCATGAGTCAGCGGTAATATGCACCTTTCCGCTGACCGCCCTGTCCAACGAGGCCAAGACATTGCCTTCCACATGTCGGTAGAGAGCTGGAATGACCTTCCGAGAAAAAAATTGGCGTTTGGCCCTCTTCGCTGGTGGCGCTGTGATTGGCCAAAGCATGCGGGTCATAGTGCATGCTTGGCCAATCATCAGCCGACAATGCACTGCAATGACGCAGTGCATTATGGGCCGTGACGCGGCACCTATTCCCTTTCTCCCGCAGCCCCTAACCAATTTGCAGCATTTTCTTTTTGCATACTGGGTAACTTTTTTAACAGGAATTTGTGGTATTTGACATTAAGAAGCCACAATCAACTTCCAAGTACAAGATGGTTGCACCAGGGATCTGAAAAATGCTTGCAGAGAACACAGCACAGGACTCCAAGGACTAGTAAGTACCTGTTTGTTAAAAGTCAACAGCTACAGTATTTGTAGCTGCTAAATTTTCTACTTTTTTTAACAATCCTGGGTGAAGTTCCTCTTTCAGGACACTCTTATGTCCTTACTTGGTACATGAGAAGACCAAAAATGCTCAAAAGTTGTAAGTTAAAAATGCCAATAAATGGAATGATGATGATGATGATGACGATGATATAGGATTTGTACTGCGCCGAATACGCCCCCTTAGGAGAATGAAGAATCTTATTGAAACCAGGATTTGTACTGCGCCGAATACACCCCCTTAGGAGAATGAAGAATCTTATTGAGACCAGACTGATAGCAAGCTCTACATAACATGTTTGATGATGAAAACTCAAATCATACAATTGTGTACACACAATGGGAAACTAAATAATTAGTATTATGAACCTACATGAATGAATATAATAAATACTAGCTTATACCACAGCTAAAATATTTTGAATAGTAAAAACATTTCTTCAAATTTAGACTAACTTGATTAGTAGGTATTAAAATAAACATATATAAAGATAGTCAATGAGTGATACACTTCCAATTCCTCCGCCTAAGACGCGTGTGTTGAACCTCAGCTTTTCCACCCTTTTCTTCACACCCAGCACATGGTTTGTCCTTTGACAGCAACTCTACAAATGCCTGGCACCACAGAAGAAACCTCCTTGGACTGATTTCTCACTAAACCATTGCATTGAGTGGGCTGGATCTAAAGCCCTGTACACACGATCGGATTTCCTATGGATTTTAATCCGATGGATTTTTCCATCGGAATTTCGATGAAGCTGACTTCCATCAGTCTTGCCTACACACCATCAGTCAAAAATCCGACCGTCCCAAATGCTGTGACGTAAAACACTCCGACAAGCCAAGAAAAATGAAGTTCAATGCTTCTGATCATGCGTCGACTTGATTCTGAGCATGCGTGTTTTTTTTGTCCGATGGAGTTCCACACAGATGATCGGAATTTGCTATTGTTTTCCCCATCGGATAAATTTAAAACATGTTCTATTTTTTCTCACCGATGGAAAAAAGACCGATGGGGCCCATACACGATCGGTTTGTCCGATGAGAAAAGTCCATCGGACTGTTTTCATTGGTAAAACCGATCGTGTGTACACGGCATAAAGAATTGTTTCCACAGATGACCACAGCACAAAATGTCAGGCCTTGATGATTGCTCCCAAAGCCTTGATGAAGATACCAATGGTAAGTTGATATCCTTTGGTATTTATATTACCAATAAATGATTAGTGGCCAAAATAGCATTGTATCTTAAGCAGATCTTATTCACACACTGAACAAGGCTGTACAACACCTCTCATCCCTCCAGTCAGACTTAAAGCAACAAGAGTAAACTAAGCAGCAACAGTCATTTTACTGGGTCTATCAGTGACTGGTCAATAGACAAGCTTGCTTTTTGCTTATTTATACAGCTTTCCTCAAAGTTTAAACCAGCATTGGGAAAATCCATGCATTCACATTTTCCCAGGCAGCTCAGGAGATCATAGAAACCATTAAAACTTCAAAACTGCTCACTCTGGAACCCAGCCTGCCCTCCTCCACTAAAGAAACAAAATACCTAAATACCTGTTTTCTAAGGGAAGGAACTGTTTGTTTTTCTGTTAATACTTTTTAATACTCTGGTATGTGCCAATGCAGGTTGCAAGGTGAAGCAGTGACTTCCTAAAGATAGGTGGTCAGTAATTTCAATTACAGATGAGACCACGTTCATCAACCTCTGTCTCGTTTAGAGAAAAAGGGAGGCCGTAAACACTGCTTCTAATTTTTATTTTCCCTCAGGAAACAGTATATTAAATAGTACGTCTGTGCCAAATACAAGAATCTCAAATACAGCTGCTGTATTACAATACCTACTGGTGTACATATTAAAGTCTTATTTTTTTTGTTAGATGTAACAAATATGTTATACTTACCTGCTCTCTGTTTTTCTCCTGGCCCCTCCCTCCTGTTAAGTGCCCCCCACAGCAAACAGCTTGCTATGGGGGCACCCGAGCAGAGCTTCAGCTCACTGTGTCCATTCAGACACGGAGCTGTGGCCCAGCCTGTCTCCTCTCTCTCTCTCGTTGGCTCACTGACTGATTGACAGCAGCAGGAGCCAATGGCAATTTGCTGCTGTCTCAGCCGATAAGGAAGAAGAGTCATGAACAGCCGAGTTTCTCGTGCAATATTGCTGGATCGAGAGGGGGCTCAGGTAAGAATTAGGTGGGCTGAGGGGGGCTGCTGCACACAGAAGGCTGTTTATCTTAATGCATAGAATGTATTAAGATAAAAAATCTTTCTGCCTTTACAACCACTTTAAGAGTGAAGCAATAGTAGCAATATGTTATGGCTCTCCTATAGCAAACACTTCCTGTGTATAAATTTTACAAACCTCTACATGGTCATGTGCAAATTAACACAATAAATAATGTTAAAATACAACTATCAATACAGTAAGTATAAAAACAAACCAGTGCATCTGTGTCCAAAGTAAAACCCTCAAATCCAGCTATTGTATTAAAAACCCTACTGGCATTTAAAAGGGTACATCACTCAGGGCCAGCCCAAGACATTGTGCTGCCTGGGCCCAGGATCAAAATGCTGCCCCTCTCCTCCCTACCGCCCCCCCCCAAAAAATTAAATAATAATAATCACGCCCACCAAAAGGCCCCCACATTTATTATTTTATATTATGACAATAAAAAACAAAATTACATTTATTAGGAAGTCAGATTTCCACGTAATAGTGGTGGTGGGGTTCAGACAGAGGCAGCGGCGGTTGTGGTGAGGGGGGAGGGGAGGTTAGACACAGGCAGGGGGGTTAGACACAGGCAGGGGTGGTAGAGGAGATTAGACACAGGCAGGGGGGGGTAGGGGAGGTTAGGCACAGGTAGGGGTGGTAGGGGGGATTAGACACAAGCAGGGGTGGTAGGGGAGGTTAGACACAGGCAGGGGTGGTAGGGAGTTTAGATACTGACAGGGGTGGTAGGGGGTTTAGACACAGGCAGGGGTGGTAGGGGAGGTTAGGCACGGGCAGGGGTGGTAAGGGGTTAGACACAGGCAGAGGTGGTAGGGGAGGTTAGACACAGGCAGAGGTGGTAGGGATGGTTAGACACAGGCAGGGGTGGTAGGGAGGTTAGACACAGGCAGGGGTGGTAGGGAGGTTAGACACAGGCAGGGGTGGTAGGGGGGATTAGACACAGGCAGGGGTGGTAGGGGGATTAGACACAGGCAGAGGTGGTAGGGAGGTTAGACACAGACAGGGGTGGTAGGGGGGATTAGACACAGGCAGGGGTGGTAGGGGGGGATTAGACACAGGCAGGGGTGGTAGGGGGGTTAGACACAGGCAGGGGTGGTTAGACACAGGCAGGGGTGGTAGGGGGATTAGACACAGGCAGGGGTGGTAGGGGGGGTTAGACACAGGCAGGGGTGGTAGGGGGGGGATTAGACAGAGGCAGGGGTGGTAGGGGGGGTTAGACACAGGCAGGGGTGGTAGGGGGGATTAGACACAGGCAGGGGTGGTAGGGGGATTAGACACAGGCAGGGGTGGTAGGGGGGGTTAGACACAGGCAGGGGTGGTAGGGGAGGTTAGAAACAGGCAGGGGTGGTGGAGATAGGATTAGTGACACTTACTTTCTCTCAGTGTTCGCCGCGCCTATAGCGATCCCTCTTCCATCATGGGGTCTCTGCTCAGCCGAAAGCTCCTCCCCCTTTACGCTGTTGTTCGTCAGCTGACTTTCTCGTCAGCAGCATGGGGGGGGGGAGCCGTGGAGAGGATGGGCGGGCGGCCAGCTGTGTGGTTATGGCAGCGAATGGTCTGCCAATACTTCTAATAGCAGCGGCGCTGGGCCATCCACATAGTGGGATGAAGAGCGGAGCGGGTGGGCGTAGCGGAGCCCGATTGGGCGGGATTACTGTATTTATGGGCGTCAATGTGCCGCCCCTCAGAATCTGCCGCCTGGGACAATGGTCCCATCGGGTCCCATGGTAGGGCCGGCCCTGACATCACTAGTAATAATATGTTATGGCTCCCTTGTAACTAGCATTTTATACACATACGTAACTTTTACATACCTTAAATTAATCATGTGCAAATGATGCAATGAATAATTTGCAAGCAAAACTATAAATAGGTGAAAAAATAACTAAATTCATAAAAAAGTTCCCTGTGCAATATTAGTCACGCATAATAATAATGATCAATAGTGCAATAGTCCATTATGTGCTCTAGTGCTGATTAGGGATGAACTGTGAGTTCGAGTCGAACCCACGCTTGACTCGAACATCGCCTGTTCGGCTGTTTGCCGAATTTTGAACATTATGGTCCGTTTTGCGCCAAATTTTGAGTGGCGCGTCACGGCCCATAATTCACTGCAGCATCGCAGTTCATTGCTGGCTGATGATTGGCCAAGCATGCACTATGACCCGCATGCTTTGGCCAATCACAGCGCGGAAAAACAGAAAGCCAATCATGGCTCAGAGGAGTAGGTACACGCCCCACACTATATAAGGCTTGGCGGCCTTGTGTAGTGTGTTGCGGCGATTGTTAAAAGAAAGAAAGAGAGAGAGAGACTGTGTAATTTGATTTGAGTTAGATAGAGCAGGCAGTCGAGTCAGATAGCTGCAGTTACAGTGTGTAGAGGATATATATGCATCCTAGGTGTTGTATATATATTTACACACTGTATTCAGTTTAGCTAGATCTGTTCCTGTTATTCTCTTCATAATATACTGACAGGCAGGCAGGTGATTGTGCTAGCTGCTTTATTTTCACTTAGTGTACTGTGTCCTTTGCACAGCGTGCACCTAAAGGTACCTGAATACAATTGGTGGTGTTCCCATACCAATACCATAGGCAGGGAGCTGCTTTATTTTCACTTAGTGTACTGTGTCCTTTGCACAGCGTGCACCTAAAGGTACCTGAATACAATTGGTGGTGTTCTCATACCAAAACCACAGGCAGGGAGCTGCTTTATTTTCACTTAGTGTACTGTGTCCTTTGCACAGCGTGCACCTAAAGGTACCGGAATACAATTGGTGGTGTTCTCATAACAATACCGCAGGCAGGGAGCTGCATTATTTTCACTTAGTGTACTGTGTCCTTTGCACAGCGTGCACCTAAAGGTACCTGAATACAATTGGTGGTGTTCTCATAGCAATACCACAGGCAGGGAGCTGCTTTATTTTCACTTAGTGTACTGTGTCCTTAGCACAGCGTGCACCTAAAGGTACCTGAATACAATTGGTGGTGTTCTCATACCAATACCACAGGCAGGGAGCTGTATTATTTTCACTTAGTGTACTGTGTCCTTTGCACAGCGTGCACCTAAAGGTACCTGAATACAATTGGTGGTGTTCTCATACCAATACCACAGGCAAGGAGCTGCTTTATTTTCTCTTAGTGTACTGTGTCCTTTGCACAGCGTGCACCTAAAGGTACCTGAATACAATTGGTGGTGTTCTCATACCAATACCACAGGCAGGGAGCTGCATTTTTTTCACTTAGTGTACTGTGTCCTTTGCACAGCGTGCACCTAAAGGTACCTGAATACAATTGGTGGTGTTCTCATACCAGCCGTCCAGGACAAACATCCACAGATTTTCAACATTCTACCCCCAGCAATCGTGAGCCTGAAACGGTCTATAGCTTCCCCTAGACCCGGCTCTTCCCAAGCCAAGATTCCCAAGCTTACCAAGGCAGTAACGTGAGCCCAGAGAGATGGGGTAGTAACGTGAGCCCAGAGAGAGGGGGTGCCCAACAAGGACAGCAATCTGGCAGTCATGTTCCCCCAGCTGCAGCATACTGCCAGGTTTGCTCCAGTGATGAGGGGATGATGAGGTCACTGACTCCACGTGGGTGCCTGATAGGAGAGAGGAGAGGGAGGAGGAGGAGGCACATCTCCAATGAGGCAGAATGCCCTCCAGGGGCCAGCTTAAGGGCAGCACACTGACTGCATCACACCGCAGAGTTCCGCATGTGCAGGGCGCTGCTGTCTCTGCGTGTTATTCCAAAAGTTCTTTGGTGTGGGCCTTTTTTGAGACGAGTGCATCAGATCGCAGCGCTGCTATTTGCAACATATGTCTGGCGTATCTCGTGTGGCCAAAACATCACCCGCTTGGGCACCACATGCTTGATCAGACATATGTTTGTTGCAAGCACACCTAAAAGACACACACCAAAGAACAAAGCAGACCTCTCCTTGTTCCTCATCAGCTGGGATCTCCAACCCCACTATACCTTCAGTCCTCTCTGAAACCTGCACCAGGAATGAAGGTGTACAATTATGTGTGTCACAGCCAAGTACTTGCGGGCATTCTGCTATCGGTACACCAACGTCAGATTGTACCAGGCAAATTTTTCTTGCCCCAGCTGCTGCACCACAGAAAGAAGTTCGCTCCCAGCCATTCACATGCCCAGCCGTTAAATGCTAGCTTGGCTAAATTGCTAGCACTTCAACTGCTGCCTTTTCAGTTGGTAGACTCTGTCCCCTTCCATGAGTTTGTGGAATGTGCGGTTCCTCAGTGGCAGGTTCCCAAATGCCACTTTTTCTCACAGAAGGCGATTCCGGCTCTCTACCAGCATGTGGAAGGCAATGTCTTGGCCTCGCTGGACAGGGCGGTCAGCGGTAAGGTGCATAATACCGCTGAATCATGGTCCAGCAGGCATGGACAGGGACGGTACCTATCTTTCACAGCGATTGGGTGACTCTGCTGGCAACTGGGAAGGATGCAGGACAAGGTGCAGTAGTGTTGGAGGTTGTTCCGCCACCACGCCTCCAAAATGCTACTACTGGTGATTCTGACACACCTCTCTCCTCCACCCCCTCCTCTTCTTCTTCCTCCATGGCCTCTTCCTGTGCTTTGTCCTTGGAACCAGCGGTGATCCGTAGGCGTTCAAGGGGCTACGCAAGTACGCAGGCAAAAAGATGCCATGCGGTGCTTGAGCTGGTGTGCTTGGGGGACAGGAGCCACACTGGGGCAGAGATTATGTCAGCTCTGCAGGGGCAGGCTCAGAGGGGGTTGACGCCACGCCAGCTTAAGCCAGGAAAGGTGGTTTGCGACAATGGCACCAACCTCCTCTCTGCCCTCCGACAGGGACAACTGACCCATGTGCCCTGTTTGGCTCACGTCCTTAACTTGGTAGTGCAGCGGTTCTTGGGCAGGTACCCAGGCTTACAGGATGTCCTGAAGCAGGCCAGGAAACTCTGTGGGCATTTCCGCCGGTCACATAATGCCAGTGCTCGGCTGGCTGATTTTCAAAAGGAATACAACCTGCCCAAGAACCGCCTAATCTGTGACAGACCCACCCATTGGAACTCTATGTTGGCCATGCTGCAGAGGCTGCACACGCAGCAGAGGGCCATCAATGAGTATCTGTTGCAAAATGGCACCAGGGCAGGGTCAGGGGAGCTTGTTTTTTTTCCCCATGCCAGTGGGCCATATTCAGGGATGCATGCACTGTCCTGTCACCATTTGAGGAGGCCACGAGGATGGTGAGCAGTGACAGTGCATGCATCAGTGACACTGTCCCTCTTGTTCACCTGTTGGAGAAGAGGAGGACTTCCTTACCTCTCAAGGCCCCCTTTATCCAGACAGTGTTCCTGCTAGCCTGCCTTTCACACAGGAAGAGGAGGAGGAGGAGGAGGATTGTGTCAGCATGGAGATGCAGCCTTGCATTCAGCATCAGCAGCAGTCTTCAAGGGATCAATTACAGTCTTAAGAAACCAATGGACTTGTACGTGGCTGGGAGGAGGTGGCTGCGGATCATTTCGTTCTGAGTGACCCAGAGGACTCCGGACTGAATGCCTCAGCAAACCTACGCTGCATGGCCTCCCTGATCCTGCAAAGCCTGCAGAAGGATCCTCGTATTTGTGGTATCAAGGAGAGGGATCATTACTGACTGGCAACCCTCCTTGATCCACGTTACAAGGGTAAGGTTGCGGACCTTATCTTGGCGGCACAGAGGGAGCAGAGGATGAAACATCTTCTGGAGGCCCTGCAGAAAGGTCTGTGCAACGCGTTCCCAGAGACTGGGAGGCTACAAATTCCTGGTCCTGGACAACGTGTTGCTGAGGCTTCGGTCAGTCAAAGAAGGAGCGGTGGAGAAGGTGGCCGTCTGGCGATGCGTTCAGACAATTTTTCAGTCCGCAGCCCCAAGGTATGATCGTTTCCAGCAACACTTCGCCACTGTCTGTTTTACATGATGCAGGAATACCTAGGGGCAAGATCAGACTTGGACACCTTTCACACCGAAAATCCTCTGTGTTACTGGGTCTTGAGGATGGATTCCTGGCCAGAGCTTGCACAGTATGCAGTTGAGTTACTGGCCTGTCCTGCATCCAGCGTTCTTTCGGAACGCACATTCAGTGCTGCTAGAGGCTTTGTAACCGATCACAGGGTGAGCCTGTCCACCGACTCGGTCGATCGACTGACCTTCATAAAAATGAATCAGTCTTGGATCTCCACCAGCTACCAAGCACCTGATGCTGATGTAACCGAGTAATTTTTTTTGAAATGTCAGATCCCTTCAAGACTGCCTATGCTGATGCTGAGTGACTATCCTGTTATGCTGAGTGACTATCCTCTTCCTCCTCAATGATCATGCTGATAACTTGTAAAAACATTTTTGGTTCTGGGCACCGCCACCAGTGGCTAAGGCCCAATTTTTCAGCCCCTGTTTAACAGGGGCGTGTAATTACCATTTTTGATGCAATACTTTGCAGCAGGGCTCATTCCTGCGCTCCAACTAGAGTATCTATGAGGTGTTGCAGTGCTGTGGCACCAGTACCTAAGGCCCAATTTTTCTGCCCCTGTTCAACAGGGGCAAGTAAATACAATTCTTGATCTACACCCACCAAGAGTAACTATGAGGGCTTACAGTGTTGTGGCAACACCACCACCACCACCACCACCACCACCAAAGGCCCAATTTTTCTACCACTGTTCAACAATGGCATGTAATTACAATTCTTGATATAATAGTTCACAGCAGGGCCCGTTCCAGCGCCCACGAAGAGTAACTGTGAGGGCTTACAGTGTTTTGGCAACACTAACACCTAAGGGCCAAATTTCTGCAGAGTATATACGGCAGGCCCCTACTTTCAAACATCCAACTTACAAACGACTCCTACTTGCAAACGGAAGGAGACAACAGGAAGTGAGAGGAAATCTACCCCTAGGAAGGGTAATTCTCTCCTGTAAGAGTTAATATGGGAACCACGTGTCTCCTCTTCTCTGATGCTTTATCACCAATCCTTGTTTCACTAAAAACCCCAAATTTTCTATTTTTTTTGTCATTGGGACAGAAAGTGAGGTGAAATGTTCTGAAGAGGAGCACAGACAGCAAAACAAATGGTACAGGGGTGATAACCATTCCCTATGTTTTCCAAAAAGCTTAAAAATAGATTTTTTGGCTGGAGCTACACTTTAAAAATGTACCAGTTCAAAATTACAAACAGATTCTACTTAACAACAAACCTACAGTCCCTGTCTTGTTTGCACCGCCTGTATACTGCTGTTCAGAGTATATATGGCCTGGGGACCCCACGCCTTTCCTCTTTTTAATTTGGGTGCAGGGTTCCCCTTAATATCCATACAAGACCCAAAGGGGCTGGTAATGGGCTGGGGGGGGGACCCATGCCATTTTCCCCAATGATTTTCATCCGTATTGCCGGAACCAGACATTACATTAACACCGCAAGCAGTTTTAAATGACTTTTTTTTCTTTTGAAATGTCATTTTGTGCAGGGACAGTTCTAAACACGGGAAACACGTGCCACTTCACAGGCATACTATAGGCACCCCCCAGGTAAGATATTTAAAGGAATATTTCACTTTTCACTTTAAGCATCATTAAAATCACTGCTCCCGAAAAAACTGCAGTTTTTAAAACTTTTTTTTGCATTGATACATGTACCCTGGGGCAGGACCCGGGTCCCCAAACCCTTTTTCTGGTGAGAACCGATCCGGGGGGGGGGTGTTCGGCTCATCCCTAATGCTGATAATTAGTAGAGTTGAGCGGACACCTGGATGTTCGGGTTCGACGGGTTCGGCCGAACTTCGGAAAAAAGTTCGGGTTCGGGACCGAACCCCATTGAAGTCAATGGGGACCCGGACTTCTAAGGACTAAAAATGCTCTAAAAAAGTAATGGAAAGGGCTAGAGGGCTGCAAATGGCAGCAAAATGTTGTTAAGAGCATGGCAAGTGCTCTGCAAACAAATGTGGATAGGGAAATAACTTAAAATAACATAAAAAATAAAAAAAATATGCTGGAGGCCCCCTTTTCAGCAGAAGAGGTACGGGAAGTCATTAAGAACCTCAGAAACTCAACGGCACGATGCCACACATATGGTGGGAATGCCCCAGAATACGCCCTTTCTGGAATAAATTATTCAATTTAATGGATAAGCTAGTGGGAAAATAAAATACTTTGAAATAAAAATGTAGCGGGGTGCTAAATTTAAGGGAAGTGTTTGAGTGGTAAATAGGCTCAAACACCCTAATTCTGTAGGATTCATGGACCATTTTGTCCTCGGGGGACAGTATTGGTGTGCAGTTCCCTGCGGCCTACAGGTGGCGCTGCCATGGTAGGCTAGGGTTGAACCGCCGATACAGTGCTGTGCCTTTTGTGTCCCCTCTTGGCAGTAGTACAGCGGGGCGGGGAACCTGCTGTGCATGCCGGGAGAGCATATAAAAGGGGCAGACCTTTGGCCTGGGGGCTGATGTCCAGTGGGGTCCACGCCCAGGTGCCTTCGGCCTGGGTGCATGTGTTCCTGTTCCATCTCGGGTATCTTTAGCCCGGGGTGAGGTAATATCCTGGAGTTCCTGCTGCCCTGGGTATGGAGGCCTAGGTGCGGGAGTAAAGCCTGGAGTCCAGAGCCTTCGTCTGGAGTCCGCTAAGGGTCGAGGAGTCTTAGGGTGCCGCCTCGTGTAGGGGACCATGTTCCAGGGAAGGGAGGATCATTCTGATGGACTGATGCGGGAGTCACGGTGAAGGAAGGGTCTGTTGACTCCCTGGAGAGATGTCTTCCCCTTGATATGGGCTAGGTTCGTAGAAGGAGAAGCTCAAGGTCATCTTGACTGTATCAGAGGCCTTATTCACCCGGCCCGTGGCAGGGGCCTTATACACCCTGGTCTGTGGCAGAGACCAAAGTTCTCCAGGTCCGTGGCAGGGGCCTTGTACACCCGGTCTGTGGCAGAGACCAACCTCAAGGTCTGTGGCAGAGACCGTGCACCTAAAACTGTTTGAGAAACCTAAGCAGTGAAGTGAATGTGCTACGTTTGTGCCTGGACCTCCTCCACACCTTAAGCTGTCCTGATTCTTTGCTCTAACCTTTTCTATCCGAGTAGAGTTTATTTTGCCATGAGAGAATAAGAGTTGTAATTTCAGCTTACAGTAGAGGTGAGAATCATCCTCTGGAGGAGTTTTGACTCCGGCTGTGGACACGGCCCGTCAAGTACACCGCTCAACCTCTTTATATAGGAGGGTACGGGCTGGTAGTGCGGTGTGCCTTTCTCCCTCCTGCGAGGAGCCAACAACATAAAGGCAGGTAAGGGGGAAAGGATCTGTGCGCTACAAAAAAATAAAATAAAAATTATAATCTTGACCTAGGAGGACGAGGTCCATATGGAGTAGGAGGTTGAGGTGGCGGTGGATGTGGCTGTGTAGGTGGAAGCGGCGGTGGAGGAGGACGAGGTAGCCAACACTGGTTCAAAAATAAAACAATGGCTGGGTAAGGCCGGTGATGTGTCGAATTCTGTCCCCCGTCAAATAGTGTCCACCCTGTACTGCGCTTGCTCAGTATGTAGGACAAGGGGATTTCGAAAATCTCCCAAGACGAACGGCGCCTGCGTGGTGAGTTCAGGTGAAGGCCACACCATCCGTGGTTCATGCCGAGCCAAGTGAGGCCGTGCCCGAAGCGTGGCGATCGAACCAAGCCTGTGAGGGGCCCTGTTACTATGTGCTACCGTATGTCCACTTGGATGGTGGGGCTTGAACCTGCACTCACAGCGCAGGCGCCGTTCATCTTCGGAGATTTTGTGAATCTCCTTGTCCTCTGTACTGCGCAAGCGCTGCGCCTTCGCAGTATGGGCCGGACACAATCCGATGGCCGGACAGTTTTTGTCACAACACCGGTATACATGTCTATTCTGCACAAGGTACGGACAAGTCCTGTGGGATCCATGCCTGGTTCATTTTAATGAACGTGAGCTTGTCCACATTGGCTCTGGACAGACGGCTGCGCTTGTCTATGATAACGCCCCCTGCCGTGCTAAATACACGTTCAGATAATACACTGGCTGCAGGGCAGGCCAGCACCTCCAAGGCATAAAGGGCAAGCTTAGGCCATGTGCCCAATTTGGAGACCCAGAAGTTAAAGGGGGCAGACCCGTCATCCAGTACGTGTAGGCCTGTGGACACATACTGCTCAACCATGTTGGTGAAATGCTGCCTCCTGCTAAGACGTTCCATCTCAGCTGGTGGTGCTGGTTGTTGTGGCGTGCTGACAAAGCTTTTCCACATTTCAGCCATGCTAACCCTGCCTTCTGAGGTGCTGCCGGTGCCCCGGCTGCGTTGGCGACCTCTTCCTCCTCCTCTGCCTTCGCCTTGTGCTTCCACCGTACGCCCGCTGTCAGGTGGGAATGCCACCAGCAGCGCGTCTACCAGCGTGCGCTTGTACTCGCGCATCTTACGATCCCGCTCCAGTGAGGGAATTAAGGACGGTACGTTGTCCTTGTAACGGGGATCCAGCAGGGTGGCCACCCAGTAATCAGCACCAGTTAAAATGTGGGCAACTCGGCGGTCATTGCGGAAACACTGCAGCATGTAATCGCTCATGTGTGCCAGGCTGCCCAGAGGCAAAGAAAAGCTGTCCTCTGTGGGAGGTGAATCGTCAGTGTCCTCTGTATCCCCCCAGCCACGCACCAGTGATGGCAACGAGCTGGTCTGGGTGCCACCCTGCTGTGAAAATGGCTCCTCCTCCTCCTCCATCTCCTCCTCCACCTCGTCATCCTCCAGAACTGTGCCCTTTCTGCCGGACATTTGTGTACCTGGCGTTTGTTGGTGCAGGAACCCACCCTCATAGCCACTTGTGAAAGACTGCCCTGAAAGCCTTTGAAATGATCCCGCTTCCTCCTCCTCCTCCTCATCCTCCTGTGCCACATCCTCTTCCATCATCGCCCAAAGCGTTTTTTCAAGGAGGCATAGAACTGGGATAGTAACGCTAAGAACGGCGTCATTGGCAGTGGACATGTTGGTGGAGTACTCGAAACAGCGCAACAAGGCACACAGGTCTCGCATGGAGGCCCAGTTATTGGTGGTGAAGTGGTGCTGTTCCGCAGAGCGACTCACGCGTGATTGCTGCAGCTGAAACTCCACTATCGCCTGCTGCTGCTCGCACAGTCTGGCCAGCATGTGCAAGGTGGAGTTCCAACTTGTGGGCACGTCACATATGAGGCGGTGAGCGGGAAGGCCGAAGTTACGCTGCAGCGCTGACAGGCGAGCAGCAGCAGGGTGAGAACGCCGAAAGTGCGCACACACAGCCCACACTTTCTGCAGCAGCTCTGGCATATTGGGGTAATTTTTAAGGAACCTCTGGACCACCAAGTTCAGCACATGCGCCAGGCAAGAGATGTGCGTCAAACCGGCTAGGCCCAGAGCTGCTACGAGATTTTGCCCATTATCGCACTCCACCAGGCCGGGCTTGAGGCTCACTGACAGCAACCACTCATTGGTCTGTTGTTCCATGTCCCTCCACAACTCCTGCGCGGTGTGGGGTTTTTCCCCCAAACAGGAAAGTTTTAAAACTGCCTGCTGTCGTTTACCCCTGGCTGTGCTGAAGTTGGTGGTGAAGGTGTTACGCTGACCGGATGAGGAGGCGGTAGAGGATGAGGAAGCGGAGTAGGAGGAGTTAGCAACAGGAGGCAAACTGAAGCGCCCTGCAATCCTCGGTGGTGGAAGGACATGCGCCAAACTGCTATCTGCCTCAGGCCCAGCCGCCACTGCATTTACCCAGTGTGCTGTTAGGGAGATATAACGTCCCTGACCGTGCTTACTGGTCCACGCATCCGTAGTTAGGTGGACCTTGCCACAGATGGCGTTGCGCAGTGCACACCTGATTTTGTCCCCCACTTGGTTGTGCAGGGAAGGGATGGCTCACCGGGAAAAGTAGTGGCGGCTGGGCACGACGTACTGTGGGACAGCCAATGCCATCAGGCTTTTAAAACTCTGCGTCTCCACCAGACGGAATGACAGCATTTCAAAGGCCAGGAGTTTTGAAATGCTGGCATTCAGGGCCAGGGATCGCGGCTGGCTAGGGGGGTACTTCCTCTTCCGCTCCAATGTTTGGGAGATAGAGAGCTGAACGCTTCCATGGGACATTGTGGAGATGGTTGGTGACCCAGGTGGTAGTGTTGCTGGCAGATCCTCTGTTTGCGGGGTGGCAGGTGCCACTGTCACTACAGAGGTGGATGAAGAGGCCGAGACTGCAGCAGAAGAGGAAGCAGGAGGAGCCAGAGACCTTTCTTGGTTTTTGAGGTGTCTATTCCACTGCAGCTCGTGCTTTGCACTTAGATGCCTGGTCATGCAGGTTGTGCTCAGGTTGAGAACGTTTATGCCTCGCTTCAGGCTCTGATTGCACAGCGTGCAAACCACTCGTGTCTTGTCATCAGCACATTGTGTGAAGAACTGCCACGCTAGGGAACTCCTTGGACCTGGCTTTGGTGTGCTTGGTTCCTTGCTGCGTTGGGCAGTAGCAGACATACTGTCTAGGGGACGGACGCTCCACTTTTGCACCCTGCTCCCTCTTCTGCTGTGCTGGTGGCTCTGTGCGACCACCGCCTCTTCCTCCAAACTACACTGGTCACCTGCATAACGTTGATTCCATGTGGGGTCGAGGACCTCATCGTCCTCCACATCATCTTCCACCCAGTCTTCACCCCTGCCCTCCTTGTCTGTCTGCACAATTGCGAAAGCAGCAGCAGTTGGCACCTGTGTTTCGTCATCATCCGAGACATACTGCGATGGTCCTCCCATGTACTCATCATGAAACATAAGTGGTTGGGCATCGGTGCACTCAATCTCTTCCACTTCTGGGGCAGGGCTAGGTGGATGGCCCTGGGAAACCCTGCTAACAGAGTCATCGAAAAGCAGAAGAGACTGCTGCATGATTTGGGGCTCAGACTGCTTGGCTGATTTGCAAGGGGGTGAGGTGAAAGACTGATGGACATGGGTTTCAGGCGCCAACTCTGATCTTTCATCAGAAGAGTGGGTGGGAGACAATGTGAAGGAACCCGAGGCACTGTCAGCAACCCAATCTACTATCGCCTGTACTTGTCCTGGCCTAAACATTCGTACAGCCTCATTAGGCGCGACAAAATACCGCCGCAGGCTCGGTCGCCTACTCGCACCTGAGGAAGGTGTTTCACTTGTGCGTGTATCTGGCACAGATCCACCACGTCCTCTCCCTGAAACAGGAGCTCCACCAGCAGCACCACGACCAGGGCCACCACGTCCCTTTGACCTTCTCCTCATATTTTCCAAATTTAGGATGTTGCCCTAAATGGGTGTTTTTGGAAGAGCAGAACACACCCACAGTACGTAACCGCTGAATCGCACAGCTACAGAACTGCAGAAAATGCTATTCAAAAAAAATGTTGTTTTTTTAGTATAGCACAGTAGAAGAAAACTATATAGAAATTGTTTATTTCACACACCTCCAAATATGTATAACACACTGCAAACTATTTTTTGTGCCCCTAAACGGCGTTTTTTGGAAGAGCAGAACACACCCACAGTACGTAACTGCTGAATCGCACAGCTACAGAACTGCAGAAAATGCTATTAAAAAAAAATGTTGTTTTTTTAGTATAGCACAGTAGGAGAAAACTATTTAGAAATTGTTTATTTCACACACCTCCAAATATGTATAACACTGCAAACAATTTTTTGTGGCCCTGAATGGCTCTTTTTGCAAGCGTACATTAAAGTGCAAATTTTCTTTTTTTTTGCCCTAAACGGGTCTTTTTTTTGCCCTATGGGTCTTTTGGAAAAGAGCACAATAAAGTGCCTTTTTTTTTTCCCCCTAAAAGTTAGATTTTCTCTGACACTGGGCTCATGGCAGTGTAAAAAGACTGTGCACTGCAACACAAACAGGTAAACCTATGCAGATCGCTGATTTTAATCTCTGAATCTGGACTCCTATATAATATTCTCTCTTCCCTGAAAGCACCAACAGGAACCTGGCCCTACACTACACTATCTCTCTATCTTTTCCCTCAGATTGCAGAATCAGGACTACCTCATGTATTTTACAATCTTTCCCTATTAGCAACAGCAGCAGCCAAGATCCTCTCCCTATCTATTCTGAAGCAGAGTGACGTGTGTGCTGTGTGCCTCTAGCTTATATAGAAGCTGGGTCACATGTTGCATTGACCAATCACAGCCATGCCATTAGTAGGCATGGCTATGATGGCCTCTAAGGGCACACCAGCTAATCAAAAGGTGATTGGCTGGCCCCTGAAGCATTTCTAAATGCGTGATTAGATTGCCGAACCCGAACCCGGACTTTTGCGCAAAGTCCGGGTTCGGGAAAAAGCTAAAGTTCGGTACGGACCCGAACTTTACAGTTCGGGTTCGCTCAACACTACTGATAATCAAAAAAGTGTCCAGTTCAGAGTTTAGCAATGCAGGTCTATGCTTAGATTAGTATCTGAGTCTCACCCTTTTAAAACTTTTGTTTCTTCCCTGTTCTGCAGGTCCCATTATTGCTGCTGCCACTTTCATGTTTTTTTTTAGCTTGGATTCTTTTCCATGCAGGGTCCAGTGCAGCCATTCTTGTGTGCATGTTCTCAGTTGGCTGTGTGTGTTAATGGAAGCATGCAGACACATGGCAAGCCACTTCCATGTTCCTTCCTCCCTCCTTCAAGCTAATTAAGGGACCGCTGCTGGCACCTGCGTTGTCTGTCAATTATCTTGTACTCAGCAAACACTCTCGCCGACAGGAAGTTTGGGGAAGCAACGCTGATGGACCCCGAGGTGAGTGTAGTGCATAGCAAATAAAGTTTACACCCTTAGAATAAGGAAGCAGTCAGGATAGCTGCAATTCCCATCAGCTTTACTGTGGTTATGACTAAGCGTTTGTGTAGCTTGACACACGCTAACATTTTGAGGTCCCCTGCTGTGGTTTGATTTTTTTACCTGTGATGTGTTAAAGTCAAAATTGTATACCCTTACATACAATAAATTATGAGTTAATAGATTTTAGAATGCATTATTTGAAAAAAAGGTTTTATCTGGTGCATGACTGAGCAGACATGCAAGCTTAGAGCTCCGCCGGTGAAGGGGCGTTTCTGCCGTATTATACTGTGTCCCGGCTCAGCTTCACCCGGTAAATATTGTTACTCGGTCTGCTAATAACCCCTGCCACTTAATGTAATGGTTCTTGGGAGTTCTCATCTGAAAATGAAGCCAAAAAACAACAAAGAAGCGCTGTCTCATGCTTTGGTTAGAATGACACTAGCTCCATCCCCTCCTCCTGCTACCTCACACTCAGTGAAATCCTCTCAGTACTCAAAGGTATCTGTGGTAACACAGGGGGACTCAGATTCATCTATACAAACTGCACAAATGACTTCCCATACAGACCCTGCTCATTCTTCTGTTCTGAGGCAATTTGAAAAAAAGCTTCACAAAGCCCGTTAACAGACCTCAGATCATATTACAGTCTGATCATATTACTCAGATCATATTACATCATAGACAGTCTGGCTAAGGAAATCAGCGAACTGTGCCAATGTACTGCAAAGTGCGGGTTGATAAACTTGAAAATAACACCCATGCTCATGCAGTTGAATTTGAAAGCCTCAAAGAGGAAAACTTAGTCCTGCAATCTCGTTTAAAAGATTCCAAAAATAAGGCCAATATCCAATATCCGTATACGTTGAAAACCTGATTCTGTCACTGATTTGCAAGTCACTATGCTATTCCTATTTCAAGAACGACAGCCTTCCATACCAGTCAAACAAATGGAGATGGACAGGGTTCATAGAGCCCTCACACCTTGCAAAGCTGATGGACCACTGCGCAATATTATCTCCAAATTTCACTATTTCGGTACCAAGGAACAAATTCTAGCTGCAGCTAGAGCAAAATATTCACAGATTTTCCAGAGACATGCTTATCAACTTTTTGCTGATCTATCTCAGCTCACCATCTCTAAGCGTGGAGCTTTAAAGCTTATTCAAGTTTTACAATGACATCAAATCACTTATCAATGGGGCTTTCCATTTTCAATTTGCTTCACTTACCAATGATCTAAATATGTATGCTGTTCTGCTGAAGAACTCCAATATTCTTTAAAAAACATCCAGCTTCTAGAATACCCTCTCAACTAAAGCAACGCACGAAGTTGAATGGTTCCCCGTTCCCTGCAAAAATCAGCTGGTGCTGAAGGAAATAAAAGTCGCCAGGGCAATCAAAATGCTTCTCTTACGCCAACTCATGAGGACTCTATGGACTGATTTTTTTAATTTTGTTTGACTTGACAGGTATATCTTTTTTTTTTTTTTGTTTACAAACTTTTTTATTGTGTACAAAATAATGGTACAAACATTATGTCATGACATCAGAGAATTGCAGTATTTTCAATCAATAATTATAATGATATATGACAGAGTAACCGCCTTTATTTATTTATGACAACATCTATTACATATAGAAAATAAATGATTCAGTAGTATTTTGAAATGTGGGGTTATTTTCGTGTATAAAAGAATTGGATGTGAAAAGGGGATTCTAATATGGGTCTAAAAGGTAGTCTGAATATTTGAACCATAGGTTCCATTTTTTATCCAGTAGGTGCATGGTATTATGCAACTTCCAACTAACTGGATGTTTGGTAAACTTGTTGTCTTACCAGTTTAAAATTCACTCAATGCTAATTTTTTTCTATTGTTTAACTCCTTTCATTTACTGTCTATTTTTTTTACTGACAGCAGCGAGTTGTATGCTATATTTCTTTACATACTGTAGCCTCGAGCTATTATTTATTTTTTAAATCTTTTCTGTGATGTTTTTTGTTACTTGTATACACCTTATCCTATCCGTTCCATCCCTCTTCATATGCTTTCTCATGACACATTGATGGGTATGGAACTTTTTGGGACAATGGGATAATTGTATCATTTCTATTTATGTATTACATTTTATTGTTGGCAGTGTTCCCTTTAGTGGTCTTGTGCCTCCAGTTTGTTATCCTCAGATCACCATTATTGTGTGGGCTTCTAATGGTAGCTCTTTGGCCACTGGTGGACCACTTGTCGCTCCCCCTGTATGCTGGCTATTAGCTCTCTTTATTATTTTACCAAGCTTAGTAATATTTGCTTGACGAGAGACAATTCCTTTTCTTCCAGCCTTTCCTTTTTCTTACACCCTATACCAAATTGAATGCTATCCTACTGTCAGAACTTAATGTTTTTATTATGCAACTCCTTATATTACCAATATGGCCCCCATAAACATTTTGACCCTCCAAGGTCTTAATATATCACAAAAATGCACTAAAGCATTTTGTTTAGTTGCCACAACTAAAATCCACATTCTTTGCCTACAGGAGACCCATTTTGCTGAACAATCTACTCCTACATTTTTCAGATCCTCTTATCCACAGATATATACAGCCTCGCCAGCTACTAAGCAACAAGGTGTTCTTATAGCTATTCACCGTACAACCCCATTTGTACTTTCATCTGAAATGAAAGATCCTGAAGGCTGCTACTTCATTATTATTGGTCTGATGTTGCTGTAACCATTGTATCATATTATGCTTCTAATAAACATCCATTATCATTCCTTTCCCATCTTTTTCATTTAATTGATTCACACAAGCTAGGTACAGTGTTATTATGTGGAGACTCAAACCAAGTTCTTTTTCCCTTCTTGGATAAATCTCCCCCTTCTCCCCCTGTTCCTCTTAGCTTTCATTTCAGCAACTTATCTCTAAGCATAACATGTTAGACTCTT
The DNA here is from genome assembly GCA_029206835.1 of Rana muscosa. Classification (NCBI taxonomy): domain Eukaryota; kingdom Metazoa; phylum Chordata; class Amphibia; order Anura; family Ranidae; genus Rana; species Rana muscosa. The sequence continues at coordinate 45,449,993 of CM055119.1, forward strand.
GACGTGAGCTCAATTCAGCTCGTAAACGCTTTACCTATTATTCCCATCCACGCAAATCGTTTTCTAGGATTGATCATTATCTTCCTGTCAGGAAGGGCATGCCATCACCCAAGATGGTGGCCGTGGAAGACGGTCTGGAATCTCAGCCATTACTGGAATGCCGTTGGCTCGCATGCGCGTGCCGGTGCGCACCGGTGCGCGCATGCGCGCACGCGGTTAAGCGCGCTCCCGTTCGTTCAGTGACAGGTCTTGGCGCCAATCAAGCTATTTAAACTGGGTCAGCACCCAGACTCAGTGCTGTCTGCTCTACAGCGTTCTGTGTACTGGCGTTCTTGCATCTGATACCTGTTCCTGATATCGACCCGGCTTGTCCCTGACGTTCCTGCTTTCTACCCGCATCTGATCCGGCTTGTTGACTTCGCATCTGCCTGCTCCTTCTGTTACCTTGCTGCCAGTCTGATACCAAACCGGTCTGTGTCCTGACTCCGCTCCAGCCTACGCTTCTGCTTCGGACTTGTCCGCCAGTGAGTGACCCGGCCAGCCTGCACCTGTTGTTCCTTCAGCCCTGCTGAGCTTTCATCCCACCTGCTGCCACACCTGCTCTTCTGCACCAGAGTTCCTCTGCAGACTCTTCTGGGATTCCGGTCCGGTTCCATCCTCAGTGATCCTGCCAGACACTCGTGCGACTCTGCACTCCCGTGCCTCCTGTCTGCTCTATCAGGGGCCTCGAGTCAGAGGTGTAAGAGAGGCTGTCCTCTGCATATCAGGCTCCACCGCTAGATACGTGACAGTAGCAGACAGCCATGTCTGAGCCTGTGCGAGGACCCTCTCACATGGAGGAACTTTGCCAGCATCTGGCAGGCCTGACAAGGGCCGTTAAAGACTTACAGGGAGGCTATACCCAGTTGGAAGGACGTTTACAGACCCTGACCCCCTCTACAACCATCCAGGGACCTGAGCAAGCCTCCTCCACTTCGCAAGATACCTCTACTACTCCTGCAATCATCATGCTCCCGCCTGAACCCAGAGTTCCAATCCCGGAGAAATTCCTTGGTGAACGCAGCAAGTTCAGAAACTTCCAGAACGCATGTGAACTGTACTTCACACTTCAGCCACGCACCTTCTCTCTTGAAGCTACGAAGGTCGGCTTTGTTATCTCCTTACTGCAGGGGGAGCCACAGTCCTGGGGTCACTGGCTCCTTGAACAGAGGGCCGAGTGTCTATCAGACTTAACCTCATTCCTGCCCGCCATGGCCCAATTGTATGAAGATCCCCAGCAAGCTGCTTCCGCTGAAGCCGCTCTCCGTTTGCTTCAACAAGGTCGCAGAGCTGTGGAAGAGTATGTCTCTGAATTCAGACGTTGGGGTTTTGACACTAGCTGGAACGACGCCGCTTTACGCCACCAGTTCCGCATGGGTCTCTCCGAGCCTCTCAAGGACGAACTCGCCCGAGTTAGAGTCCCCCCAACTCTGGAAGCCCTGATTGACTTGTCCATCCAAATTGACCGTCATTTGAGAGAACGAAGGTCGGAAAGAGCGGCGGGCCAACCACACCCGGTATGGATGTCATTGCGGCAGCTAGGCCTACTCCGTCCTTCACTCTCCCCTGAAGAACGCCAACGTCGTTGCCAGGAGGGCCTTTGTTTGTATTGCGGGGGATCAGGACATTTTGTGAGGTGTTGCCCAGTTAAATCCCGTAAATGCCTCTCAGCTATCTCCCCTGCTGCAACTCTGCACTTGCCCAGCAATTCTGCTCATCTTGCTCTCTCCATTTCTCTTCAGCTGGCAGGGGGAACTATCCAGACCCTTTCCATAATCGATTCTGGGGCCTGCAGCTGATTTGTGGACTTGTCCTTTGCTGCTCAACATCATATCCCACTTCAACCCAAAGCGCAGAGACTTTCCGTCCATCTGGCCAATGGGACTACCATTAAGTCCGGAGCAGTTACCCATGAGACGATGCTCCTACATGCTACTATTACCAAAGATCACCAAGAACTGCTACGCTTGGATGCCATCGCCTCCCCTTTGTTCCCGATCATTTTTGGCATGCCTTGGTTGAAGGCCCATAATCCCCGCATCAACTGGGCCACAGAAGAAATTGAGTTTCTTTCTCCCTATTGCACCCAGCACTGCTTACGAACCTCCTGTGACCAGCCTTCCTTGCTTTGCCTTGACACTGACTCTGAAGCCTGTCGGTCCGTACCCACAGCTTACCATAGCTTCCTGGATGTGTTCAGTAGGAAAGGTGCAGAGACTCTCCCTCCTCACTGGTCATACGACTGTCCCATCAAACTCCTTCCTGGAGTCGAAGTTCCTTTTGGGAGAATCTTTCCATTATCCGAATGTGAACTTGTTGCCCTTAAAGGCTACATTGATGACAACCTGAAGAAGGGGTTCATCCGTCCTTCCACATCCCCGGCCGGGGCGGGAATTTTCTTTGTAGAAAAGAAAAAACATTCATTACGTCCGTGTGTAGACTATCGTGAGCTGAATAAAGTCACGGTTAAGAACCGCTATCCCCTTCCGTTGGTACCCAAACTTTTCCAGAGACTTGGCGCTGCCACCATATTCACAAAGTTGGATCTCCGAGGTGCCTATAACTTGGTCCGTATACGGGAGGGGGATGAATGGAAGACGGCTTTCCGCACACGGTTCGGGCACTATGAGTACCTTGTAATGCCCTTCGGATTATGCAACGCCCCCGCTACCTTCCAGCATTTTATTAACGACGTCTTCCGAGACTTCCTGGACTTATTTGTGGTAGTATACCTTGACGATATACTAATCTTCTCTTCCTCTCTAGACAACCACCGCAGACATGTCAGGAGTGTACTGAGCCGCCTTCGACAAAATGGACTCTATGCCAATCCCGAGAAGTGCGAGTTCGAGCGCCAAAGCATCCAATTCCTGGGCCTGATCATATCTACCGATGGCATCAAGATGGATCCCCAAAAAGTTATGGCTATTCTGGACTGGCCAATTCCCAGCGATAAGAAAGGCATCCAACGTTTTATAGGGTTTGCAAACTTCTACCGAAAATTTATCAGGGGATTTTCAGCAATCATCTCCCCCATTACCCAACTTACTAAACAAGATCAGATTCCATTGGTCTCCAGAGGCCCAGGCTGACTTTGAGACACTGAAAAGGCGGTTTACCTCTGCATCTGTCCTGAAACATCCCGATTCGTCCCTGCCATACGTCCTAGAGGTGGACGCATCGGAAACCGCAGTCGGAGCTATACTTTCTCAGAGACAGGGAGCCAAGGCTCTGTTGCACCCGGTTGCCTTCTTTTCCCGCACGTTGTCTGACGTGGAAAAGAATTATGACATTGGGGATCGTGAACTCCTAGCAATCAAAGCTGCACTGGAAGAGTGGAGATACCTACTAGAAGGGGCTGCACACCCGATCCTGATCTATACAGACCACAAAAATCTAGAATATCTGAGGACAGCGAAGAGGTTGAAACCCCGGCAGGCCAGGTGGGCACTTTTCTTCTCTAGATTTACTTTCCATCTAACATACAGGCCTGGATCCAAGAATACAAAACCCGATGCCTTGTCACGTATGTTCAGTAAATCACAGGAAATCTCCCCTCCAGATACCATTCTGTCTTCCGGGAACTTACTCCTACTACAAGGGGATTTAATGGCCCAGATCAAACAAGCCTCTGTAGGAAGTCCCTCACCACCTGGGACCACCTTGCTAGCAAGAGATGGGCTTCTTTGGTACGGAGACAAAGTCTTTGTACCGGAGGGTTTACGAGTCTCCACCTTGGGCCTGTGCCATGACCATATGCTTGCAGGGCATTTTGGTATCTACAAGACTTTCGAATTGTGTATAAAGAAGTAATGCCGAGCTGTTGAAAAAAATTTCCTATCCACTACCCTAAATAAATGGGTGGCCCTAGAGGGTGCTAAAATATGAGCAACATTAATATTCTTAACAAATAAAAACACAATATCTAAAACAAATATTAAAATGTAAAAGAGTGTGTGAAATGTGACATAAATCTTAGAAAAAGATGCCTTTCATTCTAATATCCTCTAATATCCTCAGATGTCAATTGTTAAATATTTTTACGTCCAAGTCATTTCCGGTACTACTCATTTTATATTTTTTTACATTTTTTTATATACTTCATTTTAACTCGTTCTAAGGGGCTTACTAGCAGTTTTTAAACTTAATAAAACTTTAACTAATTTTTAGCTTCATTCATCATCTTCACATCCTTGTGTAAGATGCATATTGCCCATTTATATACTTTTTCTAACCAACAAAATGGCGGCGCACATTGCTGTACACAAACATACAGTAACATGGCCGCCAAAGTATTTCCGGCGGTCGGACTTCGAGAAAATGGCCGCCGCCTAATAGATTACCATAGCAAATATAAAGACATCTCCTGAGCTTGTTGTTCATCCCCTGATGAAGTCACGTGGTTGACGATATGCGTAGGGACATAGCAAGCACCGGAGGTGACGCGGACGAGCTCGGCGCTCGTATTTTACATACCCTTTTTGAAATTTTAAATGTGAGTACTTTATACTTCTATGCATGGAAAATAAACCTTTATAGCAAAAATACTACACTATATTGGACCATTTCTTGCCTCCATATTTTAACCCCCACATATGCACACCATCCCGGAGACTCCACGGCTAAAGGATTAACCCTCGCCAGGCATCCACACACCCCCATGTTCCAGATAGCATCCGGATAAAAGGCAGCAGGAACAACAGAGGGCTTATACTATATGCTGTAACCTCACAGCAGTGAGGTAAGGGGCCACCCTTCTTTAAAAAGCACAGCGTGGGAGTCACAAGATTATACATCAAGAAGTCACTCATTAATAACAAGCACAGTGTGGAAGTCACAACATCACCCAGCACTTCAGCCTATATTTACCTATCGCAAAACATAACGTTTGTTTGCACTTTTGCACTAAAAGACTATTATTTATGATTTTAACCATTGCACTACCTTTGCTCAAGTATTACCATTTATAAGTCACGGCTAGACTTATTGCAGCACAGCTATTGAATACAAACGTATGGTTAAACGGTTTTAACACTATGCACTTTTTCTAAGATTTATGTCACATTTCACACACTCTTTTACATTTTAATATTTGTTTTAGATATTGTGTTTTTATTTGTTAAGAATATTAATGTTGCTCATATTTTAGCACCCTCTAGGACCACCCATTTATTTAGGGTAGTGGATAGGCAATTTTTTTCAACAGCTCGGCATTACTTCTTTATACACATTTTATCCAGGTTATGGTTTCAGTACCTTTCAGTGCCTTGCAGCAGTTGTAATAATCCCTTTGTTTCATACATAGTAGCGCGTAAATACTTTCTATACCCAAGACTTTCGAATTAGTGCAGCGAACATTTTGGTGGCCCGGTTTGGAGAAGGACTGCAGAAGGTATGTAGAATCCTGCACCATTTGTATCCGCAACAAGAACAGCAAATCCAGGGCTTGGGGCCTGTTAAAACCACTACCGGTCCCAAATAGACCTTGGCAGATGATTTTGATAGACTTTATCGTGGAGCTGCCCCCATCTCAGGGCTACAGTACTATTTTCGTGGTCGTCGACTGATTATCCAAGATGGCCCATTTCCTCCCCATGAAGGGCACTCCCTCTGCACAAGAGACCGCACAAATCTTCATCAGAGAAATTATCAGGCTTCATGGAACTCCGGCAAACATCGTTTCTGACAGAGGGGTCCAGTTCACCTCCAGGTTCTGGAGGTCCTTGTGCGAGTCTCTTGGAATTGAACTTTCATTTTCATCAGCCTATCACCCGCAAACCAATGGACAAACAGAAAGGACCAATCAAACACTCGAACAATATCTCCGCTGTTTTTCTTCATTTTCTCAAGACGATTGGGTTCCCTTACTTCCTCTGGCCGAATTCTCTTACAATAATTCCATCCATTCAGCCACCAAACAATCTCCTTTCTTCGCCAATTACTGCTTTCATCCTTCATTTCTTTTCAACGCAATTCCAGAGTGCTCTGTACATGCTGTGCTTGAAACAATGGACTTCTTTAACACCAACAACAAACTGTTACAGGAAACAATGGCCAAGACTCAAGTCTACAACAAAGAAGTCTTTGACAAGAAGAGAAGGGGGGAATTGATCCTAAACCCAGGTGACCAAGTTTGGTTGGCTACAACAAATCTAAAACTTGCTTGCCCCTCGAAGAAACTTGGACCTAAGTTTGCAGGGCCATTTCCTGTGAAGAAACGAATCAACAAAGTTGCATATAAGCTGGAACTACCTGATTCGTTTAGGATCCATCCCGTGTTCCATGTAACCCTTCTGAAACCCGCGATCCCTGATCCTTTTCCTGGTCGAGATGCCGGCCCACCTGAACCCGTGATGGTAGACAGTGAAAAGGAGTTCGAAGTGGAAGCAGTATTGGATTGCAGGAAGAGGAGGAATCAGGTTCAGTACCTAATTAAGTGGAGAGGGTACGGACCGGAGGACAACTCGTGGGAACCGGAAGGTAATATTCATGCCCAAGACCTCATCCAAACCTTCAAGAACGCTCATCCTGACAAAGTGGCCAGATTTGGCATCCGGAGGCTGCCCATTAGGAGGGGGCAATGTCAGGAAGGGCATGCCAGCACCCAAGACGGTGGCCGTGGAAGACGGCCTGGAATCTCAGCCATTACTGGAATGCCGTTGGTGCGCATTGCGCGTGCCGGTGCGTGAGCGCTTGTGCGCATGCGTGTGCCCGTGCGCGCGTTCGTTCAGTGACAGGTCTTGGCGCCAATCAAGCTATTTAAACTGGGTCAGCACCCAGACTCAGTGCTGTCTGCTCTACAGCGTTCTGTGTACTGGCGTTCTTGCATCTGATACCTGTTCCTGATATCGACCCGGCTTGTCCCTGACGTTCCTGCTTTCTACCCGCATCTGATCCGGCTTGTTGACTTCGCATCTGCCTGCTCCTTCTGTTACCTTGCTGCCAGTCTGATACCAAACCGGTCTGTGTCCTGACTCCGCTCCAGCCTATGCTTCTGCTTCGGACTTGTCCGCCAGTGAGTGACCCGGCCAGCCTGCACCTGTTGTTCCTTCAGCCCTGCAGAGCCCTGCTGAGCTTTCATCCCACCTGCTGCCGCACCTGCTCTTCTGCACCAGAGTTCCTCTGCAGCCTCTTCTGGGATTCTGGTCCGGTTCCATCCTTAGCGATCCTGCCAGGCACTCGTGCGACTCTGCACTTCTGCGCCTCCTGTCTGCTCTATCAGGGGCCTCGAGTCAGAGGTGTAAGAGAGGCCGTCCTCTGCATATCAGGCTCCACCGCTAGGTACGTGACACTTCATAAGTGTTGGCATGGCCCCAGAAACCCTATCACCCTATCATCATTTATTATGTCCTTTACTTGGTCCGATCATAGTGCAGTTTGTACTAACATCTCCTCCCCTATCCTTAGATCCCAGGATTCATCTTGGTGCATTAACAATTCCATTCTAACTCATCCATCCCATTGTCTAGATATTAAACATGCTCACAATGATTATCTCATTAATAAAACTTCTGCAGATATTTCCCCTCTCACTCTTTCGGAATCCCACGAACCTGTAATTTAAGGTACGCTTATCCGGAAAGCATCGTTTCTTAAACGCGAGTGTAAGCTCCTTCACCAAAAATTAGAAAATGACTTCAATCTGTGTCACGATGCATTCCAAAATTCTCCCTCCCCTTCTACTAAAGCTAAGCTTGATAGAGCCAGCTTAGAATTCGACCTGTTTCTCACTGACTCTGCAAATGAACTAATATGTAAATCACAACAGCTTTATTACCTCAAAGCAAACAAACCAGATACCCTATTAGCCTGAACCTTACGCTCTCTACAAAAACCTACGACGACTCAAACCAAACCGTGATTCATACACAAGTAATGCTGTCAAACTTTTACACACATTCTGCTCAAATCTTGCTAAATTATATTTGCCCAACTATCATTTTGACTATGTTGCTGCTAATTCTCTTTTTTCATAAATTACCCTTCCAACGCTTTCACAAACCCACCATGAACGACTTGAGTGTCCCATCTCTGCAACAGAAGTCATTGCGGCTTTTAAGGTTTTAAAACGTAATAAACGTTCTGGCCCAGAAGGATTTTCTGCTCCTACTACAAAAAATGTTCTGATATATTATCTCCTATCCTAACTGAGGCCTTCAATACATTGTTGAGGGGACACTCTTTTTGTTCAGAATCCTCAATGGCCATGATTTCTATGCTTCCCAAATCTAAATCTGATACAACCTCTTAGACAAATTATCGTCCTATTTTGCTTCTTAATATTGACATTAAAAACTTTTAGCTAATATACTTGCGACCCACTTGGATCAAGTAATAGGCAAACTTGTTAATCAAGATCAAGTTGGGTTTATCCCCTCGTGCCAAGCAAGTGATAATATACGTAGAGCTTCTTTACTCAACCATGTCGCTAAATCCAGACCTCTACCTTCGTGTTTTTTATTGCTTGATATAAGAAAAGCATTTGACACTGTCTCATGGCCATACTTACAATATATTCTTCAAAAATGGGGGTTTGGACCGCATTTTATTAAGTGGATTTAATTCTTATACGACAAGCCGAATGCATTTATCAAATATGCTAGTTTTAAATCAGTAGTGAAAATAGTGAGAGAGGAGGGCGCTAATATGTAGGAGTAAATCTAAATTCATTATAAAACGGTAGACATATATAGAATCAAAAACAATATAATCTCCCCACTTAAATTAATTACTGCTGTGTATAAAGATCAACCAGTGTGTACAAAAAAATATATTCAAATTAATTTGTGAACAACAAAAATTGACTATCATATAAATCAATACAAACAATGTAAAAATTCAATTGAAACTTATTGCAAATAAAGTCCAAACCAATGAACCCCCAAACAAGGGTTAATAAATGCAAATAAATGTCCCACAAGAAAAAGTGTTGTATAAACACCAAATAAATCCACTTCAAACAACGTATTGTGAAAAATCCAATGTGACTCTTGAGAAAAATGAAGATCCACCTTCACCAATAATAATATTGACACCCGATAGTGCACATTAAGTAAGGATGGCAGCTTACCGCAGCAAATTGACCCTTTTAATTAAAAAAGAAGTCAAACAGGCTTTCAGCAAGTTCCAATTGCTAAGGATCAGCGAAATGTTGTCCACCATGCAGGTAACGATAACACTTGGATTCAGTGGTATATAATCAGAAAAAGGAGAAGCGAGCAATAGCGTGATACCGTTTTTTATTGCGTATAAAATATCTAAAAAGCCAAAATCATGCTTACATGGTTATGTGCCCCGACCCGGCACTGAGGCTGTAAAGGCGTAGGGATAACGAATGAGAGTCCTGTGGATACTGGCGTGCGCTCCACCACTATGGAGCAGACAACCAGCTGGACCGGAAGTGACATCAATTGCGTGACCTGTATTGCGCTTCGACGTACGTTTCGGGTTCCGTCATCAGGAAGCGCTACAGGTCACGCTGTGAATGCCATATTTATGTCACTCATAATTAGAATATGGGAGGGGATATACAAACAGCCTCTGTCCCGACCCGGCAATGGTTACATGGAACGTACTAATGGCGTTTGTATTACTTTACACAATTAAGAATGAACTTTAATATGCAAGAAATTATATATAATAATTATTTATAAAATACATAAATAAAACTGTTATATAATAATAAAAATAAAATTAAAAATAAAAATAAAAATAAATAAAATAATTTGTTATAAAAAATCCCCCAATAAGGGATTCATACTAAAATACTTTAAAAATTACAAAAAGACCCTGCTGGCATAAAGACCTTATTCATTAGTAAGAAAGCAATTTAAATCCAGCTCAATGTTTAAACCCAACGGCTGCATCGATCGAAGGCGGTACAGCCATTGAGTCTCATTCTGTGATATTGCCTTCTTGAGGTCTGTTCCTCTCCAGTGCCCTGCCATCTTATCAATCCCATAGAATGTCATTTGCCCAGGATCCTGGTCGTGGAATTGGGCAAAATGTCGAGAGACACTGTGATTAGGAAAGCCCTTTAAAATGTTACTCACATGTTCATTAATCCTGACCTTTAGTTCTCTAGTGGTCCTCCCCACATATTGAAGGGAACATGGACATTCTAAAACATATGTGACATACTTAGAGTCACAAGTAATAAGTGGTTTAATCTCAAATTCTTGACGCGTAACATTCGATCGGAATTTACTGATTTTTCCTTGTATTTCTCCTGGTTTTCCGGCAGGATTTGCACCGGGTGCAATAATAGAAACCTGAACTGTCTAAAAAGGTAGAGGATTTTTTAGGGGGATCAGGTATATTAGGTGCAATGATGTTGCGTAATATGGGAGCTCTCCTATATATGAATTTTGGTTTTGGAGGTAAAATTTTGGCCAAATCTCCATCTTTAAGGAGAATGGGCCAAAACTTTTTAAAGGTTTTTTCCACATCCCTATACTGTCGGTGGAAACCTGAAAAAAAGGCTAGATCACCAGAGAAGGGGGGTTTCTTTTTTGAACTTAGTAAGGATTCCCTATCCATCAAACACACTTCATTTTTTATTTTTTCAAGTGTGTGTAAGGGATAGCCCTTCTCTATAAATTTCTCAATAAGAGTGGTGGATTGAGATTCAAAGTCTGATATTTGATCGCAATTTCGCCTAATGCGCATCAGTTGCCCTTTAGGGACCGCCCCCAACCACTGAGGGTGATGGCAACTGGATGTGGGCACAAAACCATTTCTATCTGTAATTGTAAAATAGGTTTTCGTGCCCACCCTTCCCTCTTTTTTAACTAATGTTAGGTCCAAATAGTTGATGGAGTTGAAGCTGCTTTCCGCTGTGAATTTAAGGCCATAATGGTTAACATTCATGGCCCTGAGGAAATCCTCAAACAGGGGTACTGGCCCCTCCCATAACAGGATAATATCGTCTATATATCTTCTGTAATATATCAGACACTCGCTCATATTTGAATAGATAGACTCATTTTCCCATTTATTAAGAACAAGGTTGGCAACACTGGGCGCATAACGAGCCCCCATTGCCACGCCTTTAATCTGATTAAAGAACTTCCCCCGTGCCCAAAAATAATTATTCCCCATTGCTTGCTTAAGTCCCAACCCTAAAAATTGGATTTGGGCCATGGGTAAATTAGATTGTTCTGTGAGGGCCAATTCGACCGCCACAGATGCATCTGACTGTTTAATATTAGTATAGAGGGATTCTATATCTATAGTAACCATCAGGGTTTCCTGCGTGATCTCTATAGAAGATATAGATTTAATCAACTCTCTGCTATCTTTGAGATACGATCTTCCCTGTGTGACCAGGGGTTGCAGATAGATGTCTAAGTATTCCCCCACTCGAGAGTAGAGGGAACCAATCCCACTTATAATGGGTCGTCCTGGGGGATTCTCTCTGTTCTTATGAATTTTTGGTAGGATATACAATACCGGTGTACGGGGCACCCGGGGAATGAGATATTGAGCTTCTTTGTTATTTAATATATTTCTATCAGCACCTTCTGTTACCCAGCTTAGCAGATCATCCTTTAGCCTTCTCATGGGATCCCCCGGAAGAGGCTTATATGTATTACCATCTTCTAAAAGACGATCAATTTCATCATGATATTTTTGTAATGGCAATACCACTACCCCCCCCCCCTTTATCAGCTGGACGAATAACAATATTTTTTATTTTTCTCTAGTGATCTAATTCCCTCCATCAATATTTTATTATGCCTAACATTTGGTGTTTCTAAATTCCTAATATCATCTTGCACCATATTTTTAAAAACCTCCACATGGTGATGTGTACCTTTTTTGGGATTAAATATGGAATTATTCCTTAATCCACTATGTGAATATATATCATCTCCTCCCCCAGAGGGAACAACAGATGTTTGAGACGCAAAATGTTTTTTAATGTTTAACTTCCTGACATATTTTTCAATGTCAATAAATAGATCAAATTTATTAATCTTCCTATCCGGTGCGAACTTCAAACCCTGCGATAGAACCTTGAGCTCTGCCTCTGAAAACTCAATTCCCGCAAGATTGAAAATCCCACCGTCTAACTGTCTCGTGGCCTTTTTCTTTCTGGTTCCCCCTCTCTTACCTCTCTTTCTAACTGCTTTCTGGGGTGGTACGGGGTATTGGATGGAATTTTGTATGGCTCCTTCCATCCCCTCCATTCCCCCCCTGTGAATAATTGTTTTGGTGTTGAAACGGTCTTCCTCTATAGTTGCCTCTAAAATGGCCCCTAGGTGGTCTAGGAGCATAATGATTGGGTCCTTGATTGTAATACTCATAATTATAATCAACAGGTCTCGTATCTATAGGGCCATACCTATTATATGTTGGCGCTATATAGGGAGCTGGATAGTAATCATTAGACTGTAAATATCCTCCCCCACTTTGAGAAGTAGGGGGGTATAGAAGATCCCCTCCCATTTGAACTAGCTTGTCCCTTACTCTTGGAAGGAGTTTTAGCTTTAGTGGGAGTACGTGTTGTATTTTTGAATTTATTAGCTAGTTGAGTGACGACGTTATGAACTTCCAGGTCCCTTGCCACAGGTGATTCATTAGTACTGGCAGGATCAAAATCCACCTGCCACTTATAAACTTTATTATCCTCATAGTCTTTAACATCTCTCTGATATTTCTTTAGCTTTTTCTGTTTAATGTCACCATCATACTTAGACAAATGGGTTTGTAACCCTTGAGCTTTGTCCAAGTATTCTTTGGTGCCCATAAACGGCCCCATCCTTTCCTTCAGGTCGGCTATATTGGCTTCCACTAAGACATTTTTGGCTCTTCGTCTCCATATCATTAGTTGCATACGTTTTTGTTCACATGCTATAGAGGAAGACCGTTTCAACACCAAAACAATTATTCACAGGGGGGGAATGGAGGGGATGAAAGGAGCCATACAAAATTCCATCCAATACCCCGTACCACCCCAGAGAGCAGTTAGAAAGAGAGGTAAGAGAGGGGGAACCAGAAAGAAAAAGGCCACGAGACAGTTAGACGGTGGGATTTTCAATCTTGCGGGAATTGAGTTTTCAGAGGCAGAGCTCAAGGTTCTATCGCAGGGTTTGAAGTTCGCACCGGATAGGAAGATTAATAAATTTGATCTATTTATTGACATTGAAAAATATGTCAGGAAGTTAAACATTAAAAAACATTTTGCGTCTCAAACATCTGTTGTTCCCTCTGGGGGAGGAGATGATATATATTCACATAGTGGATTAAGGAATAATTCCATATTTAATCCCAAAAAAGGTACACATCACCATGTGGAGGTTTTTAAAAATATGGTGCAAGATGATATTAGGAATTTAGAAACACCAAATGTTAGGCATAATAAAATATTGATGGAGGGAATTAGATCACTAGAGAAAAATAAAAATATTGTTATTCGTCCAGCGGATAAAGGGGGGGGGGGGTAGTGGTATTGCCATTACAAAAATATCATGATGAAATTGATTGTCTTTTAGAAGATGGTAATACATATAAGCCTCTTCCGGGGGATCCCATGAGAAGGCTAAAGGATGATCTGCTAAGCTGGGTAACAGAAGGTGCTGATAGAAATATATTAAATAACAAAGAAGCTCAATATCTCATTCCCCGGGTGCCCCGTACACCGGTATTGTATATCCTACCAAAAATTCATAAGAACAGAGAGAATCCTCCAGGACGACCCATTATAAGTGGGATTGGTTCCCTCTACTCTCGAGTGGGGGAATACTTAGACATCTATCTGCAACCCCTGGTCACACAGGGAAGATCGTATCTCAAAGATAGCAGAGAGTTGATTAAATCTATATCTTCTATAGAGATCACGCAGGAAACCCTGATGGTTACTATAGATATAGAATCCCTCTATACTAATATTAAACAGTCAGATGCATCTGTGGCGGTTGAATTGGCCCTCACAGAACAATCTAATTTACCCATGGCCCAAATCCAATTTTTAGGGTTGGGACTTAAGCAAGCAATGGGGAATAATTATTTTTGGGCACGGGGGAAGTTCTTTAATCAGATTAAAGGCGTGGCAATGGGGGCTCGTTATGCGCCCAGTGTTGCCAACCTTGTTCTTAATAAATGGGAAAATGAGTCTATCTATTCAAATATGAGCGAGTGTCTGATATATTACAGAAGATATATAGACGATATTATCCTGTTATGGGAAGGGCCAGTACCCCTGTTTGAGGATTTCCTCAGGGCCATGAATGTTAACCATTATGGCCTTAAATTCACAGCGGAAAGCAGCTTCGACTCCATCAACTATTTGGACCTAACATTAGTTAAAAAAGAGGGAAGGATGGGCACGAAAACCTATTTTAAAATTACAGATAGAAATAGTTTTGTGCCCACTTCCAGTTGCCATCACCCTCAGTGGTTGGGGGCGGTCCCTAAAGGGCAACTGATGCGCATTAGGCGAAATTGCGATCAAATATCAGACTTTGAATCTCAATCCACCACTCTTATTGAGAAATTTATAGAGAAGGGCTATCCCTTACACACACTTGAAAAAATTTAAAATGAAGTGTGTTTGATGGATAGGGAATCCTTACTAAGTTCAAAAAAGAAACCCCCCTTCTCTGGTGATCTAGCCTTTTTTTCAGGTTTCCACTGACAGTATAGGGATGTGGAAAAAACTTTTAAAAAGTTTTGGCCCATTCTCCTTAAAGATGGAGATTTGGCCAAAATTTTACCTCCAAAACCAAAATTCATGTATAGGAGAGCTCCAATATTACGCAACATCATTGCACCTAATATACCTGATCCCCCTAAAAAATCCTCTACCTTTTTAGACAGTTCAGGTTTCTATTATTGCACCCGGTGCAAATCCTGCCGGAAAACCAGGAGAAATACAAGGAAAATCAGTAAATTCCGATCGAATGTTACGCGTCAAGAATTTGAGATTAAACCACTTATTACTTGTGACTCTAAGTATGTCACATATGTTTTAGAATGTCCATGTTCCCTTCAATATGTGGGGAGGACCACTAGAGAACTAAAGGTCAGGATTAATGAACATGTGAGTAACATTTTAAAGGGCTTTCCTAATCACAGTGTCTCTCGACATTTTGCCCAATTCCACGACCAGGATCCTGGGCAAATGACATTCTATGGGATTGATAAGATGGCAGGGCACTGGAGAGGAACAGACCTCAAGAAGGCAATATCACAGAATGAGTCTCAATGGCTGTACCGTCTTCGATCGATGCAGCCGTCGGGTTTAAACATTGAGCTGGATTTAAATTGCTTTCTTACTAATGAATAAGGTCTTCATGCCAGCAGGGTCTTTTTGTAATTTTTAAAGTATTTTAGTATGAATCCCTTATTGGGGGATTTTTTATAACAAATTCTTTTATTTATTTTTATTTTTATTTTTAATTTTATTTTTATTATTATATAACAGTTTTATTTATGTATTTTATAAATAATTATTATATATAATTTCTTGCCTATTAAAGTTCATTCTTAATTGTGTAAAGTAATACAAACACCATTAGTACGTTCATGTAACCATTGCCGGGTCGGGACAGAGGCTGTTTGTATATCCCCTCCCATATTCTAATTATGAGTGACATAAATATGGCATTCACAGCGTGACCTGTAGCGCTTCCTGATGACGGAACCCAAAACGTACGTCGAAGCGCAATACAGGTCACGCAATTGACGTCACTTCCGGTCCAGCTGGTTGTCTGCTCCATAGTGGTGGAGCGCACGCCAGTATCCACAGGACTCTCATTCGTTATCCCTACGCCTTTACAGCCTCAGTGCCGGGTCGGGGTACATAACCATGTAAGCATGATTTTGGCTTTTTAGAAATTTTATACGCAATAAAAAACGGTATCACGCTTTTGCTCGCTTCTCCTTTTTCTGATTATATACCACTGAATCCAAGTGTTATCGTTACCTGCATGGTGGACAACATTTCGCTGATCCTTAGCAATTGGAACTTGCTGAAAGCCTGTTTGACTTCTTTTTTAATTAAAAGGGTCAATTTGCTGCGGTAAGCTGTCATCCTTACTTAATGTGCACTATCGGGTGTCAATATTATTATTGGTGAAGGTGGATCTTCATTTTTCTCAAGAGTCACATTGGATTTTTCACAATACGTTGTTTGAAGTGGATTTATTTGGTGTTTATACAACACTTTTTCTTATGGGACATTTATTTGCATTTATTAACCCTTGTTTGGGGGTTCATTGGTTTGGACTTTATTTGCAATAAGTTTCAATTGAATTTTTACATTGTTTGTATTGATTTATATGATAGTCAATTTTTGTTGTTCACAAATTAATTTGAATATATTTTTTTGTACAAACTGGTTGATCTTTATACACAGCACTAATTAATTTAAGTGGGGAGATTATATTGTTTTTGATTCTATATATGTCTACCGTTTTATAATGAATTTAGATTTACTCCTACATATTAGCGCCCTCCTCTACCACTATTTTCACTATTGATCTCAGTATTTCACTGTAATTTGAGGTGCAGCTTATATATAGCAAATATTTAGTATATTAATTGGCGCAGGCTCCATTTAAATCATAGTTTTAAATCAGACCCTTTCCCTATTGGAACAGGCACCCGTCAAGGATGTCCTCTCTCCCCCCTTCTATTTGCACTCCTCATTAAACCCTTGGCCCATTCACCCATTCCTGACCGCCACATGCTGATATACGTCGGCACAATGGCACAGGTGGGCAAAAGGGCGTACCTGTACGTCCCTCAGTGTAAGCCACCTAGTGGACGCATGCACGCCCGCAGCTCGTCGTGGGAGCATGTCCGCAGTTCCCGTGGACTCGGTGTCCGCTGGTGGACCGTAATCAGGGCAAGGAGAGGCAGAAGGGGAAATGCCTATGTAAACAAGGCATTTCACCTGTTCTGCCTAGTGACATGACAGGGATCCACTATTGCTTTTTTTCCAAAATTGACGGTCTTCTTTTGTTTATAGCACAAAATGTTTAATTGCAGAGGTGATCAAATACCACCAAAAGAAATCTCTATTTATGCTCTGGTCATTAAGGGGGCAAATCCTTCCGGGGCTGAAGTGGTTAATTAGATCTGATCCAAACATAAAAGGTATTTAATTAGCTGGATGTCATCATAAACTATGTCTTTTTACAGGTGACATCCTACTCTTCATGTCATCTCCCCATCACAGTACCACAGTACTTAGAAATTAGTTAGACTCATGTGGATTGGCATGTTAATTGCCATCATCAAACAATAAAGTCCAAGAGTGCAGCGCTTCAGTGCAATAATAATATATGAACGTGACTGTCCAAAAAATAATCCGGAGTGAAGCTGATAAGGAAACCTCCACCAAAATTCAGTGTGCAAAGAAGGAAAGGCACACTACACCTCTGTGCAATCAATCTGCTTATGATTGATGATTGCACTACACACTCATATGTCCTTGTGAGTCCTGGATATCCCTGTAATGCTGATGAATTTGGATGTTCTTTTAAAGGAGTTGTAAAGGTACATTTTTTATTTTCTAAATAGGTTCCTTTAAGCTAGTGCATTGTTGCTTCACTTACCTTTTCCTTAGATTTCCCTTCTAAATATTTTTTTTCTTTGTTTTCTTTGTCTGAATTTCTCACTTCCTGTTTATCCTCAGTAAGCTGTTCAGTAAGCTGTTCTGGATGACTCCACACCACTCGGATGATGGTGTGGAGTTCAGTGAGGAGAAACAGGAAGTGAGAAATTCTGACAAAGAAAACAAACCTTTAGAAGGTAAATCAAAGGAAAAGGTAAGTGAAGCAACAATGCACTAGCTTAAAGGAACCTATTTAGAAAATAAAAAATGTACCTTTACAACTCCTTTAAACCACCTATCAAGTTGAAAAGTGAATACTGCTACTGACTCCATGCATTATATGATCACAACACCTGTTTTAATGTCTTTCTGGTAAGCAGATTGATTGCACAGAGGTGTAGTGTGCCTTTCCTTCTTCCTTCTTTGTTTTTTGGACTGTCACGTTCATATATTATTATTGCACTGAAGCGCTGCACTCTTGGACTTTATTATTTGTGTTTGCCTTATCTACAAACTGTGCTGGCTGCTGTTTTTCATTATATTATTTTTATCTTTATTTGTTTGTTTTTTTAATTGGTTGTAAACCCCCCCTGGCTTTTTTTTTT
This sequence comes from Rana muscosa, assembly GCA_029206835.1. Classification (NCBI taxonomy): domain Eukaryota; kingdom Metazoa; phylum Chordata; class Amphibia; order Anura; family Ranidae; genus Rana; species Rana muscosa. The sequence goes on from CM055119.1 coordinate 45,468,200, forward strand.
ATACAACCTGCAAAATAAAGACATAATGAGCTAGTATGCATAGCATACTAACTCATTATGAATCACTTACCTGAGATCGAAGCCCCCGAAGCGGTGCTCAGACACCTCCGTTGGCGCCACCATCTTGCTCCCCTCTGCCTTCCGTGTATCGCCGCTCCGGTGCTGTGATTGGCCCCGGTGCGGCGATGACATCACACGCATGCGCACTCGGGCCGGCTAACTCCATTCAGAAATCCGTCTACTAAGCTGGCCCGCTAGTGCGCATGCGCGTGACGTCAGTGGCGCCGATTTTAAATGCAAATATCTTCTTAACCGTGTAGGTTAAGGAGATATTTCATGCACCTACAGGTAAGCCTTAATCTAGGCTTACCTGTAGGTGTTTGTTTACAAAGTGGGTTTACAACCACTTTAACCACTTCCTTACTGGGCACATATACCCCCTTCCTGCCCAGGCGAAATTTCAGCTTTCAGCACTGTCACGCTTTGAATGACAATTGCGCGGTCGTGCGACGTGGCTCCCAAACAAAATTGACGTCCCTTTTTCGCACAAATAGAGCTTTCTTTTGGTGGTATTTGATCACCTCGACGGTTTTTATTTTTTGCGCTATAAACAAAAATAGAGCGACAATTTTGAAAAAAAAGCAATATTTCTTACACTTTGCTATAATAAATATCCCAATTTTTTAATTTTTTTTTATTTTTTTTTCCTCAGTTTAGGCCGATACGTATTCTTCTACATATTTTTGGTAAAAAAAAAATCGCAATCAGCGTTTATTGATTGGTTTGCGCAAAAGTTATAGCGTTTACAAAATAGGGGGTAGTTTTATGGCATTTTTATAATTTTTTTTTTATTAGTAATGGCGGCGATCAGTGATTTTTTTTGTGACTGCAACATTATGGCGGACACATCGGACACTTTTGACACTAATTTGGGACCATTCACATTTATACAGCGAACAGTGATATAAATATGCACTGATTACTGTATAAATGTGACTGGCAGGGAAGGGGTTAACACTAGGGGGCGAGGAAGGGGTTAAATGTGTTCCCTATTAGTGATTTTTACTGTGAGGGGAGGGGACTGACTGGGGGAGGTGACCGATCTGTGTCCCTATGTACAAGGGACACAGCATCGGTCCCCTCTCCCTGACAGGACATGGATCTCTGTGTTTACACACAGAGATCCATGTCCTTGTCTCTGTAACCGCCGATCGCGAGTGCCTGGCGGACATCGCGGCCGCCAGGCACGCGCATCGGCACTGCAGTGAAGCGCCGGGCACGTGCGCGCGCCGCCGGCGGCGCTCGCGCGCCCCCCCAGTGGCCAAATAGAGGAGGCCGTATAATAACGGCCTCCCGGCATTTGACAACCACCTTGCGGCCGTATATTCTCGTACGGCGGGCGCGAGGTGGTTAAGTTAGCGCAGATATCTGTTCACCCTGCTTTATTAATTGCCATCATCCCTTGTTAAATGGAAAAGGTATAACCTCAAATGTTGGGATTTTTAAGGCAATTTGGACAACAAAGAAAAATAATTGTATAATATAGTATTTATTGGTACAAAAAGATCCTAAAAACAGTAGTCCTATGGATGAAACCAAAGGCAATGCAATGTTTGATGCATGGATATACATATACATAAAACATGAAAAGTAGTGAATATCAACTACATTAGGCAAATAGACCATAATACAACATAGCTCTAAGTGATAGGTAGTTGAAGAGTTCGACGCATTTCAAAAAAGTGCATATAAATTCTTCATCAGGGACAAAAAACACTTCTGAAAATACAGAGTACAATATCAATGCATGAGAGACAAACTTTAGACCATATTCAAAACATTATTTGGCATATAAACAACACCTGTTAGAAAAGACTTACATGTCAATATGTTAATTTTAGAAAGGACAGCTCCTCCATCCCAGGCAATCCTCCGAGATCAGTATAGGCCCTCCACTACATTGAGGGGCCCAAGAGTAAAAAACGCGTCAAACCCGAGAGGCTCCACCATATTGAGTCCCGACTCCCCCCCCCAAAAAAAAAGGGGAGGGAAAAAAGAGACCTACAAAGAAAGAAAATGAAAAAAATGGCTTGAGTCCAATATTCAGTCAGACTGCTAAACATGTCCAAAAAGGGTCTAAGCTTGTCCAAACCACAAGGGCCCTCGGGAAGATGACGCCAGACCCCCCCCCCCCCAAAAAAAAGGAAAAGGGGAGCTGCTGCCACCCCCCGAGAGGGAAAAAGACCCCCCCCCAGCGGTGAACGAAACAATGAAACCCATGTATATAAACCCCCTCATATATAAATTGCCCATAATGGAAAACATAAACCCTTAAAGACCCTCTAAAGGCACCTAAGGGGACCCCGATAAGCCCCAATGAGGATCCCCCAAAAAGAAAATAGGAGGGGCTAGAGAGGTGAGGTATATTGATAGAGGGGGAAAAAAGAAGGACTTGCAATAAGCACTATCAAAGTGCTGACATCCAAACGGATGGTAGATGTCAAAGCTGCAACCAGCACTGGTCAAACTGGCAGACAGTCTCCCCTGAAGACTCCAACAAGGGCAGCCTCCCTGGATGGTATCCAGTAAAACAAATAGCTGAGATCCCCAAGGCTCCTGGTGTCTTCCTTAAATACCCCGGGATAGGACCCCAATGGCGCCAAACGGTGACGTCACACGGCAAAGCCGGTGCGTAACTTGTTGTGGTGGTCAGATGGGGCCAGATGGAAAAGCTGGCGTAACCACGCCAAGTGGCCTGAGGCCAGGAAGTGACCTCAGGCACCGACATGTCCCCCAGCCGGAGAGGACGCAGCCACGCATCACCGACATGATGACGCCGCTGTTCATCCGACTGAAGGACACAGCCGCGCCAAAGGCCAGATGGTCACAGGACCACTGTGGCCAATCACTGCACAAAAGGGGAGGAACCACCGTGCAATCACGTAGTGAGCACAAGTCCGACCCTCCCTCCCATGAACCACCATGCACCAGACTGCGGGATCTCGGCAGGATAGGACCACCCCCTCTGCAACTGTAGAATCACGTTATCCATCCTGGGGATGAAAAAAAGACACAGGGAGATAAGGCAAATAATGCCTGGCTGCCTTGACTAGACTCAGGGGGAGACCCAACAAAAGTTAGGTCAGGGACAAGGTACTACTAAAAATACCAGGATTATGCACATCCGGGAGGAGTACATAGGCCCTAGGGAAGACTAAATCCCCAGACACATGAAAAAACACCTAACACGGCCCAAGGAACGGCACAGAATGCCACAGCCACAGACCGCACAGAGGAGGCCCCCACATAATCTATATGGGGGCCTACGTGTGACGGGAATGTGATAATCAGGGCGGATGCCTGGATGGAGGAGGATTCCAATCCTGTAAAAACATAATATAACAGACAAATTAAATAAATCAAAAACAAATATCAATCTAAATCACATACAACATTATGATGTGCACACAATGTCAAAAGAGGGCAACGAGGGCACATCCAATCATGTGAAAAAGAGAAAACAAATAAAATAAAGAGAAGAAAACCCCCATAGATTTACTAAGGATAGTCCTAACATTACATAATAATTGACAAAGAAATGGGTAAGACCCCTATAGGAGGGACTCCCCAGAAAGAGATAACCCAAGTCCAACCAGCCGGGCAGAGTGGACTAGCCCTAAGTTTCAGGAATAGGCGGTTAGAAAGACATAAAGTATCTTTTCCAAAGACCTCCACTCAATCTGTTTTTCCAGAGCTAAAGCTCTCAATAAAAGGCCTAAAGCTTTCTGCCTCATTAAGGCCCCATGGGGTAGTGGCATCTAAATGCCTGTTCCAGCGTATTTCGTGCTGTAACAGTATTTTATTCCAGTCCCCCCTCTCATTGGAATATGTACTTGGTCAAGGACCGTGAAATTTACCTCCGGCATTTTATAGCCATGTCTTTTGGCCACATGTCTCCCAAGTGGGAGATATAAATTACAAATTCTCATGCTAAGTAAATGCTTGCTAACACCTTCCCAATTCCTGTCGAGTCTTCCTAACATTTGGCATTGAAGAAGACAACTCTCTGGGTTTTACAGTTAGCAAAATGTTTCATATGGAACCGTTTCCCATTGGGTAGCACAAATTAAGTTATTTTGCCTATGACCTCACAGAAAGAGCATGACCCCAATTGATCCCGCCCTTCTGAAGGTGATCTGTGGGTTAGCTGAGACCAAACCTGTGAGGGTGGGGTCACCAGTAAGAATGGACCAATGTTTGGTGAGAACATTTCTCACTTTGTCATGTTCGTTAGAATAGCGTAATATAATTCTCGTTGTATCATCATTTTTCTTGATCTTTTTCTTAAAGATCGTCACTAAGCTCCTCCTCCCGATGCGTTGCAAGGAGCTTAGTGGCGTCACTTCAGGTTACGGCTGTGACCGGAAGTCCCTGCATTTCTGACGCTGTTTTACCTGCTTGCCGTTTTTTTGCCATTTTTTGTTATCTATCAATTTTTAAATAAATAGAATCATATACTTTTTAAACTACTAGTTCATAGAAAGGGGGGGGGGGATTCCGGCGCTCCTAGCGATGTGATGCCTTTAAAATGAATGTAATAGTGGCTCTAATGGCACTTCTAAGTCAATCTGTATATTAAAAAACAAGAGGAGGCAGCCATCCTCAGAGGGTGTCCATGTCCTCTGTCAGCAAGAAGTGTAAAAAATAAGGGGGTGGAGGCGCCAACTAAATTAATCCTACTGTAATCATTAATATAAGTATAGTATATATACTTACAGGTTCACTTGAAAATGATGTCCATCGAGGATGGGGGTGTTCTGAGGTCTGTTGGTGCCGCTCTGCTGGCTCTGGCAAAGTTCCCCTCGGCCGTGAGGTGTAGGAGATGTAGATTTTCGTTTGCACAGGCTTCTCTGTGGTGTCACATGACAGGAAGCTCCATGCTCACCAGTTTGGAATGCGGAAGTGATGTCATACAGCAGGGCGGTCCTCCAAACATAGAGTGAAATGTTTCACAGGCTACGCGCTCGGGGCTCACAGCTCCTTCTACTGGCCTATAGGCAGAAATTGAAATACAAATTGCTTGCTTCCTACCGCAACAAATGCATTCAATCTGACAAAGACTGTAAAGTGTATGCATACATGTTACTCTTCAAAAAAATATGTAATTTAAAAATTAAAAATTAAAACTCTCAGATGTATAATGGTTGAAATTCAATTAAAAACCAAGCAGCTTAATATCAATAAACTCATGATGAATTGTTGAAGGTGATAGAGAAGGTCCTAACAACTAAATACTGGCATCTACAATCTTAGTAAGGTTGAACTTAGTCCTAGTGAGCTTAATATCTTAAATTTGGGTTTAAAATGTGCACCAAGAAAAAGGATGAACAAGTTTGATGTATATATTGACACACACAAATTTGTACGCACCTTGAATATGAAAAAGTATTTTTTGAGCCATCCTTATGATAGGTCTAGGGTAGCAGTGAGGGAAACAGATCCAATAGATAGCGGCCTGAGAAATAGATTGATCTTTAACCCACAGAATTCGAATAATCATTACATTGAAGTTTTTAAAAGCATGGTACTTAAGGTTTTAGAAGAACTCCCCCTAAAAAAGCGCATTAATCCAGAGTACATCAGAGAGGGAATTAGTTGCCTGGAAGATAGAAAGGATATTATTATCCGCCCGGCGGACAAGGGGGGAGGGGTTGTGGTAATGGAGATATCCTTCTATCACAATCAACTCACTGAACTCTTGGGTGATCAGAGAACATACAAGAGGTTGTCAACTGACCCTACTGAACTATATAGGGATCAATTAAATTTGTTGATAGAATGGGGGTTTAGATGTAACGCCCTAAACCCAAAAGAAAGAAGATACCTCAACCCTACTTCAAGTAGAATTCCGGTTATTTACACACTGCCCAAAATTCACAAACATGCAGAATTTCCACCTGCACGCCAAATAGTGAATGGTATAATGTCTGTCACTGACAGACTTGGAGAATATTTGGACAAATTTCTCCAATCAAGTGTTATCACTACAAGGGCGTATTTAAGGGACACTACAGATCTTCTGCGTTTGCTGGATGAGGTTGAGCTTAATCCAGCCGTTACAACTTATCTAGTAACCGCAGACGTGTGCTCCTTGTACACTGTCATACAACATGATGATGCCCTATTGGCATTAAATTGGGCCCTAAGCAAACGTGATGACATACCTCACATACAGAAATGCTTTTTGGGCAAGGTTTTAGACTTCAGCATGGCCCACAATTATTTCTGGTATCATGGACAGTTTTACTCACAGCAGGTTGGCATTGCTATGGGAGCTAAATTTGCTCCCAGCCTCGCCAACCTGTTCATGTCTGAGTGGGAGGACAGACATGTCTTTCATCAAATCAGACCGGAGTTAAAATGATATTGTCTTTTTATTGATGATATCCTATTTATATGGGAGGGGTCTGAAGAATCAGTCTTGGAATTCATTAGCCATCTGAACAACAACACCAGAAATATTGTATTGGATCATGTGATAAGCCAAGATGAGGTGAATTTTTTGGATGTAACTATCATAAAGAAGGGGTCCCTTTTGAGTACAAAAGTGTACTTCAAACCCACTGACAGAAATAGCTACCTGTCTATTGGTAGTGGGCACCATCCATCATGGATTAGAAACATCCCTAAGGGGCAGATGTTGAGGGTACGGCATAATTGCACAACAGCGGATGATTATTTCATACAGGCCAATGTCTTAGGAGACAAATTTATTCAGAAGGGTTATAAGAAAGAATCTATTTGTAACACCATTACTGAGATTGCTAATACCCCTGGAGAACAATGTTTAAGGAAGAAGGAAGTAATAACAGAAAATAGTTCACATCAATGGGGATTTATATCCAGTTTTCATTTTCAGTACAAGGAAATAGAGAACATCTTCAGCAAATACTGGTATATTCTTTTCAGGGATAGACATCTGGGGGGATCTTTACCAGAAAAACACAAATTTATTTACAGAAGGGCCCCCAATTTTGGTGATTGGGTGGTACAAAAAATACTGGACCCACTGGTAAAACAGAGCTTGGGGATAGATCTTAATAGGTTCTATTCATGCCGCAAATGTATTTGTTGTAGAACAGTCAGAGTGAACAACAGAGGCATGGTTAGCATTACTAATATAGATCAAGAAACATTTGGAAACAAGCATTTTACTACGTGTAATTCATCTTACGTTGTGTATCTCTTATGGTGTCCATGTGGGTTATACTATGTGGGTAGAACCAAGCGTCTTCTAAGAATTAGAATAGCTGAACATTTGGTAAACATCCGGAAGGGGTTTAAAGATCACAGTGTTTCCCTGCATTCTAAAGAGAAGCATGCTCAGGATCCATCACTTCTCCAATTCTGTGGAATAGACTGCACCCTTCAGTCTTGGAGGGGCTCTAATCGGGTTAGGGAATTATCCCAGGGAGAGGCGAAGTGGATATTCCTTTTGAAAAGTCTTCAGCCGAGGGGGTTAAATATCAAACTGGACCTGAATTGCTTTATTAACAATTTTTAATTGTCAGTATTAGCTTCATAAGCATTCCCAATTTTAGCTAGCCTATTCTTCTTTTTACCTGTGACAGTGATCATTATTGATCACCACTATGGGTGCAGACAAATGGTGTGATTTCGTGGAGACTTGTTATTGCATTTACATATATACTTTCTGGACCTTCTCTATCACCTTCAACAATTCAGCATGAGTTTATTGATATTAAGCTGCTTGGTTTTTAATTGAATTTCAACCATTATACATCTGAGAGTTTTAATTTTTATTTTTTAAATTACATTTTTTTTTTGAAGAGTAACATGTATGCATACACTTTACAGTCTTTGTCAGATTGAATGCATTTGTTGCGGTAGGAAGCAAGCAATTTGTATTATAATTTCTGCCTAGATTCAGTAAAATACCCACTGTGTTAATTAATTTATTCGTGTCCGCTGGTCCGGGGTCGGGGCATTGCGGTCATGGAGACACAGAGTACACGCAGGCGCTATAGGAATAAGTCCGTAAGGCATCAGGGACGGACTATAAAAATTACGCCGTTATACCGTGCAGCCAATCCCATTGATAAAGTCTCTTATGACGAAACATGTCTGGGCGTGGTCTGCACGGTAACTTTTTGTGAACTCTGAACGTAGACATCACCACCGAGGCTGATAGGACTCTGGCCGGGAAGGAGAGCAAACAAGTGGAGGGTGAGATCTGCTGGTTATTTTGGGTCTGCCGTGACCGCAATTCCCAACACGCCACTGCAAGTCTCCTTTATTCATAATTGATGCTTTTTGGTTTGAAGTGCCTGTTTTGATTTTTTAATAATGTGAGTACGTTGGTTGAAGATTTGTGTGCATTTTTTAAAATAAAGTGTTTTTACTTACTTCACCATTGGAAGCACTTATTCATTTTTTACATGTGGAGCGGATTCTCTTGTAAAATTCCAGTGGATTTGTCTATTAACCCTGGTGGGTTAGCAAGCTTGTATGCCAAACATGAGAGTGTGAGGCATATCTTTCTGGTGAGTTTTTTTCCTTTGGGAGCGGATTTACAGACACGAGTGGTATGGTGAAGGAGCATAATTACTACGTTTATTATTTGTTCACTTTCACTTGGTGACTTATTATTCATATACACATTATATTATTATTGATATGTATATCACTTGTTAGGACTGTTTTTGCACAAACAGAGCGCTACTATTTTTTCACTTAAAATTCATCTACCACATTTTTCAATTTTTAAGTAGCAGCTTCAGGATTATTTGTTTAAGTTCCATTTAGGCGCAGTGGTGGTTTGGGAAGTTAATAAGGGGGCATTTACAGCTTTCCTTAACAGTCTTTACATACAAAAGCTCATACTAACACCCGGAGAGATGTACTTCCTTGTGCTCTGCTCTGTGATTGGAGGGGGAGGAGTGTATTTGTCATGACCAGTCAAATAAAAGGACTGGAACGCAAGAGAGACATTTGCTTTTGACAATGTCACATCTCAATGACGAAATGCGTCAACATACTCTCTTTAACGTTACTTCCCGTAAGAAGAGTGGATTGCATGCACAGTGCTGAATAGATACCATGTCTTCACAATTGAACGGGCCGAAGATTCTAATAGTGACGCCGGTTCTGTCAACATGACAGTTTTTTATATTTTGTAAGTGGTTTTTAACAAATAAACCCGAGGATTTTACTCTATAAGAAGCTCTCTCTTTCGTTTATTATGTGCTGCAAATGATTTACCCTGAAGTTCCGGAGCCATAATTGGAGGATATCCACCACAGAGGAGATACCAGGAAGCAACCAGCGGTTACAGCATTGGGTTTGGTCCCCAACAAATGACCTACAGGCACGTCTGACTCTTTTTTGCTGTAAAGCAAAGGATTCCAACCCATCTGGTGAGTTTGAAATTATGCACCATCCCCAAGAGGAGTATCATTAACTCCATTGGGACACAGAGCACTATAGCACTTTCTTGCACAAAGAAAAGGACTATTTTGCCCTTACATCACTTTATGCACTTAAATTAATTGTATTAGTGTCACCTTTAATCTACAATTATTGTCACATTTTATCAGTTCATTTATTATTTGTCACTTTTTTTAATAATGGTTATATATATAGTTACATAGTAGGCAAGGTTGTAAAAAGACGCAAGTCCATGAAGTCCAATATATGTGTATAATTTAATGTCAGTATTACATTGTATATCCCTGTATGTTGTGGTCGTTCAGGTGCTTATCTAATAGTTTTTTGAAATGATTGATGCTCCCTGCTGAAACCACCGCCTGTGGAAGAGAATGCCACATCCTTACCGCTCTTACAGTAAAGAACCCTCTACGCAGTTTAAGGTTAAACCACTTTTCTTCTAACTTTAGTGAATGGCCGCGTGTCTTATTCAATTCCCTTTTGCGGTTTTATCCCTATTGTGGGGTCACCAGTACGGTATTTGTACAATGAAATCATATCCCCTCTCAAGCGTCTCTTCTCCAGAGAGAATAAGGTCAGTGCTCCTAACCTTTCCTCATAACTAATGTCCTCCAGTCCCTTTATTAGTTTTGTTGCCCTTCTCTGGACTCTCTCCAGTTCCAGCACATCCTTCCTGAGGACTGGTGCCCAGAACTGGACGGCATACTCCAGGTGTGGCCAGACCAGAGTCTTGTAGAGTGGGAGAATTATCGTTTTATCTCTGGAGTTAATCCCCTTTTTAATGCATGCCAAAATTCTGTTTGCTTTGCTTGCAGCAGCATGGCATTACATGCCATTGCTGAGCCTGTCATCTACTAGGACCCCCAAGTCCTTCTCCTTTCTAGATTCCCCCAGAGGTTCTCCCCCCAGTGAGTAGATTGCATTCATATTTTTGCCACCCAAATGCATTATTTTACATTTTTCTACATTAAACCTCATTTGCCATGTAGTTGCCTACCCCATTAATTTGTTCAGATCTTCTTGCAAGGTTTCCACATCCTGCGGATAAGTTATTGCCCTGCTTATCTTACTATCGTCTGCAAATACTGAAATTGAGCTGTTTATCCCATTCTCCAGGTCGTTTATTAATAAATTAAATAGGACTGGTCCCAGGACAGAACCCTGGGGGACCCCACTTTCCACCCGGACTATTCCAAGTACTCCCTATGTATCACTACCCTCTGAACTCGCCCCTGTAGCCAGTTTTAAATCCATGTACTCACCCTATGGCCCATGCCAAAGGACCTCACTTTGTACAGTAAACGTTTATGTATCAAATACTTTTGCAAAATACAGATAAACCACGTGTACGGGCCTTCCTTTATCTATATGGCAGCTCACCTCCTCATAGAAGGTTAATAGATTAGTTTGGCAAGAACGATTCTTCATGAATCCATACTGATTACTGCTAATTAGGGATGAGCCGAACACCCCCCCGTTCGGTTCGCACCAGAACCTTCGAACAGACCAAAAGTTTGCGCGAACGTTAGAACCCTATTAAATACAATGGACGCGAACGTTCGAAATCTAAAGTGTTAATTATAACGGCTAATATGCATGTTATTGTCCTAAAAAGGATTTGGGGACCCGGGTTCTGCCCCAGGGGACATGCATCAATGCAATAAGAAGTTTTAAAAACTGCAGTTTTTTCGGGAGCAGTCATTTTAATGATGTATAAAGTGAAAAAAAATGTGAAATATTCCTTTAAATATTGTACCTGAGGGGTGTCTAAAGTATGCCTGTGAAGTGGCACGTGTTTCCCGTGTTTAGAACTGTCCCTGCACAAAATGACATTTCTAAAGGAAAAAAAAAACATTTAAAACTGCTTGCGGCTTTAATGTCATGTCTTGTCCTGGCAATATGAATGAAAATCTTTGAGAAAATGGCATGGCTACCCCATCACCCCAAATCCCCCCCCCCCACCCCATACCCCAGCCCATTATCAGCCCCTTTGGGTCTTGTATGGATATTAAGGGGAACCCCGCACACAAAATAAAAAAGGCCCTATATACTCTGAACAGCAGTATACAGGCGATGCATACAAGACAGGGACTGTAGGTTTGTTCTTAAGTAGAATCTGTTTGTAATTTTGAACAGGTACATTGTTTAAGTGTAGCTCCAGCCAAAAAATCTATTTTTAAGCTTTTTGGAAAAAATAGGGAAGGGTTATCACCCCTGTAACATTTGTTTTGCTGTCTGTGCCCCTTGTTCAGAATATTTCACCTCACTTTCCGTCCCAATGACAAATGTTTTTAAAAGTGGGGTTTTTATTGAAACAAGGATTGGTGATAAAGCATCAGTAGAGAGGAAACACCTTTTTCCCATATGAACTCTTACAGGAGAGAATTTTCCTTCCATGGGGTAGATTTCCTCTCACTTCCAGTTGTCTCCTTTGGTTTGCAAGTAGGAGTCGTTTGTAAGTTGGATGTTTGAAAGTAGGGGCCTGCCGTATATACTCTGCTGAAATTTGCCCCTTACATGTTGGTGTTGCCACAACACTGTGAGCCCTCAGAGTTACTCTTGGTGGGCGCTGGAACGCCCTGCTGTGAACTATTATATCAGGAATTGTATTTACATGCCATTATTGAACAGTGATAGGAAAAATTGGGCCTTTGGTGGTGGTGCTGGCGCTGGTGCCACAACACTGTAAGCCCTCACAGTTACTCTTGGTGGGCGCATGAATGGGCCGTGCTGTGAATTATTAAATCAAGAATTGTAATTGCATGCCCCTGTTGAACAGGGGCTGAAAAATTGGGCCTTTGGTGGTGGTGGTGGTGGTGTTGCCACAACACTGTAAGGCCTCACAGTTACTCTTGGTGGGCGCAGGAATGGGCCCTGCTGTGAATTATTGGATCAAGAATTGTAATTACATGCCCCTGTTAAACAGGGGCAGAAAAATTGGGCCTTAGGCACTGGTGCCACAACACTGCAACCCCTCACAGATACTGTACTTGGAGCACAGCAATGAGCCCTGTTGCAAAGTATTGCATCAAAAATTGTAATTACACGCCCCTGTTAAACAGGGGCAGAAAAATTGGGCCTTAGGCACTGGTGCCACAACACTGCAACCCCTCACAGATACTGTACTTGGAGCACAGCAATGAGCCCTGTTGCAAAGTATTGCATTAAAAATTGTAATTACACGCCCCTGTTAAACAGGGGCTGAAAAATTGGGCCTTAGGCCCTGGTGCTGGTGCCACGACACTGCAACCTCTCCCAGATACTCTAGTTGGAGTGCAGGAATGAGCCCTGCTGCAAAGCATTGCATCAAAAATTGTAATTACATGCCCCTGTTAAACAGGGGCTGAAAATTTGGGCCTTAGCCACAGGTGGCGGCACTCAGAAAAAAAAAGTTCTTCCAAGCTATCATCAAGAATCGGATCATTGAGGAGGGGGAGGATAGTCAGTCAACATAACAGGACAGTCACTCAGCATCAGCATCAGTCTTGAAGGGATGTGACATTTGAAAATAAATTATTCTGTTATATCAGCTTCAGGTGTTTGGTAGCTGGTGGTGATCCAAAACTGGTTCAACCGAGTCGGTGGACAGGCGCACCCTGTGATCCATGACAAAGCCTCCAGCAGCACTGAATGTGCATTCCGAAAGAACGCTGGATGCAGGACAGGCCAATAGCTCAATTGCATACTGTGCAAGCTCTGGCCAGTGATCCATCCTCAACACCCAGTAAGCCAGAGGATTTTCGGTGGGAAAGGTGTCCAAGTCTGACCTTGCCCCTAGGTATTCCTGCACCATGTATATCAGACGCTGGCGATGGTTGCTGGAACCGATCATACCTTGGGGCTGCGGACTAAAAAATTGTCTGAACGCATCGGTCAGACGGCCACCTTCTCCACCGCTCCTTCTGCTACTGACCGAAGCCTCAGCAACTCGTTGTCCAGGACCAGGAGTTTGTAACCTCCCAGTCTCTGGGAACGCGTTGCACAGACCTTTCTGCAAGGCCTGCCGGAGATGTCTCATCCTCTGCGATGGTAAGATAAGATCCGCATCCTTACCCTTGTACCGTGGATCAAGGAGAGTGGCCAGCCAGTAATGGTCCCTCTCCTTGATCCGAAGAATACGAGGATCCTTCCGCAGACTTTGCAGGATCAGGGAGGCCATGCAGCGTAGGTTAGCTGAGGCATTCGGTCCGGAGTCCTCTGGGTCACTAAGGACGACATGATCCGCAGTCACCTCCTCCCAGCCACGTACAAGTCCACGGGTTTGTTGGGACTGTAAATCATCCCTAAAAGACTGCTGCTGTTGATGCTGAGTGCTATGCTCCACCTCCATGCTGACACAATCCTCCTCCTCCTCCTCCTCGTCCTCGTCCTCTTCCTGTGTGATGGGTGGGACAGAAGGAACACTGTCTGGGTAAAGGGGGCCTTGAGTGGCAAGGAAGTCCTCCTCTTCCTGCCTCTGTTCTGCCTCAAGTGCCCTGTCCATTATTCCACGCAGCATATGCTCCAACAGGTGGACAAGAGGTACAGTGTCACTGATGCATACACTGTCACTGCTCACCATCCTCGTGGCCTTCTCAAATGGTGCCAGGACAGTGCATGCATCCCTGATCATGCCCCACTGGCGTGATGAAAAAAACCCGAGCTCCCCTGACCCTGTCCTGGTGCCGTAGTCACACAGGTACTCATTGATGGCCCTCTGCTGCGTGTGCAGCCGCTGCAGCATGGCCAACATTGAGTTCCACCTGGTGGGCATGTCACATATAAGGTGGTTCTTGGGCAGGTTCAACTCCTTTTGCAGCTCAGCCAGCCGAGCTCTGGCATTATATGATCTGCGGAAATGCACACAGACTTTCCTGGCCTGCCTCAGGACATCCTGTAAGCCCGGGTACCTGCCCAAGAACTGCTGCACCACCAGGTTAAGGATGTGAGCCACACAGGGCACATGGGTCAGTTGTCCCTGTCAGAGGGCAGAGAGGAGGTTGGTGCCATTGTCGCAAACCACCATTCCTGCCTTAAGCTGGTGTGGCGTCAACCACCTCTCGGCCTGCCCCTGCAGAGCAGACAGAACCTCTGCCCCAGTGTGGCTCCTGTCCCCCAAACACACCAGCGCAAGCACGGCATGGCATCTTTTTGCCTGCGTACTTGCGTAGCCCCTTGAACGCCTACGGAGCACCGCTGGTTCCGAGGACAAAGCACAGGAAGAGGCCATGGAGGAAGAAGAAGAGGAGGGGATGGAGGAGAGAGGTGTGTCACAACCAGTAGTAGCATTTTGGAGGCGTGGCAGCGGAACAACCTCCAACACTACTGCACCTTGTCCTACATCCTTCCCAGCTGCCAAAAGAATGACCCAATGGGCCGTGAAAGAAAGGTAACGTCCCTGTCCATGCCTGCTGGACCATGAGTCAGCGGTAATATGCACTGTACCACTGACCGCCCTGTCCAGCGAGGCATGGACATTGCCTTCCACATGCTGGTAGAGAGCCGGAATCGCCTTCCGTGAGAAAATGTGGCGTTTGGGAACCTGTCACTGAGGAACCGCACATTGCACAAACTCACGGAAGGGGGCCGAGTCTACCAACTGAAAAGGCAGCAGTTGAATTGCTAGCAATTTAGCCAAGCTAGCATTCAACCGCTGGGCATGTGGATGGCTGGGAGTGAACTTCTTTCGACGGTCCAGCAGCTGGGGCAGGGAAATTTGCCTGCTAGAATCGAACGTCGGTGTACTGCTAGCAGAGTGCTCGCAAGTACTTGGCTGTGACACACCCAATTCTACACCTTCATTCCTCTCAGTGCAGATTTCAGAGAGGACTGAAGGTATAGTGGGGTTGGAGATCCCAGCTGATCCGGAGCAAGGAGAGGTCCACTTTGTTCTTTGGTGTGGGTCTTTAAGGTAGGCTTGCCAACGAGCTGCATGGCAGGTCAACATATGTCTGGTCAAGCATGTGGTGCCCAAGAGGCTGATGTTTTGGCCACACGAGATACGCTTGAGACATATGTTGCAAACAGCAGCGGTGCGATCTGATGCACTTGACTCAAAAAAGGCCCACACCAAAGAACTTTTGGAAAAACGAGCAGAGGCAGCGCCCTGCACAGGCGGAGCTCTGCGGTGTGATTTAGTCGGTGTGCTGCCCTTACGCTGGCCCCCCGAGGGCATCCTGCCTCATTGGAGATGTGCCTCCTCCTCATCCTCCTCCTCCTCCTCTCTCCTATCAGGCACCCACGTGGAGTCAGTGACCTCATCATCCCCTCCCTCCTCATCACTGGAGCCAATCTGGCAGTATGCTGCAGCTGCTGGAACATGACTGCCAGATTGCTGTCCTTCTTGAGCATCCCCTCTCTCTTTCCTTTCTGCTAATTAAGGGGAGTGGTTAATTGTTCACAGGTGAGTATATAAGTGTCTGTACAAACTCCCTTAGGAGCTGGCTCCCTGCTGATGGTGGCTTGCATGTGGATTTTGTGAACATCAGTGGAATTTTGAACTACAGTGGAGAGTTAAAAACCAGGAGTTTAAAACAGGAGTTAAGACAGGAGTCTTCTAAACTGTGAGTAACATTATAAACTTCCTACAAGTAATTATATTGTAACTGGGAAATGAGTGCTAGCAGGGTTGAAGGTTTTGCTCAGTGCACAGTGTGCCACATGTATGCAAAATTGGTGCAACAGCTCCAGGATGGATACCGCTGTGACAGATGTGAGCAGGTTGCCCTTCTGGAAGCTCACATTAGAGATCTGGAAGAGCAAGTTGCAACACTGGGCGGAAAGGACAACCTTGAAAGGGGTCCTCTGCTCGCTCAGCAGGTGGTCAGTAGGGCTGATGTGGAGGGTGGAGTGGCAAGTCAGGATTATCAGATAGGAAGATGGGTTAATGTAGTTAGAGGGAGTGGAAGGGGCTTGCAGAAAAGGAAGGCCAGTCCTGTAGTTGTGCATCAAAACAAATTTTCCACGTTGGGTGAAGATGTGGAGGTGGCAAACACAGAGGTGGCAGCCCTAGATGTCACTGCTACCCCTAACAGCCGGGAGAGCAACCCATCTAGTAGAGGTGGTGAGGGGAGTGCAGGTAGGCCAAGACAGTTGGTGGTTATAGGGGATTCTATAATCAGAAGGACTGATAGAATAATTTGTCGCCAGGATCGCCTCAACCGAATGGTTTGCTGTCTCCCTGGTGCCAGGGTTCGGCATGTGGTGGACCGGGTGGATAAATTACTGGGAGGGGCTGGGCATGACCCAGCTGTCTTGGTCCACGTTGGAACCAATGACAGTATACATGGAAGGTGGAGGCTCCTTAAGAATCAATTTAAAGAACTAGGCTGCAAGATGAAGACAAGGACCTCCAAGGTGATATTCTCTGAAATATTGCCTGTGCCATGCGCAACACAGGAAAGGCAGGGGGAGATTAGAGAGCTGAATGCATGGCTAAAGACCTGGTGTAGGGAGGAGGGATTTGGGTTTCTAGAGCACTGGGCTGACTTTTCATTGGGGTGCAACCTATATGCTAAAGACGGTTTGCACTTGAATGGAAGGGGGTCTGCGGTGCTGGGGGAGAGGTTTAGGGGAAGGCTGGAGGAGTATTTAAACTAGGTTTGAGGGGGGAGGGTGAACTAGAATTACATCGGGCACACAGGTCAGTTAGTGGTCAGACATTAATGGAGAGTGGAATGGGGATAGATGGGGGGAGGGTTATGGCAGGTGACAAGAAAGTTCCCATGTTGCAAACAGCCATTGGAAACTATAGTGCCATTTGTACTACTAAAAATTATATGAAAAACACCAGAGAAAAATGTAATACATTAATGTGTTTGTTCACCAATGCCAGAAGTCTGCCAAGCAAAATAGGTGAGTTGGAAGCTCTGGTGCATGAGGAGAGCTATGACGTAATCGGTATTGCTGAAACGTGGCTTCAATCCTCACATGACTGGATTATTAATATTCCTGGCTATGCACTCTTTCGGAGAGACAGGGCAAAAAGGAAAGGTGGCGGGGTCTGTCTCTATGTGAGAAGTGATCTCAAAGCGAGTGTGAAAGAGGACCTGGTTGATGGAGAGTGTGATGAGGCTGAAGCATTATGGGTGGAACTGCATACAGATGTGCGTAGTTCAAAGTTAATCATTGGAGTTTGTTATAGACCACCCAATGTTAATGAGGAGGTGGAGACTCAGCTCCTTGCACAGATGGAAAGGGCTGCAAGGGCTGGGACGGTGATAATAATGGGGGATTTTAACTACCCAGAAATTGACTGGAGTAATGGCACTGCTGGGACAGTTAAAGGGCAAAAATTTATAAGCCTATTGCAGGACAATTTTATGGTCCAGTTTATTGAGGCCCCAACTAGGAATGATGCTCTGTTGGACCTGGTAATCTCAAACCATGCAGAGCACATTACTAATGTTCAGATAAAGGAACACCTGGGTAGCAGTGACCATAACATGATTTCATTTGATGTTAGCTGTAAGCAAGAAATACATGCAGGAAGGATAAAAACACTTAATTTCAATAAAGCAAATTTTCCAAGGATGAGGGCTGCTCTCCAGGACTTAGACTGGGAGGGAAAATTGGCATCAATGGGCACAGAACAGAAATGGGAATTCTTCAAAAAGACTGTTTGTGAACTCACTGCAAAGTATATTCCCATGGGCAATAAGTTTAAAAGGCTAAAAATAAAACCTATGTGGCTCACAGTTAAAGTTAAAAAATCTATAAACAATAAGAAAAGCGCTTTTAAAAAATATAAAAATGAAGGAACACTAGTGTCGTTTAAATGTTACAAAGAATATAACAGGATATGTAAAAAGGAAATCAAGGATGCAAAAATTCAAAACGAACGACAGATTGCAAAAGATAGTAGGACAAACCCCAAAAAATTCTTCAAATATATTAATAGTAAAAAGGTCAAGTCTGAGCATGTAGGCCCTTTACAAAATAATCTAGAGTGGGTGACTGGGGACAAAGAAAAGGCTAATTTATTAAATACTTTCTTCAGCTCTGTGTATACAATGGAGCATGGGGGAGTTCATGTCCATAATGGGGGTGGTAGTGACACAGCCCCAAATCCACAATGGCTCAAAAGTGATATGGTCCAGAAATATTTAGACAGAGTAAAGGTGGATAAAGCACCTGGACCAGATGGCATCCACCCACGGATCCTAAAAGAATTGAGCTCTCTAATTTCAAAGCCATTGTATCTAATTTTTAGGGACTCATTAATGACAGGAATAGTACCACTGGATTGGCGCAGGGCCAATGTGGTGCCTATATTTAAAAAGGGAACAAAGTCTTTACCAAGTAACTATAGACCTGTTAGTTTAACTTCCATAGTTGGGAAGATACTGGAGAGATTAATAAAAGACCACATAGATGAGTTCTTGCTGGAAAAAAACTATTTCAGCAACAGACAGCATGGATTCATGAAAGACAGAAGTTGTCAGACAAACCTGATTTCTTTTTATGAAGAGGTAAGTAAAACCTTGGACAGAGGCGTGGCTGTGGACGTGGTATACTTGGATTTTGCAAAAGCGTTTGATACAGTTCCCCACACACGGCTCATGTGTAAGGTAAAGTCTACAGGATTGGAAATATCAGTTTGTAAATGGATAGAAAACTGGCTAAAAGACAGAATTCAGAGAGTAGTAGTTAATGATTCTTACTCTGAATGGTCTAAGGTTATCAGTGGTGTACCCCAAGGTTCAGTGCTGGGACCCTTACTTTTTAATATCTTTATAAATGATATTGGGTCTGAGATCAAAAGTAACATTTCTGTCTTTGCAGATGACACCAAGCTATGCAGTGGAATGACGTCCTTGCAGGATGTCTCCAATTTACAAGCCGACCTTGATGCCCTGTCTAATTGGGCGACTATGTGGCAGATGAGGTTTAATGTTGATAAATGTAAAGTTATGCACTTGGGGGCTAAGAATATGAATGCATCATACATACTAGGGGGAATACAACTGGGGGGATCCGTAGTGGAAAAGGATCTGGGGGTTTTGGTAGATCATAAGCTCAATAATGGCATGCAATGCCAAGCTGTGGTTTCCAAAGCGAGCAAAGTCCTTTCTTGTATTAAGAGAGGTATGGACTCCAGAGAGAGAGACATCATTTTGCCCCTGTACAAATCATTAGTAAGGCCTCATCTGGAATACGCAGTTCAGTTTTGGGCACCAGTTCTCAAAAAGCATATCGGGGAACTTGAGAAAGTGCAGAGAAGGGCAACCAAACTGATAAGAGGCATGGAGGAGCTCAGCTATGAAGAAAGATTAGAGGAGCTGAATTTATTCACTCTTGAGAAGAGGAGAATAAGGGGGGATATGATTAACATGTACAAATATATAAGGGGTCCATATATTGATCTTGGTGATGAGTTATTCACTTTACGGTCAACACAGAGAACAAGGGGGCACTCTTTACGTCTAGAAGAAAAAAGATTTCATCTCCAAATGCGGAAAGGTTTCTTCACAGTAAGAGCTGTGAAAATGTGGAACAGACTCCCTGCAGAGGTGGTTCTGGCCAGCTCAGTAGATTGCTTTAAGAAAGGCATGGATACTTTCCTAAATGTACATAATATAACTGAGTACTAACAGTTCTAGGTAAAGTTGATCCAGGGTAAATCCGATTGCCTCTCGGGGGATCAGGAAGGAATTTTTTCCCCTGCTGTAGCAAATTGGATCATGCTCTGCTGGGGTTTTTTGCCTTCCTCTGGATCAACTGTGGGTATAGAATTGGGTATATGGGATTGCACGATATTTTTTTTATTTTTATGGTTGAACTGGATGGACTTTGTCTTTTTTCAACCTGACTAACTATGTAACTATGTAACTATGCTCTCACGCTACTGCCTTCCTCTAGCTGGGTATCATCATCAGACCCTTCGAAACGCTGGGCATCCTCGTGGAGCATGTACCCAACACTGTGCTCAAACAGTTCTGGGGACTCCTCAGGAGGACATGGTGGGTCTAGGGTAGTGATGAGCCGAACACCCCCGGGTTCGGTTCGCACCAGAACCCGCGAACGGGCCGAAAGTTCGCACGAACATTAGAACCCTATTAAATACAATGGATGCGAACGTTCGGATTCTAAAGTGCTAATTATAACGAATATTATCCATGTTATTGTCCTAAACAGAGTTTGGGAACCCGGTTTCTGCACCAGGGGACATGTATCAATGCAAAAAGAAGTTTTAAAAACGGACGTTTTCCGGGAGCAGTCATTTTAATGATGCATAAAGTGAAAAAAAAAAGTCAAATATTCCTTTAAATATTGTACCTGGGGGGTGTCTAAAGTATGCCTGTGAAGTGCCACGTGTTTCCCGTGTTTAGAACTGTCCCTGCACAAAATTAAATTTCTAAAGGAAAAAAAAAGCCATTTAAAACTGCTTGCGGCTTTAATGTAATGTCTGGTCCCGGTAATATGGATGAAAATCTTTAAGAAAAATGGCATAGCTACCCCATCACCCCCCCCCCACCCCAGCCCATTACCAGCCCCTTTGGGTCCTGTATGGATATTAAGGGGAACCCCACACACAAAATAAAAAAGGCCCTATATACTCTGAACAGCCGTATACAGGCGGTGCATACAAGACAGGGACTGTAGGTTTGTTCTTATGTTGAATCTGTTTGTAATTTTGAACAGCTACATTGTTTAAGTGTAGCTCCAGCCCAAATACCTATTTTTAAGCTTTTTAGAAAACATAGGGAAGGGTTATCACCCCTGTAACATTTGCTTTGCTGTCTGTGCCCCTGTTCAGAACACCTCACTTTGCGTCCCAATGACAACTAATTTTGAAATGTGGTGTTTTTATTGAAACAAGGATTGGTGATAAAGCATCAGTAGAGAGGAGACACCTTTCTCCCATATTAATTCTTACAGGAGAGAATTTTCCTTCCAAGGGGTAGATTTCCTCTCACTTCCTGTTGTCTTC
This sequence comes from Rana muscosa, assembly GCA_029206835.1. Classification (NCBI taxonomy): domain Eukaryota; kingdom Metazoa; phylum Chordata; class Amphibia; order Anura; family Ranidae; genus Rana; species Rana muscosa. Next base: position 45,489,579 of record CM055119.1, read on the forward strand.
TTCCGTTTGCAAGTAGTAGTCGTTTGTAAGTTGGATGTTTGAAAGTAGGGACCTGCCGTATATACTCTGCAGAAATTGGCCCCTTAGGTTTTGGTGTTGGCACAACACTGTAAGCACTCACAGTTATTCTTGGTGGGTGCTGGAACGCCCTGCTGTCAACTATTATATCAGGAATTGTAATAACATATAATTGTTGAACAGTGGTAGTAAAAATTGGGCCTTTGATGGTGGTGCTGGTGCCACAACACTGTAAGGCCTGACAGTTACTCTTGGTGGGCGTAGCAATGGGCCCTGCTGTGAATTATTAGATCAATAATTATAATTGCATGCCCCTGTTGAACAGGGGCTGAAAAATTGGGCCTTTGGTGGTGGTGGTGGTGGTGGTGTTGACACAACACTGTAAGGCCTGACAGTTACTCTTGGTGGGCGCAGCAATGGGCCCTGCTGTGAATTATTAGATCAATAATTATAATTGCATGCCCCTGTTGAACAGGGGCTGAAAAATTGGGCCTTAGGCACTGGTGGCACAACACTGCAACCCCTCACAGATACTGTACTTGGAGCACAGCAATGAGGCCTGTTGCAAAGTATTGCATCAAAAATTGTAATTACACGCCCCTGTTAAACAGGGGCTGAAAAATTGGGCCTTAGCCACTGGTGGCGGCACCCATAAACCAAAATGATCTTCCAAGCTATCATCATTAATCGGATCATTGAGGAGGAGGAGGAGGATAGCTAGTCAACATAACAGCACAGGAACTCAGCATCAGCATCAGTCTTGAAGGGATGTGACATTTTAAAATCAATTAGTCTGTTATATCAGCATCAGGTGTGTGGTAGCTGGTGGTGATCCAAGACTGGTTCATCTTGATGAAAGTCAGTCGATCAACCGAGTCGGTGGACAGGCGCACCCTGTGATCCGTGACAAATCCTCCAGCAGCACTGAATGTGCGTTCTGAAAGAACGCTGGATGCAGGACAGGCCAGAAGCTCAATTGCATACTGTGCAAGCTCTGGCCAGTGATCCATCCTCAAGACCCAGTAAGCCAGAGGATTTTCGGTGGGGAAGGTGTCCAAGTCTGACCTTGCCCCTAGGTATTCCTGCACCATGTATATCAGACGCTGGCGATGGTTGCTGGAACCAATCATACTTTGGGGCTGCGGACTAAAGAATTGTCTGAACGCATCGGTCAGACGGCCACCTTCCCCACCGCTCCTTCTTTGACTGCCCGAAGCCTCAGCAACTCGTTGTCCAGGACCAGGAGTTTGTAACCTCCCAGTCTCTGGGAACGCGTTGCACAGACCTTTCTGCAAGGCCTCCCGGAGTTGTCTCATCCTCTGCTCCCTCTGCGACGGTAACATAAGGTCCGCAACCTTACCCTTGTACCGTGGATCAAGGAGAGTGGCCAGCCAGTAATGGTCCCTCTCCTTGATCCGAAGAATACGAGGATCCTTCCGCGGACTTTGCAGGATCAGGGAGGCCATGCAGCGTAGGTTAGCTGAGGCATTCAGTCCGGAGTCCTCTGGGTCACTAAGGACGACATGATCCACAGCCACCTCCTCCCAGCCACGTACAAGTCCACTGGTTTCTTGGGACTGTAAATCATCCCTAAAAGACTGCTGCTGATGATGCTGAGTGCCAGCCTCCACCTCCATGCTGACACAATCCTCCTCCTCCTCCTCCTCCTCTTCCTCTTCCTGTGCGATGGGTGGGACAGAAGGAACACTGTCAGGGTAAAGGGGGCCTTGAGAGGCAAGGAAGTCCTCCTCTTCCTGCCTCTGTTCTGCCTCAAGTGCCCTGGTGGCCTCCTCAAATGGTGCCAGGACAGTGCATGCATCCCTGATCATGCCCCACTGGCATGGTGAAAAAAACCCGAGCTCCCCTGACCCTGTCCTGGTGCCGTAGTCGCACAGGTACTCATTGATGGCCCTCTGCTGCGTGTGCAGCCGCTGCAGCATGGCCAACGTTGAGTTCCACCTGGTGGGCATGTCACATATAAGGCGGTTCTTGGGCAGGTTCAACTCCTTTTGCAGCTCAGCCAGCCGAGCACTGGCATTATAAGATCTGCGGAAATGAACACAGACTTTCCTGGCCTGCCTCAGGACATCCTGTAAGCCCGGGTACCTGCCCAAGAACCGCTGCACCACCAGGTTAAGGACGTGAGCCATACAGGGCACATGGGTCAGTTGTCCCTGTCGGAGGGCGGAGAGGAGGTTGGTGCCATTGTCGCAAACCACCATTCCTGGCTTAAGCTGGCGTGGCGTCAACCACCTCTCGGCCTGCCCCTGCAGAGCAGACAGGACCTCTGCCCCAGTGTGGCTCCTGTCCCCCAAACACACCAGCGCAAGCACGGCATGGCATCTTTTTGCCTGCGTACTTGCGTAGCCCCTTGAACGCCTACGGAGCACCGCTGGTTCCGAGGACAAACCACAGGAAGAGGCCATGGAGGAAGAAGAAGAGGAGGGGGTGGAGGAGAGAGGTGTGTCACAACCAGTAGTAGCATTTTGGAGGCGTGGCGGTGGAACAACCTCCAACACTACTGCACCTTGTCCTGCATCCTTCCCAGCTGCCAAAAGAGTGACCCAATGGGCCATGAAAGAAAGGTAACGTCCCTGTCCATGCCTGCTGGACCATGAGTCAGCGGTAATATGCACCTTACCGCTGACCGCCCTGTCCAGCGAGGCCAAGACATTGCCTTCCACATGCCTGTAGAGAGCCGGAATCGCCTTCCATGAGAAAAAGTGGCGTTTGGGAACCTGCCACTGAGGAACCGCACATTGCACAAACTCACGGAAGGGGGCCGAGTCTACCAACTGAAAAGGCAGCAGTTGAAGCGCTAGCAATTTAGCCAAGCTAGCATTCAACCGCTGGGCATGTGGATGGCTGGGAGTGAACTTCTTTTGACGGTCCAGCAGCTGGGGCAGGGAAATTTGCCTGCTATAATCGGACGTCGGTGTACTGCTAGCAGAGTGCCCGCAAGTACTTGGCTGTGACACACCTAATTCTACACCTTCATTCCTCTCAGAGCAGGTTTCAGAGAGGACCGAAGGTATAGTGGGGTTGGAGATCCCAGCTGATGCGGTGCAAGAAGAGGTCAGCTTTGTTCTTTGGTGTGGGTCTTTAAGGTAGGCTTGCCAACGAGCTGCATGGCAGGTCAACATATGTCTGATCAAGCATGTGGTGCCCAAGCGGCTGATGTTTTGGCCACGCGATATACGCTTGAGACATATGTTGCAAACAGCAGCTGTGCGATCTGATGCACTCGCCTCAAAAAAGGCCCACACCAAAGAACTTTTTGAATGACGGGCAGAGGCAGCGCCCTGCACAGGCGGAGCTCTGCGGTGTGATTCCGTCGGTGTGCTGCCCATACGCTGGCCACCCAAGGGCATCCTGCCTCGTTGGAGATGTGCCTCCTCCTCATCCTCCTCCTCCTCCTCTCTCCTATTAGGCACCCACGTGGAGTCAGTGACCTCATCATCCCCTCCCTCCTCATCACTGCAGCCAATCTGGCAGTATGCTGCAGCTGCTGGAACATGACTGCCAGATTGGTGTCCTTCTTGAGCATCCCCTCTCTCTGCTCTCACGCTACTGCCTTCCTCTATCTGGGTATCATCATCAGATCCTTCGAAACGCTGGGCATCCTCCTGGAGCATGTACCCAACACTGTGCTCAAACAGTTCGGGGGACTCCTCAGGAGGAGGACATGGTGGGTCTAGGGAAGGATTGACTAATGAAGATAATGATACCAGAGAAGAGGACGCTTTGACAGCTGCTTTGCCAGTACCCTGAGCCTGGGTGAGAGAGGATGAGGAGGATGAGGTGGGCTTGGTCATCCACTCTACCAAGTCTTCGGCATGATGTGGCTCAACATGTCCAGCTGCCGAAAAGAAGGACAAGCGTGTCCCATGGCCATGTGCTGATGACAATGCACCGCGTCCACGACCAGCACTGTTGCCCCCAGACACAGAGCCTGCTTGTCCTCTTTTTTTGCCTCCTGACTGTCTGCCTCTCCTTGTTTGCCTTCCAGACATTTTAATGGATGGCCTGCAGGGAGATGGGAAAAACAGCAATAAGGGCTACCTTCAGGTGTATACTGTGCAGGAGGCTTAGCAACAATGACACTGACACTGTCCCCTGCCTATCCTTCTCTGTCCCTAAACACAAGGATTTGCAATATGCTTCAGCAAGATTGGTTTAGCACAGAATAGCACACTGTCAGTTTCACTCACTGTACCTCTCTGTCCCTACAAACAAGATTTAGCACAGAATAGCACACTGATAGTTTCCACGAGTGTCCTTCTCTGTCCCTAAACTCAAGGATTTCAAATATGGTTCAGCAAGATTGGTTTAGAACAGAATAGCACACTGTCAGTTTCACTCACTGTACCTCTCTGTCCCTACAAACAAGATTTAGCACAGAATAGCACACTGATAGTTTCCACGAGTGTCCTTCTCTGTCCCTAAACTCAAGGATTTCAAATATGGTTCAGCAAGATTGGTTTAGAACAGAATAGCACACTGTCAGTTTCACTCACTGTCCTACTCTGTCCCTACAAACAAGATTTAGCACAGAATAGCACACTGATAGTTTCCACGAATGTCCTTCTCTGTCCCTAAACTCAAGGATTTCAAATATGGTTCAGCAAGATTGGTTTAGAACAGAATAGCACACTGTCAGTTTCACTCACTGTACCTCTCTGTCCCTACAAACAAGATTTAGCACAGAATAGCACACTGATAGTTTCCACGAGTGTCCTTCTCTGTCCCTAAACTCAAGGATTTCAAATATGGTTCAGCAAGATTGGTTTAGAACAGAATAGCACACTGTCAGTTTCACTCACTGTCCTACTCTGTCCCTACAAACAAGATTTAGCACAGAATAGCACACTGACACTTTCCCTCACTGTACCTCTCTGTCCCTAAACTCAAGGATTTCAAATATGGTTCAGCAAGATTGGTTTAGAACAGAATAGCACACTGTCAGTTTCACTCACTGTCCTACTCTGTCCCTACAAACAAGATTTAGCACAGAATAGCACACTGACACTTTCCCTCACTGTACCTCTCTGTCCCTAAACTCAAGGAATTCAAAGATGGTTCAGCAAGATTGGTTTAGAACAGAATAGCACACTGTCAGTTTCACTCACTGTCCTACTCTGTCCCTACAAACTAGATTTAGCACAGAATAGCACACTGAGAGTTTCCACGAGTGTCCTTCTCTGTCCCTAAACTCAAGGATTTCAAATATGGTTCAGCAAGATTGGTTTAGAACAGAATAGCACACTGACACTTTCCCTCACTGTACCTCTCTGTCCCTAAACTCAAGGATTTCAAATATGGTTCAGCAAGATTTGGTTTAGAACAGAATAGCACACTGTCAGTTTCACTCACTGTACCTCTCTGTCCCTACAAACAAGATTTAGCACAGAATAGCACACTGATAGTTTCCACGAGTGTCCTTCTCTGTCCCTAAACTCAAGGATTTCAAATATGGTTCAGCAAGATTGGTTTAGAACAGAATAGCACACTGTCAGTTTCACTCACTGTCCTACTCTGTCCCTACAAACAAGATTTAGCACAGAATAGCACACTGACACTTTCCCTCACTGTACCTCTCTGTCCCTAAACTCAAGGATTTCAAATATGGTTCAGCAAGATTGGTTTAGAACAGAATAGCACACTGTCAGTTTCACTAACTGTCCTACTCTGTCCCTACAAACAAGATTTAGCACAGAATAGCACACTGACACTTTCCCTCACTGTACCTCTCAGTCCCTAAACTCAAGGATTTCAAATATGGTTCAGCAAGATTGGTTTAGAACAGAATAGCACACTGTCAGTTTCACTCACTGTACGTCTCTGTCCCTACAAACAAGATTTAGCACAGAATAGCACACTGATAGTTTCCACGAGTGTCCTTCTCTGTCCCTAAACTCAAGGATTTCAAATATGGTTCAGCAAGATTGGTTTAGAACAGTAGTAGCACACTGTCAGTTTCACTCACTGTCCTACTCTGTCCCTACAAACAAGATTTAGCACAGAATAGCACACTGACACTTTCCCTCACTGTACCTCTCTGTCCCTAAACTCAAGGATTTCAAATATGGTTCAGCAAGATTGGTTTAGAACAGAATAGCACACTGTCAGTTTCACTCACTGTCCTACTCTGTCCCTACAAACAAGATTTAGCACAGAATAGCACACTGACACTTTCCCTCACTGTACCTCTCTGTCCCTAAACTCAAGGATTTCAAAGATGGTTCAGCAAGATTGGTTTAGAACAGAATAGCACACTGTCAGTTTCACTCACTGTCCTACTCTGTCCCTACAAACTAGATTTAGCACAGAATAGCACACTGAGAGTTTCCACGAGTGTCCTTCTCTGTCCCTAAACTCAAGGATTTCAAATATGGTTCAGCAAGATTGGTTTAGAACAGAATAGCACACTGACACTTTCCCTCACTGTACCTCTCTGTCCCTAAACTCAAGGATTTCAAATATGGTTCAGCAAGATTGGTTTAGAACAGAATAGCACACTGTCAGTTTCACTCACTGTACCTCTCTGTCCCTACAAACAAGATTTAGCACAGAATAGCACACTGACACTTTCCCTCACTGTACCTCTCTGTCCCTAAACTCAAGGATTTCAAATATGGTTCAGCAAGATTGGTTTAGAACAGAATAGCACACTGTCAGTTTCACTCACTGTCCTACTCTGTCCCTACAAACAAGATTTAGCACAGAATAGCACACTGACACTTTCCCTCACTGTACCTCTCTGTCCCTAAACTCAAGGATTTCAAATATGGTTCAGCAAGATTGGTTTAGAACAGAATAGCACACTGACACTTTCCTTCACTGTACCTCTCTGTCCCTACAAACAAGGTTTAGCACAGAATAACACACTGACACTCTCCCTACCTATCCTTATTTGTCCCTAAACACAAGGAATCCAGGATTAGTAAAGGAAAAAAAATGACACTGTCCCTGCCTATGCTTCTCTTTCCCTGCTCCGGAACACACTACACAAGGCCGCCACGCTGGCGGCCTTTTATAGTGTGGGGCGTGTACTAAACCCCCTCAAGAATAATTGGCCACAGGCATCCTGCCTGTGGCCAATCATTGCTCTCCTCGCTGCCGGCGCTGTGATTGGCCAAGCATGCGGGGTCACAGTGCATGCTTGGCCAATCACAGCGCCTGGATGACACTGCGATGGCGTAGTGCATTGTGGGCCGTTCGCGTCACTCGAATTTGGCGCGAACGGCCCAAATCGTTCGATCTTCGTCGAACGATCGAACAGCCGATGTTCGAGTCGAACGTATGTTCGACTCGAACACGAAGCTCATCCCTAGTCTAGGGAAAGAGAGACTGATGATGACATTGATACGAGGGAAGAGGACGCTTTGGCAGCTGCTTTGCCAGTACCCTGAGCCTGGGTGAGAGAGGATGAGGAGGATGAGGAGGGCTTGGTCATCCACTCTACCAAGTCTTCGGCATGATGCGGCTCAACATGTCCAGCTGCCGAAAATAAGGACAAGCGTGTCCCATGGCCACGTGATGATTACGATGCACCGCGTCCACGACCAGCACAGATGTCTCTAGACACAGAGCCTGCTTGCCCTCTTTTATTGGCTCCTGACTGTCTGCCTCTCCTTGTTGGCCTTCCAGACATTCTAATGGCCTGCAGGGAGATGGGAAAACACAGCAATTAGGGGTAGCTTCAGGTGTATACTGTGCAGGAGGCACACTACGCCCACTGTAAGTGCTGCAGATGCCTGCCTGTGTTATACAACAGGAAAACACAGCAATAAGGGTTAGCTTCAGGTGTATATTGTGCAGGAGGCACACTATGCCCACTGTAAGTGCTGCAGATGCCTGTTAGTGAAACACAAAAGAAAAAAAACACGAGCAATAAGGGGTAGCTTCAGGTGTATACTGCGCAGGAGGCACACTACGCCCGCTGTAAGTGCTGCAGGTGCCTGCCTGTGTTACACAACAGGAAAACACAGCAATAAGGGCTAGCTTCAGGTGTATATTGTGCAGGAAGCCCACTACGCCCACTGTAAGTGCTGCAGATGCCTGTTAGTGAAACACAAAAGAAAAAAACCCACAAGCAATAAGGGGTAGCTTCAGGTGTATACTGTGCAGGAGGCACACTACGCCCGCTGTAAGTGCTGCAGATGCCTGCCTGTGTTACACAACAGGAAAACACAGCAATAAGGGCTAGCTTCAGGTGTATATTGTGCAGGAGGCACACTACGCCCTCTGTAAGTGCTGCAGATGCCTGCCTGTGTTACACAACAGGAAAACACAGCAATAAGGGCTAGCTTCAGGTGTATATTGTGTAGGAGGCACACTATGTCCACTCTAAGTGCTGCAGATGCCTGTTAGTGTAACACAAAAGAAAAAAAACACGAGCAATAAGGGGTAGCTTCAGGTGTATACTGTGCAGGAGGCACACTACGCCCGCTGTAAGTGCTGCAGATGCCTGCCTGTGTTATACAACAGGAAAACACAGCAATAAGGGCTAGCTTCAGGTGTATATTGTGCAGGAGGCACACTACGCCCGCTGTAAGTGCTGCAGATGCCTGCCTGTGTTACACAACAGGAAAACACAACAATAAGGGCTAGCTTCAGGTGTATATTGTGCAGGAGGCACACTACGCCCGCTGTAAGTGCTGCAGATGCCTGTCTGTGTTACACAACAGGAAAACACAGCAATAAGGTCTAGCTTCAGGTGTATATTGTGCAGGAGGCACACTATGCCCACACTAAGTGCTGCAGATGCCTGTTAGTGTAACACAAAATAAAAAAAAAACACAAGCAATAAGGGGTAGCTTCAGATGTATACTGTGCAGGAGGCATACTACGCCCGCTATAAGTGCTGCAGATGCCTGCCTGTGTTACACAACAGGAAAACACAGCAATAAGGGTTAGCTTCAGGTGTATATTGTGCAGGAGGCACACTACCCTCGCTGTAAGTGCTGCAGATGCCTGCCTGTGTTACACAACAGGAAAACACAGCAATAAGGGCTAGCTTCAGGTGTATATTGTGCAGGAGGCACACTACGCCCGCTGTAAGTGCTGCAGAGGCCTGCTTGTGTTACACAACAGGAAAACACAACAATAAGGGCTAGCTTCAGATGTATATTGTGCAGGAGGCACACTACGCCCGCTGTAAGTGCTGCAGATGCCTACCTGTGCTACACAACAGGAAAACACAGCAATAAGGGCTAGCTTCAGATGTATATTGTGCAGGAGGCACACTACGTCCACTCTAAGTGCTGCAGATGCCTGTTAGTGTAACACAAAAGAAAAAAAACACGAGCAATAAGGGGTAGCTTCAGGTGTATACTGTGCAGGAGGCACACTACGCCCGCTGTAAATGCTGCAGATGCCTGCCTGTGTTACACAACAGGAAAACACAGCAATAAGGGCTAGCTTCAGGTGTATATTGTGCAGGAGGCACACTACCCTCGCTGTAAGTGCTGCAGATGCCTGCCTGTGTTACACAACAGGAAAACACAGCAATAAGGGCTAGCTTCAGGTGTATATTGTGCAGGACGCACACTACGCCCACTCTAAGTGCTGCAGATGCCTGTTAGTGTAACACAAAAGAAAAAAACCACAAGCAATAAGGGGTAGCTTCAGGTGTATTCTGGTAAAACTAGCATTCGTAATGGAGATAGCACATTCATTACACAGTAACGGACTGAAAAGCGCAAATCGTCGCCCAACAAACTTTACTAACATGAAGGGTGGCGCCATTCGAACGGAAATTCCCCTTCATAGTGATGTCGTACGTGTTGAACGTCACTGCGCTTTGCTTGATCGTTTTTTTTAATGATGGTGTGTACGCAAGGCAGGCTTGAGAGGAAACATGAAAAAAAACGAGGAGAAAAACGTTGGTTTAAAAAATGACATTAAAAACGATCGTGTGTATGGGGCATTAGTGCTGCAGATGCCTGTTAGTGTAACACAAAAGAAAAAAAACACCAGCAATAAGGGGTAGCTTTAGGTGTATACTGTGCAGGAGGCACACTACGCCCGCTGTAAGTGCTGCAGATGCCTGCCTCTGCTACACAACAGGAAAACACAGCAATAAGGGCTATCTTCAGGTGTATATTGTGCAGGAGGCACACTACGCCTGCTGTAAGTGCTGCAGATGCCTGCCTGTGTTACACAACAGAAAAACACAGCAATAAGGGCTAGCTTCAGGTGTATATTGTGCAGGAGGCACACTACACCCACTCTAAGTGCTGCAGATGCCTGTTAGTGTAACACAAAAGAAAAAAAGCACGAGCAATAAGGGGAAGCTTCAGGTGTATACTGTGCAGGAGGCACAATACGCACGCTGTAAGTGCTGCAGATGCCTGCCTGTGTTACACAACAGGAAAACACAGCAATAAGGGCTAGCTTCAGGTGTATATTGTGCAGGACGCACACTACGCCCGCTGTAAGTGCTGCAGATGCCTGCCTGTGTTATACAACAGGAAAACACAGCAATAAGGGCTAGCTTCAGGTGTATATTGTGCAGGAGGCACACTACGCCCACTGTAAGTGCTGCAGATGCCTGTTAGTGTAACACAAAAGAAAATAACCACGAGCAATAAGGGGTAGCTTCAGGTGTATACTGTGCAGGAGGCACACTACACCCGCTGTAAGTGCTGCAGATGCCTGCCTGTGTTACACAACAGGAAAACACAACAATAAGGGCTAGCTTCAGGTGTATATTGTGCAGGAGGCACACTACGCCCGCTGTAAGTGCTGCAGATGCCTGCCTGTGTTACACAACAGGAAAACACAGCAATGAGGTCTAGCTTCAGGTGTATATTGTGCAGGAGGCACAATACGCCCCCACTCTAAGTGCTGCAGATGCCTGTTAGTGTAACACAAAATAAAAAAACCACAAGCAATAAGGGGTAGCTTCAGGTGTATACTGTGCAGGAGGCACACTACGCCCGCTGTAAGTGCTGCAGATGCCTGCCTGTGTTACACAACAGGAAAACACAGCAATAAGGGCTAGCTTCAGGTGTATATTGTGCAGGAGGCACACTACGCCCGCTGTAAGTGCTGCAGATGCATGCCTGTGTTACACAACAGGAAAACACAGCAATAAGGGCTAGCTTCAGGTGTATATTGTGCAGGAGGCACACTACGCCCGCTGTAAGTGCTGCAGATGCCTGCCTGTGTTACACAACAGGAAAACACAGCAATAAGGGCTAGCTTCAGGTGTATATTGTGCAGGAGGCACAATACGCCCCCACTCTAAGTGCTGCAGATGCCTGTTAGTGTAACACAAAAGAAAAAAAAACACAAGCAATAAGGGGTAGCTTCAGGTGTATACTGTGCAGGAGGCACACTACGCCCGCTGTAAGTGCTGCAGATGCCTGCCTGTGTTACACAACAGGAAAACACAGCAATAAGGGCTAGCTTCAGGTGTATATTGTGCAGGAGGCACACAACGCCCGCTGTAAGTGCTGCAGATGCCTGCCTGTGTTACACAACAGGAAAACACAGCAAGAAGGGCTAGCTTCAGGTGTATATTGTGCAGGAGGCACAATACGCCCACTCTAAGTGCTGCATATGCCTGTTAGTGTAACACAAAAGAAAAAAACACCAGCAATAAGGGGTAGCTTCAGGTTTATACTGTGCAGGAGGCACACTACACCCGCTGTAAGTGCTGCAGATGCCTGCCTGTGCTACACAACAGGAAAACACAGCAATAAGGGCTATCTTCAGGTGTATATTGTGCAGGAGGCACACTACGCCTGCTGTAAGTGCTGCAGATGCCTGCCTGTGTTACACAACAGAAAAACACAGCAATAAGGGCTAGCTTCAGGTGTATATTGTGCAGGAGGCACACTACGCCCACTCTAAGTGCTGCATATGCCTGTTAGTGTAACACAAAAGAAAAAAAGCACGAGTAATAAGGGGAAGCTTCAGGTGTATACTGTGCAGGAGGCACAATATGCACGCTGTAAGTGCTGCAGATGCCTGCCTGTGTTACACAACAGGAAAACACAGCAATAAGGGCTAGCTTCAGGTGTATATTGTGCAGGAGGCACACTACGCCCGCTGTAAGTGCTGCAGATGCCTGCCTGTGTTATACAACAGGAAAACACAGCAATAAGGGCTAGCTTCAGGTGTATATTGTGCAGGAGGCACACTACGCCCACTGTAAGTGCTGCAGATGCCTGTTAGTGTAACACAAAAGAAAATAACCACGAGCAATAAGCGGTAGCTTCAGGTGTATACTGTGCAGGAGGCACACTACACCCGCTGTAAGTGCTGCAGATGCCTGCCTGTGTTACACAACAGGAAAACACAACAATAAGGGCTAGCTTCAGGTGTATATTGTGCAGGAGGCACACTACGCCCGCTGTAAGTGCTACAGATGCCTGCCTGTGTTACACAACAGGAAAACACAGCAATGAGGTCTAGCTTCAGGTGTATATTGTGCAGGAGGCACAATACGCCCCCACTCTAAGTGCTGCAGATGCCTGTTAGTGTAACACAAAATAAAAAAACCACAAGCAATAAGGGGTAGCTTCAGGTGTATACTGTGCAGGAGGCACACTACGCCCGCTGTAAGTGCTGCAGATGCCTGCCTGTGTTACACAACAGGAAAACACAGCAATAAGGGCTAGCTTCAGGTGTATATTGTGCAGGAGGCACACTACGCCCGCTGTAAGTGCTGCAGATGCATGCCTGTGTTACACAACAGGAAAACACAGCAATAAGGGCTAGCTTCAGGTGTATATTGTGCAGGAGGCACACTACGCCCGCTGTAAGTGCTGCAGATGCCTGCCTGTGTTACACAACAGGAAAACACAGCAATAAGGGCTAGCTTCAGGTGTATATTGTGCAGGAGGCACAATACGCCCCCACTCTAAGTGCTGCAGATGCCTGTTAGTGTAACACAAAAGAAAAAAAAAACAAGCAATAAGGGGTAGCTTCAGGTGTATACTGTGCAGGAGGCACACTACGCCCGCTGTAAGTGCTGCAGATGCCTGCCTGTGTTACACAACAGGAAAACACAGCAATAAGGGCTAGCTTCAGGTGTATATTGTGCAGGAGGCACACAACGCCCGCTGTAAGTGCTGCAGATGCCTGCCTGTGTTACACAACAGGAAAACACAGCAAGAAGGGCTAGCTTCAGGTGTATATTGTGCAGGAGGCACAATACGCCCACTCTAAGTGCTGCATATGCCTGTTAGTGTAACACAAAAGAAAAAAACACCAGCAATAAGGGGTAGCTTCAGGTTTATACTGTGCAGGAGGCACACTACGCCCGCTGTAAGTGCTGCAGATGCCTGCCTGTGCTACACAACAGGAAAACACAGCAATAAGGGCTAGCTTCAGGTGTATATTGTGCAGGAGGCACACAACGCCCGCTGTAAGTGCTGCAGATGCCTGCCTGTGTTACACAACAGGAAAACACAGCAAGAAGGGCTAGCTTCAGGTGTATATTGTGCAGGAGGCACAATACGCCCACTCTAAGTGCTGCATATGCCTGTTAGTGTAACACAAAAGAAAAAAACACCAGCAATAAGGGGTAGCTTCAGGTTTATACTGTGCAGGAGGCACACTACGCCCGCTGTAAGTGCTGCAGATGCCTGCCTGTGCTACACAACAGGAAAACACAGCAATAAGGGCTATCTTCAGGTGTATATTGTGCAGGAGGCACACTACGCCTGCTGTAAGTGCTGCAGATGCCTGCCTGTGTTACACAACAGAAAAACACAGCAATAAGGGCTAGCTTCAGGTGTATATTGTGCAGGAGGCACACTACGCCCACTCTAAGTGCTGCATATGCCTGTTAGTGTAACACAAAAGAAAAAAAGCACGAGCAATAAGGGGAAGCTTCAGGTGTATACTGTGCAGGAGGCACAATACGCCCGCTGTAAGTGCTGCAGATGCCTGCCTGTGTTACACAACAGGAAAACACAGCAATAAGGGCTAGCTTCAGGTGTATATTGTGCAGGAGGCACACTACGCCCGCTGTAAGTGCTGCAGATGCCTGCCTGTGTTACACAACAGGAAAACACAGCAATAAGGGCTAGCTTCAGGTGTATATTGTGCAGGAGGCACACTACGCCCGCTGTAAGTGCTGCAGATGCCTGCCTGTGTTACACAACAGGAAAACACAGCAATAAGGGCTAGCTTCAGGTGTATATTGTGGAGGAGGCACACTACACCCACTGTAAGTGCTGCAGATGCCTGTTAGTGTAACACAAAATAAAAAAACCACGAGCAATAAGGGGTAGCTTCAGGTGTATACTGTGCAGGAGGCACACTACGCCCGCTGTAAGTGCTGCAGATGCCTGCCTGTGTTACACAACAGGAAAACACAGCAATAAGGTCTAGCTTCAGGTGTATATTGTGCAGGAGGCACACTACGCCCGCTGTAAGTGCTGCAGATGCCTGCCTGTGTTACACAACAGGAAAACACAGCAATAAGGTCTAGCTTCAGGTGTATATTGTGCAGGAGGCACAATACGCCCCCACTCTAAGTGCTGCAGATGCCTGTTAGTGTAACACAAAAGAAAAAAATCACGAGCAATAAGGGCTAGCTTCAGGTGTATATTGTGCAGGAGGCACACTACGCCCGCTGTAAGTGCTGCAGATGCCTGCCTGTGTTACACAACAGGAGAACACAGCAATAAGGGCTAGCTTCAGGTGTACATGTGCAGGAGGCACACTATGCCCGCTGTAAGTGCTGCAGATGCCTGCCTGTGTTACACAACAGGAAAACACAGCAATAAGGGCTAGCTTCAGGTGTATATTGTGCAGGAGGCAAACTACGCCCACTCTAAGTGCTGCATATGTCTGTTAGTGTAACACAAAAGAAAAAAACCACCAGCAATAAGGGGAAGCTTCAGGTGTATACTGTGCAGGAGGCACAATATGCCCGCTGTAAGTGCTGCAGATGCCTGCCTGTGTTACACAACAGGAAAACACAGCAATAAGGGCCAGCTTCAGGTGTATATTGTGCAGGAGGCACACTACGCCCGCTGTAAGTGCTGCAGATGCCTCCCTGTGTTACACAACAGGAAAACACAGCAATAAGGGCCAGCTTCAGGTGTATATTGTGCAGGAGGTACACTACGCCCACTGTAAGTGCTGCAGATGCCTGTTAGTGTAACACAAAATAAAAAAATCACGAGCAATAAGTGGTAGCTTCAGGTGTATACTGTGCAGGAGGCACACTACGCCCGCTGTAAGTGCTGCAGATGCCTGCCTGTGTTACACAACAGGAAAACACAGCAATAAGGGCTAGCTTCAGGTGTATATTGTGCAGGAGGCACACTACGCCCACTGTAAGTGCTGCAGATGCCTGCCTGTGTTACACAACAGGAAAACACAGCAATAAGGGCTAGCTTCAGGTGTATATTGTGCAGGAGGCACACTATGCCCGCTGTAAGTGCTGCAGATGCCTGCCTGTGTTACACAACAGGAAAACACAGCAATAAGGGCTAGCTTCAGGTGTATACTGTGCAGGAGGCTTAGCAAAAATGACACTGACACTGTCCCCTGCCTATCCTTTTCTGTCCCTGCATGCCAACACACTGTAAATGCACAAGGTTTAGCAAAGAATATCACTGACACTGTCCCTGCCTATCCTTCTCTCTCCCTGCACACAAGGTTTAGCAAAGAATATCACTGACACTGTCCCTGCCTATCCTTCTCTCTCCCTGCACACAAGGTTTAGCAAAGAATATCACTGGCACTGTCCCTGCCTATCCTTCTCTCTCCCTGCACACAAGGTTTAGCAAATAATATCACTGACACTGTCCTTTCCAATCGTTCTCTCTCCCTGCACACAAGGTTAATGAACAAATAACAAAGACACTGTCCCTGCCTATCCTTCTCTCTCCCTGCACACCGGAACACACTACACAAGGCCACCGCGCTGGCGGCCTTTTATAGTGTGAGGCGTGTACTAACCCCTCTGAGCTATAATTGGCCACAGGCATCCTGCCTGTGGCCAATTATGGCTCTCCTCGCTGCCGGCGCTGTGATTGGCCAAGCATGCGGGGTCACAGTGCATGCTTGGCCAATCACAGCGCTGGGATTGCACTGCAATGGCGCAGTGTATTGTGGGCCGTTCGCATCACTCGAATTTGGCGCAAACGGCCCAAATCGTTCGATCTTCGTCGAACGATCGAACAGCCGATGTTCGAGTCGAACACCGAGCTCATCCCTACTGCTAATGATACCGTTGTCATTACTAAACTCTTGTATATCGTCCCTTTTCATCCCCTCCAAGTGCTTGCATAAAATTCATGTTAGGCTAACTGGTATGTAATTCCCAGGGATGTATATTGGTCCTTTTTTAAATATTGGTCTTACATTTGCTTTTCTCCAATCATCTGGAACCATTCCAGTCAGTGTTCGTAAAAATTAGGAACAATGGTCTGGCAATTACATGACTGAGTTCCTTAAGGATCCTCGGGTGCAAGCCACTTGGTCCTGGTGACTTATGAATGTTACGTTTTTCAAGTCTATTTCTAATTCTGTCCTTTGTTAGCCATGAGGGTGCTTCCTGTGACGTGTCATGAGGATAAACATTGCAGTTTTGGTTACTGAAGCCCCCCGATTCCCTCTTGAAGACTGAGGAGAAGGATAAATTCAATTCATTTGCTATCTCTCCATCCTTAGTAACCACATTCCCTTCATCATTCTTTATGGGACCAATATGATCTGACCTCCCTTTCTTACTATTTATGTACTTAAAGAATTTCTTGGGATTTTTTTTACTTTCCTCCGCTATCTGCCTTTCGTGTTCTATCTTAGCCACCCTGATTGCACCCTTACATTTCTTGTTGCATTCTTTGTAATGTTGGAATGCTGATGATGATCCCTCAGCCTTGTATTTTTTGAAGGTGAAGGCCTTCTCCTTTGCTTTTATATGCATTTTTACATTGGAGTTAAGCCACCCAGGACTTTTATTACCTCTTTTAAATGTATTTCCTATTGGGATGCACTGGCTAATACCCTTATTTAATATGCAATAAGGGGTAGTTTCAGGTGTATACTGTGCAGGAGGCACACTACGCCCGCTGTAAGTGCTGCAGATGCCTGCCTGTGTTACACAATAGGAAAACACAGAAATAAGGGCTAGCTTCAGGTGTATATTGTGCAGGAGGCACACTACACCCACTGTAAGTGCTGCAGATGCCTGTTAGTGTAACACAAAAGAAAAAAACCACGAGCAATAAGGGGTAGCTTCAGGTGTATACTGTGCAGGAGGCACACTAGGCCCGCTGTAAGTGCTGCAGATGCCTGCCTGTGTTACACAACAGGAAAAAACAGCAATAAGGTCTAGCTTCAGGTGTATATTGTGCAGGAGGCACAATACGCCCCCAATCTAGGTGCTACAGATGCCTGTTAGTGTAATACAAAAGAAAAAAAACACAAGCAATAAGGGGTAGCTTCAGGAGTATACTGTGCAGGAGGCACATGTTATGTCCCTTAGACACGGGGTCTCTCAGAGTTTTGCTAGCAATGCTAAAGTATCTGCTCAGCAAGTTACACACAGGCCAGATGAACTTCTTAACCATGGAAGGGTTTATTACTCACTCAGAACATGATGACTTGTTACATAGAGTCCTAATACAACAGGATTCTGTCATTACCAGATGTAATCCCTTCTGTCCATCATGCTGCTGCTGCTTCCAGTCTCACACACCACTCTCACCACTTCCTGGTACAGCCCCTCCCCCATCATGCATCAGGAGAAAAAGGTGAAGGGTCACACAGTGCTTTAGCACAAACATCACAGCACACTACGCCCGCTGTAAGTGCTGCAGATGCCTGCCTGTGTTACACAACAGGAAAACACAGCAATAAGGGCTAGCTTCAGGTGTATATTGTGCAGGAGGCACACTACACCCACTGTAAGTTCTGCAGATGCCTGTTAGTGTAACACAAAAGAAAAAAACCCACAAGCAATAAGGGGTAGCTTCTGGTGTATACTGTGCAGGAGGCACACTACGCCCACTCTAAGTGCTGCAGATGCCTGTTAGTGTAACACAAAAGAAAAAAACCACAAGCAATAAGGGGTATCTTCAGGTGTATACTGTGCAGGAGGCACACTACGCCCGCTGTAAGTGCTGCAGATGCCTGCCTGTGTAACACAACAGGAAAACACAGCAATAAGGGCTAGCTTCAGGTGTATATTGTGCAGGAGGCACACTACGCCCGCTGTAAGTGCTGCAGATGCCTGCCTGTGTTACACAACAGGAAAACACAGCAATAAGGGCTAGCTTCAGGTGTATATTGTGCAGGAGGCACACTACGCCCACTCTAATGCCCTGTACACACGATCGTTTTTCATGCCGTTAAAACTGCCATTTTAAAAAATGACCCTGAAAAATGATCGTGTGTATGCTCCACAGCATTTTTAACGACGTGAAAAACGGCCATTAAAAATTCCGGACATGCTCTCTTTTTTCACGTCGTTTTTCATGTCGTTTTTTTTAACGACGTGAAAAACGATAGTGTGTATGCTTTAACGACGTGAAAAAAAAACGCGCATGCTCAGAATCAAGTATGATACGGGAGCGCTCGTTCTGGTAAAACTAGCGTTCGTAATGGAGATAGCACATTCATTACACAGTAACGGACTGAAAAGCGCAAATCGTCGCCCAACAAACTTTACTAACATGAAGGGTGGCGCCATTCGAACGGAACTTCCCCTTTATAGTGATGTCGTACGTGTTGAACGTCACTGCGCTTTGCTTGATCGTTTTTTTTAATGATGGTGTGTACGCAAGGCAGGCTTGAGAGGAAACATGAAAAAATACGAGGAGAAAAACGTCGGTTTAAAAAATGACATTAAAAACGATCGTGTGTATGGGGCATTAGTGCTGCAGATGCCTGTTAGTGTAACACAAAAGAAAAAAAACACCAGCAATAAGGGGTAGCTTCAGGTGTATACTGTGCAGGAGGCACACTACGCCCGCTGTAAGTGCTGCAGAAGCCTGCCTCTGCTACACAACAGGAAAACACAGCAATAAGGGCTAGCTTCAGGTGTATATTGTGCAGGAGGCACACTGCGCCCACTCTAAGTGCTGCAGATGCCTGTTAGTGTAACACAAAAGAAAAAAACCACCAGCAATAAGGGGTAGCTTCAGGTGTATACTGTGCAGGAGGCACACTACACACGCTGTAAGTGCTGCAGATGCCTGCCTGTGCTACACAACAGGAAAACACAGCAATAAGGGCTATCTTCAGGTGTGTATTGTGCAGGAGGCACACTACGCCTGCTGTAAGTGCTGCAGATGCCTGCCTGTGTTATACAACAGGAAAACACAGCAATAAGGGCTAGCTTCAGGTGTATATTGTGCAGGAGGCACACTACACCCACTATAAGTGCTGCAGATGCCTGTTAGTGTAACACAAAAGGAAAAAAACCACGAGCAATAAGGGGTAGCTTCAGGTGTATACTGTGCAGGAGGCACACTACGCCCGCTGTAAGTGCTGCAGATGCCTGCCTGTGTTACACAACATGAAAACACAGCAATAAGGGCTAGCTTCAGGTGTATATTGTGCAGGAGGCACACTACGCCCGCTGTAAGTGCTGCAGATGCCTGCCTGTGTTACACAACAGGAAAACACAGCAGTAAGGGCTAGCTTCAGGTGTATATTGTGCAGGAGGCACACTATGCCCGCTGTAAGTGCTGCAGATGCCTGCCTGTGTTACACAACAGGAAAACACAGCAATAAGGGCTAGCTTCAGGTGTATATTGTGCAGGAGGCACACTACACCCACTGTAAGTGCTGCAGATGCCTGTTAGTGTAACACAAAAGAAAAAAACACGAGCAATAAGGGGTAGCTTCAGGTGTATACTGTGCAGGAGGCACACAACGCCCGCTGTAAGTGCTGCAGATGCCTGCCTGTGTTACACAACAGGAAAACACAACAATAAGGGCTAGCTTCTGGTGTATATTGTGCAGGAGGCACACTACGCCCGCTGTAAGTGCTGTGGATGCCTGCCTGTGTTACACAACAGGAAAACACAGCAATAAGGGCTAGCTTCAGGTGTATATTGTGCATGAGGCACACTACACCCACTGTAAGTGCTGCAGATGCCTGTTAGTGTAACACAAAAGAAAAAAACCACCAACAATAAGGGGTAGCTTCAGGTGTATACTGTGCAGGAGGCACACTACGCCCGCTGTAAGTGCTGCAGATGCCTGCCTGTGTTACACAACAGGAAAACACAGCAATAAGGGCTAGCTTCAGGTGTATATTGTGCAGGAGGCACACTACACCCACTCTAAGTGCTGCAGATGCCTGTTAGTGTAACACAAAAGAAAAAAAGCACGAGCAATAAGGGGAAGCTTCAGGTGTATACTGTGCAGGAGGCACAATACGCACGCTGTAAGTGCTGCAGATGCCTGCCTGTGTTACACAACAGGAAAACACAGCAATAAGGGCTAGCTTCAGGTGTATATTGTGCAGGAGGCACACTACGCCCGCTGTAAGTGCTGCAGATGCCTGCCTGTGTTATACAACAGGAAAACACAGCAATAAGGGCTAGCTTCAGGTGTATATTGTGCAGGAGGCACACTACGCCCACTGTAAGTGCTGCAGATGCCTGTTAGTGTAACACAAAAGAAAATAACCACGAGCAATAAGGGGTAGCTTCAGGTGTATACTGTGCAGGAGGCACACTACACCCGCTGTAAGTGCTGCAGATGCCTGCCTGTGTTACACAACAGGAAAACACAACAATAAGGGCTAGCTTCAGGTGTATATTGTGCAGGAGGCACACTACGCCCGCTGTAAGTGCTGCAGATGCCTGCCTGTGTTACACAACAGGAAAACACAGCAATGAGGTCTAGCTTCAGGTGTATATTGTGCAGGAGGCACAATACGCCCCCACTCTAAGTGCTGCAGATGCCTGTTAGTGTAACACAAAATAAAAAAACCACAAGCAATAAGGGGTAGCTTCAGGTGTATACTGTGCAGGAGGCACACTACGCCCGCTGTAAGTGCTGCAGATGCCTGCCTGTGTTACACAACAGGAAAACACAGCAATAAGGGCTAGCTTCAGGTGTATATTGTGCAGGAGGCACACTACGCCCGCTGTAAGTGCTGCAGATGCATGCCTGTGTTACACAACAGGAAAACACAGCAATAAGGGCTAGCTTCAGGTGTATATTGTGCAGGAGGCACACTACGCCCGCTGTAAGTGCTGCAGATGCCTGCCTGTGTTACACAACAGGAAAACACAGCAATAAGGGCTAGCTTCAGGTGTATATTGTGCAGGAGGCACAATACGCCCCCACTCTAAGTGCTGCAGATGCCTGTTAGTGTAACACAAAAGAAAAAAAAACACAAGCAATAAGGGGTAGCTTCAGGTGTATACTGGGCAGGAGGCACACTACGCCCGCTGTAAGTGCTGCAGATGCCTGCCTGTGTTACACAACAGGAAAACACAGCAATAAGGGCTAGCTTCAGGTGTATATTGTGCAGGAGGCACACAACGCCCGCTGTAAGTGCTGCAGATGCCTGCCTGTGTTACACAACAGGAAAACACAGCAAGAAGGGCTAGCTTCAGGTGTATATTGTGCAGGAGGCACAATACGCCCACTCTAAGTGCTGCATATGCCTGTTAGTGTAACACAAAAGAAAAAAACACCAGCAATAAGGGGTAGCTTCAGGTTTATACTGTGCAGGAGGCACACTACGCCCGCTGTAAGTGCTGCAGATGCCTGCCTGTGCTACACAACAGGAAAACACAGCAATAAGGGCTATCTTCAGGTGTATATTGTGCAGGAGGCACACTACGCCTGCTGTAAGTGCTGCAGATGCCTGCCTGTGTTACACAACAGAAAAACACAGCAATAAGGGCTAGCTTCAGGTGTATATTGTGCAGGAGGCACACTACGCCCACTCTAAGTGCTGCATATGCCTGTTAGTGTAACACAAAAGAAAAAAAGCACGAGCAATAAGGGGAAGCTTCAGGTGTATACTGTGCAGGAGGCACAATACGCCCGCTGTAAGTGCTGCAGATGCCTGCCTGTGTTACACAACAGGAAAACACAGCAATAAGGGCTAGCTTCAGGTGTATATTGTGCAGGAGGCACACTACGCCCGCTGTAAGTGCTGCAGATGCCTGCCTGTGTTACACAACAGGAAAACACAGCAATAAGGGCTAGCTTCAGGTGTATATTGTGCAGGAGGCACACTACGCCCGCTGTAAGTGCTGCAGATGCCTGCCTGTGTTACACAACAGGAAAACACAGCAATAAGGTCTAGCTTCAGGTGTATATTGTGCAGGAGGCACAATACGCCCCCACTCTAAGTGCTGCAGATGCCTGTTAGTGTAACACAAAAGAAAAAAATCACAAGCAATAAGGGCTAGCTTCAGGTGTATATTGTGCAGGAGGCACACTACGCCCGCTGTAAGTGCTGCAGATGCCTGCCTGTGTTACACAACAGGAGAACACAGCAATAAGGGCTAGCTTCAGGTGTACATGTGCAGGAGGCACACTATGCCCGCTGTAAGTGCTGCAGATGCCTGCCTGTGTTACACAACAGGAAAACACAGCAATAAGGGCTAGCTTCAGGTGTATATTGTGCAGGAGGCAAACTACGCCCACTCTAAGTGCTGCAGATGTCTGTTAGTGTAACACAAAATAAAAAAACCACCAGCAATAAGGGGAAGCTTCAGGTGTATACTGTGCAGGAGGCACAATATGCCCGCTGTAAGTGCTGCAGATGCCTGCCTGTGTTACACAACAGGAAAACACAGCAATAAGGGCCAGCTTCAGGTGTATATTGTGCAGGAGGCACACTACGCCCGCTGTAAGTGCTGCAGATGCCTCCCTGTGTTACACAACAGGAAAACACAGCAATAAGGGCCAGCTTCAGGTGTATATTGTGCAGGAGGTACACTACGCCCACTGTAAGTGCTGCAGATGCCTGTTAGTGTAACACAAAATAAAAAAATCACGAGCAATAAGTGGTAGCTTCAGGTGTATACTGTGCAGGAGGCACACTACGCCCGCTGTAAGTGCTGCAGATGCCTGCCTGTGTTACACAACAGGAAAACACAGCAATAAGGGCTAGCTTCAGATGTATATTGTGCAGGAGGCACACTACGCCCACTGTAAGTGCTGCAGATGCCTGCCTGTGTTACACAACAGGAAAACACAGCAATAAGGGCTAGCTTCAGGTGTGTATTGTGCAGGAGGCACACTATGCCCGCTGTAAGTGCTGCAGATGCCTGCCTGTGTTACACAACAGGAAAACACAGCAATAAGGGCTAGCTTCAGGTGTATACTGTGCAGGAGGCTTAGCAAAAATGACACTGACACTGTCCCCTGCCTATCCTTTTCTGTCCCTGCATGCCAACACTCTGTAAATGCACAAGGTTTAGCAAAGAATATCACTGACACTGTCCCTGCCTATCCTTCTCTCTCCCTGCACACAAGGTTTAGCAAAGAATATCACTGACACTGTCCCTGCCTATCCTTCTCTCTCCCTGCACACAAGGTTTAGCAAAGAATATCACTGGCACTGTCCCTGCCTATCCTTCTCTCTCCCTGCACACAAGGTTTAGCAAATAATATCACTGACACTGTCCCTTCCAATCGTTCTCTCTCCCTGCACACAAGGTTAATGAACAAATAACAAAGACACTGTCCCTGCCTATCCTTCTCTCTCCCTGCACACCGGAACACACTACACAAGGCCACCGCGCTGGCGGCCTTTTATAGTGTGAGGTGTGTACTAAACCCCTCTGAGCTATAATTGGCCACAGGCATCCTGCCTGTGGCCAATTATGGCTCTCCTCGCTGCCGGCGCTGTGATTGGCCAAGCATGCGGGGTCACAGTGCATGCTTGGCCAATCACAGCGCTGGGATTGCACTGCAATGGCGCAGTGTATTGTGGGCCGTTCGCATCACTCGAATTTGGCGCAAACGGCCCAAATCGTTCGATCTTCGTCGAACGATCGAACAGCTGATGTTCGAGTCGAACACCGAGCTCATCCCTACTGCTAATGATACCGTTGTCATTACTAAACTCTTGTATATCGTCCCTTTTCATCCCCTCCAAGTGCTTGCATAAAATTCATGTTAGGCTAACTGGTATGTAATTCCCAGGGATGTATATTGGTCCTTTTTTAAATATTGGTCTTACATTTGCTTTTCTCCAATCATCTGGAACCATTCCAGTCAGTGTTCGTAAAAATTAGGAACAATGGTCTGGCAATTACATGACTGAGTTCCTTAAGGATCCTCGGGTGCAAGCCACTTGGTCCTGGTGACTTATGAATGTTACGTTTTTCAAGTCTATTTCTAATTCTGTCCTTTGTTAGCCATGAGGGTGCTTCCTGTGACGTGTCATGAGGATAAACATTGCAGTTTTGGTTACTGAAGCCCCCCGATTCCCTCTTGAAGACTGAGGAGAAGGATAAATTCAATTCATTTGCTATCTCTCCATCCTTAGTAACCACATTCCCTTCATCATTCTTTATGGGACCAATATGATCTGACCTCCCTTTCTTACTATTTATGTACTTAAAGAATTTCTTGGGATTTTTTTACTTTCCTCCGCTATCTGCCTTTCGTGTTCTATCTTAGCCACCCTGATTGCACCCTTACATTTCTTGTTGCATTCTTTGTAATGTTGGAATGCTGATGATGATCCCTCAGCCTTGTATTTTTTGAAGGTGAAGGCCTTCTCCTTTGCTTTTATATGCATTTTTACATAGGAGTTAAGCCACCCAGGACTTTTATTACCTCTTTTAAATGTATTTCCTATTGGGATGCACTGGCTAATACCCTTATTTAATATGCAATAAGGGGTAGCTTCAGGTGTATACTGTGCAGGAGGCACACTACGCCAGCTGTAAGTGCTGCAGATGCCTGCCTGTGTTACACAATAGGAAAACACAGCAATAAGGGCTAGCTTCAGGTGTATATTGTGCAGGAGGCACACTACACCCACTGTAAGTGCTGCAGATGCCTGTTAGTGTAACACAAAAGAAAAAAACCACGAGCAATAAGGGGTAGCTTCAGGTGTATACTGTGCAGGAGGCACACTAGGCCCGCTGTAAGTGCTGCAGATGCCTGCCTGTGTTACACAACAGGAAAAAACAGCAATAAGGTCTAGCTTCAGGTGTATATTGTGCAGGAGGCACAATACGCCCCCAATCTAGGTGCTGCAGATGCCTGTTAGTGTAATACAAAAGAAAAAAACCACAAGCAATAAGGGGTAGCTTCAGGAGTATACTGTGCAGGAGGCACATGTTATGTCCCTTAGACACGGGGTCTCTCAGAGTTTTGCTAGCAATGCTAAAGTATCTGCTCAGCAAGTTACACACAGGCCAGATGAACTTCTTAACCATGGAAGGGTTTATTACTCACTCAGAACATGATGACTTGTTACATAGAGTCCTAATACAACAGGATTCTGTCATTACCAGATGTAATCCCTTCTGTCCATCATGCTGCTGCTGCTTCCAGTCTCACACACCACTCTCACCACTTCCTGGTACAGCCCCTCCCCCAGCATGCATCAGGAGAAAAAGGTGAAGGGTCACACAGTGCTTTAGCACAAACATCACATCTCCTCTTTTTCCCATAAAAAAAAAAAACAATAGGAGAAACAAAAAAAATATATATATAAACATAACAAGAGAACAAAATACTCAACACATAAAATAACAAGGCAAGCAGGATCAGTTCAGCAAGTGGTATCTCCAACTCAGTTCTGTGGCTCCCGCATCACGTTATGAGACCTTTGTCTCTATTTCCTGACCTCCAAAGTGTCCTGTAAGATTTCAGTGCTTTGCCAACGAGGAGTTTGATGTCTTTGACGGGCAGACTTACGAAGTGGCACAGCACTAGGAGGGGTAGAAGCTGTCAAGGGTTCTGGAGATGTCAGTTGGTGTCCAACAGACAAATCAGTCTCTGCAACTCCAGGCACATGTCCGGGCTCCTCAGGAATATGTTTACCAACCGCTTCAGGGGTTGGTTGTAAACTTGTGGGATCATGCCAAACACCATGCCATATGTCACCAGTAGAGCCCTGAGTAGACTCTGGTGGTTGGGTAGAAAGAGAGGTCGGGTTTGTTTCAACTGGCAGGCAAATGCGCTTTCTCAATTGCGAAAGGTGTCTTCGTACACAAACGCCATTCTCCAGGCGAACAAGGTACATTCATTGTCCAAGAGGTCCATCAATAATGCCAGGAAGCCAATGAGGCAAAACTCTGTAATTCCGAAACCATACAAGACCACCAGCACGGAATCCAGGACGGCCTGGCGGAGGAGGTGTTGGTGACTGTTCCTGTGGACAAACTAAATCCAGTTTGGTGCGGAGATGCCTGCCAAACATAAGAAAAGCTGGGGACAGCCCAGTAGTAGCGTGTTTTGTGTTTTGGTACATGGTCAAGAACTCCAGAAGCTTCTCCTCTGAGAGTCCGACCTGGTCCAGGGTGGACAGTAAGTGCTTCTTAAACGTCTGCACAAACCGTTCTGTCAGCCCATTTGAGGCTGGATGATAAGGAGCTGTTCTGTAGTGTTGGATGCCCAAGCCACTGAGGAAGGATTGAAACTCATGCAATGTAAATTGAGTCCCATCGTCCGAGACTATGGCTGTTGGCAAGCCATATTGAGCAAAGTGCTTCCTTAAGACTAGAATGGTAGCAGCAGAGGTAACAGAAGGCATTTGAAAAACCTCTGGCCATTTTGAATGTGCATCTACCACGATCAAATACATTTTACCCTGGATTGGGCCAGCAAAATCAAGATGGAGTCTTGGCCATGGTTCTGTCGGCCATGGCCAAGGTAGCAGGGTTCCTTTCTTTTGGGGTCGCTGAGCTTGACAGCACCCAGGACATTGAGCCACATAATCTTCAATTGCTGTGTCCATTTGGGGCCACCAAACATAGCTCCGGGCTCGCTGCTTCATGCGCACCACACCAGGATGGCCCTCATGCAGTATCCTTAGCATGGTTGGTTGCAAATACTGAGGTATAATCACTCTGTTGCCCCACTGTAGGCAACCAGCATTAGTCACAAGCTCACATTTTCTGGCAAAGTACGGACGAAATTCACCTGGGACTTTCTCTGGCCATCCAGCCTGAACATATGAGAATATCTGAGACAGGACGGGATCTGTGACTGTATGTCTGGCAATTAAGGAGGTGGACATGCAGGATTTCGGCCTGTGTATTTCCACTATGCATACGTCTCTTGGTGAGTGGTCTCCAATTGGCAATCTGGAAAACGCATTTGCATTGCCATGGGCATCATGGGAGCGGTATCTGATAGAATAAGTATAAGCTCCCAAGAATAAAGCTTACCTTTGTAAGCGAGATGCGGTTGTTGTAGAAATTCCTTTCTGAGGGTTCAGTATTGACAACAGAGGTTTTTGGTCAGTGATAAGTGTAAACTCCCGACCATAGATGAACGTATGAAATTTTTTTGTGGCCCATACAATGGCCAAAGCTTCCTTGTCTATCTGGGAGTAGTTTTGCTCTGCTGAGGTTAAAGACCTGGAGGCAAAAGAAATGGGGCGCTCTGTGCCATCTGGCATGACATGGGAAAGCACAGCACCCAGTCCATAAGGCGAGGCGTCACAAGCCAAGGTGACGTGTTTCTTTAAATCATAGTGGACCAGAACTCGAGAAGACAGAATGAGTTCTTTAGAAAGTCGAAAAGCTTCTTCACATTTGGCTGTCCATATCCATTTAGCTCTTGCATCCAGTAAGCGATGTAATGGGTAAAGCTGGTGTGCTAGGTTCGGCAAGAAACGGTGGTAGTAATTTAGGAGGCCAAGGTAGGACCTGAGCTGTGTGACATTCTGGGGAGTAGGGGCATGGGTAAGGGCTTTAACCTTTTCTTCAGTATTGTGTAACCCATGTCTGTCCACAGTGTGAGCACAAAATTCCAGTCGAGACTTTAGAAATTCGCATTTTGAAAGATTGACGCGTAAACCATACCTTTGGAGTCTCTCTAGCACAGCTTCAACATTCTTTCTGTGTTCTTCATCAGTGGGACCAGTGATGAGCATGTCATCTAGTAGACATTGAGTGAAAGGTATGCCTGCCAGGACCTCATCCATGATTCGCTGCCAGATGGCTGGAGCTGGGGTTATGCCAAAAACCATGCGGTTATATTGGAATAATCCTTTATGAGTGTTAATGGTCAACAGATGGCGTGAATCTGGGTGTACTTGCAGTTGCAGGTAAGCTTGCTTTAAGTCTATTTTTGTAAACGTTTGCCCCCCAGCCAATGAGCTAAATAGATCTTCAAGTCGAGGCAATGGGTATTGATCCACAAGAAGTTGGTTGTTCAGGGCAACCCTGAAATCTCCACAAATTCTAATGTCTCCATTCTTTTTCTTGACAGGCACAATTGGCGATGCCCATTCACTTCTATCAACTTTAGTTATGATCTTTTCAGCCAATAGGTGGTCCAGCTCTGCTTTCACTTTCTTTCTCAAGGCAAAAGGTACTGATCTTGCCTTACAAAAACGAGGTGTAGCACCCGGCTTCAAGAGGAGGTGGGCCATTTTTCCTTTTACTGTGCCCAAAGAGTCCTCAAAGACCCCCTTAAAGCGTGACTTCAGGGATTCCACCCAATGGTCTACCTCAGAAAGCAATGTACATTGGGCAATGGCAAGAGGAGGCATGCCCAGGGCTTTGATCCGGTCCCTACCGTACAGCAGAGGACCTCCTTTATTGACAACATAAAGGCGTAGAGTTTGACTGCGGTTGCCTAATGTAACAAGGGGTTTCACATAACCCAAGGGCTGTAGTAGTTCCTTGCTGTAGGTTTGTAGCGTGAGATTTGTAGGTTGGAGCGGTAAGGACAGACCCGATGCCTTTAAATCAGTCCATGAAATGACAGACACTGCCGCCCCTGTATCAACATTCATGGAGACAGGACAGCCATTGAGTGTGACATCCACTTTAATCGCAGGAGTATTCCCAGCTACCCGAAACAGTCCAACATGCTGGACACAGGTTTCCTCATCAGAGCTGGAGCCGTGATTGTCAGTATCCATATGAAATGTCTGTTTACGTTTAACTTTTGTGGTAGTGTTCGGGGAGCATGAGCTGTGGCAAACACGCCCAATATGGCCAGTCTTTCCACAAAGAAAACAAATGACATCCTTGAACTTGCAAGCAGGTGCACTGTGAGTAGTGTTACCACAATGGTAGCAAGTTGGTGTCCTAGAGACAGAAGAATTAGGGTGGCGAGGTTTAGGAAGATTTGGGGACGGCCGTCTTGGGTGTCGGGTGATAGCAGAGTGGAATATTTCCTCTCCCTGGCTTGCAGGAGTTTCAGGTGGTGCCTTCAGTAGGGTGGCGTCCCGTGTAGCCAACTCCATGACCGTAGCAAGGTCAGTGGCTTTCGTCAGAGTCAAGTCGGGTTCTGTGAGTAAGCGTTTCTGTATGGCTGGGTCGCAGAGTCCCATGACAAACATGTCACGGAGAGCCGTCTGCAGGTAGTCTCCAAACTGACAAGTGGCAGCTAGTTTACGTAAAGCAATGATATAAGTCTTTATGTCCTCCCCGACATGCTGCCTTCTACTGTAGAATTTAAACCGCTCTGCAATCTCTAATGGCTTTGGGTTGTAGTGCTCATGTAGCTTCTGAATTAACTCAGGCAGGGGCTTAGAGGCCGGCTTGTCTGGAGAAATTAGGTCTCTGAGAGTGCCATATGCAGCTTGACCCAATATTGTGAGGAAAACTGCAACTTTCTTTTCTGCAGCCACACTATTTGCTTCCATATACTGCTCCAGCCTCTCCACCCAGGAACTCCATGATTCAGCAGCAGGATCAAATGGTTGAATAAACCCTATGAAGGCCATGTGTGCTAAAATCCACAATCCTCGTCGCCACTGTTATGTCCCTTAGACACGGGGTCTCTCAGAGTTTTGCTAGCAATGCTAAAGTATCTGCTCAGGAAGTTACACACAGGCCAGATGAACTTCTTAACCATGGAAGGGTTTATTACTCACTCAGAACATGATGACTTGTTACATAGAGTCCTAATACAACAGGATTCTGTCATTACCAGATGTAATCCCTTCTGTCCATCATGCTGCTGCTGCTTCCAGTCTCACACACCACTCTCACCACTTCCTGGTACAGCCCCTCCCCCATCATGCATCAGGAGAAAAAGGTGAAGGGTCACACAGTGCTTTAGCACAAACATCACAGCACACTACGCCCGCTGTAAGTGCTGCAGATGCCTGCCTGTGTTACACAACAGGAAAACACAGCAATAAGGGCTAGCTTCAGGTGTATATTGTGCAGGAGGCACACTACACCCACTGTAAGTTCTGCAGATGCCTGTTAGTGTAACACAAAAGAAAAAAACCCACAAGCAATAAGGGGTAGCTTCTGGTGTATACTGTGCAGGAGGCACACTACGCCCACTCTAAGTGCTGCAGATGCCTGTTAGTGTAACACAAAAGAAAAAAACCACAAGCAATAAGGGGTATCTTCAGGTGTATACTGTGCAGGAGGCACACTACGCCCGCTGTAAGTGCTGCAGATGCCTGCCTGTGTAACACAACAGGAAAACACAGCAATAAGGGCTAGCTTCAGGTGTATATTGTGCAGGAGGCACACTACGCCCGCTGTAAGTGCTGCAGATGCCTGCCTGTGTTACACAACAGGAAAACACAGCAATAAGGGCTAGCTTCAGGTGTATATTGTGCAGGAGGCACACTACGCCCACTCTAATGCCCTGTACACACGATCGTTTTTCATGCCGTTAAAACTACTATTTTAAAAAATGACCCTGAAAAATGATCGTGTGTATGCTCCAGAGCATTTTTAACGACGTGAAAAACGGCCATTAAAAATTCCGGACATGCTCTCTTTTTTCACGTCGTTTTTCATGTCGTTTTTTTTAACGACGTGAAAAACGATAGTGTGTATGCTTTAACGACGTGAAAAAAAAACGCGCATGCTCAGAATCAAGTATGATACGGGAGCGCTCGTTCTGGTAAAACTAGCGTTCGTAATGGAGATAGCACATTCATTACACAGTAACGGACTGAAAAGCGCAAATCGTCGCCCAACAAACTTTACTAACATGAAGGGTGGCGCCATTCGAACGGAACTTCCCCTTTATAGTGATGTCGTACGTGTTGAACGTCACTGCGCTTTGCTTGATCGTTTTTTTTAATGATGGTGTGTACGCAAGGCAGGCTTGAGAGGAAACATGAAAAAAAACAAGGAGAAAAACGTTGGTTTAAAAAATGACATTAAAAACGATCGTGTGTATGGGGCATTAGTGCTGCAGATGCCTGTTAGTGTAACACAAAAGAAAAAAAACACCAGCAATAAGGGGTAGCTTCAGGTGTATACTGTGCAGGAGGCACACTACGCCCGCTGTAAGTGCTGCAGATGCCTGCCTCTGCTACACAACAGGAAAACACAGCAATAAGGGCTATCTTCAGGTGTATATTGTGCAGGAGGCACACTACGCCTGCTGTAAGTCCTGCAGATGCCTGCCTGTGTTACACAACAGAAAAACACAGCAATAAGGGCTAGCTTCAGGTGTATATTGTGCAGGAGGCACACTACGCCCACTCTAAGTGCTGCAGATGCCTGTTAGTGTAACACAAAAGAAAAAAATCACAAGCAATAAGGGGAAGCTTCAGGTGTATACTGTGCAGGAGGCACACTACGCCCGCTGTAAGTGCTGCAGATGCTTGCCTCTGCTACACAACAGGAAAACACAGCAATAAGGGCTATCTTCAGGTGTATATTGTGCAGGAGGCACACTACGCCTGCTGTAAGTGCTGCAGATGCCTGCCTGTGTTACACAACAGGAAAACACAGCAATAAGGGCTAGCTTCAGGTGTATATTGTGCAGGAGGCACACTACGTCCGCTGTAAGTGCTGCAGATGCCTGCCTGTGTTACACAACAGGAAAACACAACAATAAGGGCTAGCTTCAGGTGTATATTGTGCAGGAGGCACACTACGCCCGCTGTAAGTGCTGCAGATGCCTGCCTGTGTTACACAACAGGAAAACACAGCAATAAGGGCTAGCTTCAGGTGTATATTGTGCAGGAGGCACACTACGCCCACTCTAAGTGCTGCAGATGCCTGTTAGTGTAACACAAAAGAAAAAAACCACCAGCAATAAGGGGTAGCTTCAGGTGTATACTGTGCAGGAGGCACACTACGCACGCTGTAAGTGCTGCAGATGCCTGCCTGTGCTACACAACAGGAAAACACAGCAATAAGGGCTATCTTCAGGTGTGTATTGTGCAGGAGGCACACTACGCCTGCTGTAAGTGCTGCAGATGCCTGCCTGTGTTACACAACAGGAAAACACAGCAATAAGGGCTAGCTTCAGGTGTATATTGTGCAGGAGGCACACTACACCCACTGTAAGTGCTGCAGATGCCTGTTAGTGTAACACAAAAGGAAAAAATCCACGAGCAATAAGGGGTAGCTTCAGGTGTATACTGTGCAGGAGGCACACTACGCCCGCTGTAAGTGCTGCAGATGCCTGCCTGTGTTACACAACATGAAAACACAGCAATAAGGGCTAGCTTCAGGTGTATATTGTGCAGGAGGCACACTACGCCCGCTGTAAGTGCTGCAGATGCCTGCCTGTGTTACACAACAGGAAAACACAGCAGTAAGGGCTAGCTTCAGGTGTATATTGTGCAGGAGGCACACTACGCCCGCTGTAAGTGCTGCAGATGCCTGCCTGTGTTACACAACAGGAAAACACAGCAATAAGGGCTAGCTTCAGGTGTATATTGTGCAGGAGGCACACTACGTCCGCTGTAAGTGCTGCAGATGCCTGCCTGTGTTACACAACAGGAAAACACAACAATAAGGGCTAGCTTCAGGTGTATATTGTGCAGGAGGCACACTACGCCCGCTGTAAGTGCTGCAGATGCCTGCCTGTGTTACACAACAGGAAAACACAGCAATAAGGGCTAGCTTCAGGTGTATATTGTGCAGGAGGCACACTACGCCCACTCTAAGTGCTGCAGATGCCTGTTAGTGTAACACAAAAGAAAAAAAACACCAGCAATAAGGGGTAGCTTCAGGTGTATACTGTGCAGGAGGCACACTACGCACGCTGTAAGTGCTGCAGATGCCTGCCTGTGCTACACAACAGGAAAACACAGCAATAAGGGCTATCTTCAGGTGTGTATTGTGCAGGAGGCACACTACGCCTGCTGTAAGTGCTGCAGATGCCTGCCTGTGTTACACAACAGGAAAACACAGCAATAAGGGCTAGCTTCAGGTGTATATTGTGCAGGAGGCACACTACACCCACTGTAAGTGCTGCAGGTGCCTGTTAGTGTAACACAAAAGGAAAAAAACCACGAGCAATAAGGGGTAGCTTCAGGTGTATACTGTGCAGGAGGCACACTACGCCCGCTGTAAGTGCTGCAGATGCCTGCCTGTGTTACACAACATGAAAACACAGCAATAAGGGCTAGCTTCAGGTGTATATTGTGCAGGAGGCACACTACGCCCGCTGTAAGTGCTGCAGATGCCTGCCTGTGTTACACAACAGGAAAACACAGCAGTAAGGGCTAGCTTCAGGTGTATATTGTGCAGGAGGCACACTACGCCCGCTGTAAGTGCTGCAGATGCCTGCCTGTGTTACACAACAGGAAAACACAGCAATAAGGGCTAGCTTCAGGTGTATATTGTGCAGGAGGCACACTACACCCACTGTAAGTGCTGCAGATGCCTGTTAGTGTAACACAAAAGAAAAAAACACGAGCAATAAGGGGTAGCTTCAGGTGTATACTGTGCAGGAGGCACACAACGCCCACTGTAAGTGCTGCAGATGCCTGCCTGTGTTACACAACAGGAAAACACAACAATAAGGGCTAGCTTCTGGTGTATATTGTGCAGGAGGCACACTACGCCCGCTGTAAGTGCTGTGGATGCCTGCCTGTGTTACACAACAGGAAAACACAGCAATAAGGGCTAGTTTCAGGTGTATATTGTGCAGGAGGCACACTACGCCCACTCTAAGTGCTGCAGATGCCTGTTAGTGTAACACAAAAGAAAAAAACCACCAGCAATAAGGGGTAGCTTCAGGTGTATACTGTGCAGGAGGCACACTACGCCCGCTGTAAGTGCTGCAGATGCCTGCCTGTGTTACACAACAGTTAAACACAGCAATAAGGGCTAGCTTCAGGTGTATATTGTGCAGGAGGCACACTACGCCTGCTGTAAGTGCTGCAGATGCCTGCCTGTGTTACACAACAGAAAAACACAGCAATAAGGGCTAGCTTCAGGTGTATATTGTGCAGGAGGCACACTACACCCACTCTAAGTGCTGCAGATGCCTGTTAGTGTAACACAAAAGAAAAAAAGCACGAGCAATAAGGGGAAGCTTCAGGTGTATACTGTGCAGGAGGCACAATACGCACGCTGTAAGTGCTGCAGATGCCTGCCTGTGTTACACAACAGGAAAACACAGCAATAAGGGCTAGCTTTAGGTGTATATTGTGCAGGAGGCACACTACGCCCGCTGTAAGTGCTGCAGATGCCTGCCTGTGTTATACAACAGGAAAACACAGCAATAAGGGCTAGCTTCAGGTGTATATTGTGCAGGAGGCACACTACGCCCACTGTAAGTGCTGCAGATGCCTGTTAGTGTAACACAAAAGAAAATAACCACGAGCAATAAGGGGTAGCTTCAGGTGTATACTGTGCAGAAGGCACACTACACCCGCTGTAAGTGCTGCAGATGCCTGCCTGTGTTACACAACAGGAAAACACAACAATAAGGGCTAGCTTCAGGTGTATATTGTGCAGGAGGCACACTACGCCCGCTGTAAGTGCTGCAGATGCCTGCCTGTGTTACACAACAGGAAAACACAGCAATAAGGGCTAGCTTCAGGTGTATATTGTGCAGGAGGCACACTACGCCCACTCTAATGCCCTGTACACACGATCGTTTTTCATGCCGTTAAAACTGCCATTTTAAAAAATGACCCTGAAAAATGATCGTGTGTATGCTCCAGAGCATTTTTAACGACGTGAAAAACGGCCATTAAAAATTCCGGACATGCTCTCTTTTTTCACGTCGTTTTTCATGTCGTTTTTTTTAACGACGTGAAAAACGATAGTGTGTATGCTTTAACGACGTGAAAAAAAACGCGCATGCTCAGAATCAAGTATGATACGGGAGCGCTCGTTCTGGTAAAACTAGCGTTCGTAATGGAGATAGCACATTCATTACACAGTAACGGACTGAAAAGCGCAAATCGTCGCCCAACAAACTTTACTAACATGAAGGGTGGCGCCATTCGAACGGAACTTCCCCTTTATAGTGATGTCGTACGTGTTGAACGTCACTGCGCTTTGCTTGATCGTTTTTGTTAATGATGGTGTGTACGCAAGGCAGGCTTGAGAGGAAACATGAAAAAAAACGAGGAGAAAAACGTCGGTTTAAAAAATGACATTAAAAACGATCGTGTGTATGGGGCATTAGTGCTGCAGATGCCTGTTAGTGTAACACAAAAGAAAAAAAACACCAGCAATAAGGGGTAGCTTCAGGTGTATACTGTGCAGGAGGCACACTACGCCCGCTGTAAGTGCTTCAGATGCCTGCCTCTGCTACACAACAGGAAAACACAGCAATAAGGGCTATCTTCAGGTGTATATTGTGCAGGAGGCACACTACGCCTGCTGTAAGTGCTGCAGATGCCTGCCTGTGTTACACAACAGAAAAACACAGCAATAAGGGCTAGCTTCAGGTGTATATTGTGCAGGAGGCACACTACGCCCACTCTAAGTGCTGCAGATGCCTGTTAGTGTAACACAAAAGAAAAAAATCACAAGCAATAAGGGGAAGCTTCAGGTGTATACTGTGCAGGAGGCACACTACGCCCGCTGTAAGTGCTGCAGATGCCTGCCTCTGCTACACAACAGGAAAACACAGCAATAAGGGCTATCTTCAGGTGTATATTGTGCAGGAGGCACACTACGCCTGCTGTAAGTGCTGCAGATGCCTGCCTGTGTTACACAACAGGAAAACACAGCAATAAGGGCTAGCTTCAGGTGTATATTGTGCAGGAGGCACACTACGTCCGCTGTAAGTGCTGCAGATGCCTGCCTGTGTTACACAACAGGAAAACACAACAATAAGGGCTAGCTTCAGGTGTATATTGTGCAGGAGGCACACTACGCCCGCTGTAAGTGCTGCAGATGCCTGCCTGTGTTACACAACAGGAAAACACAGCAATAAGGGCTAGCTTCAGGTGTATATTGTGCAGGAGGCACACTACGCCCACTCTAAGTGCTGCAGATGCCTGTTAGTGTAACACAAAATAAAAAAAACACCAGCAATAAGGGGTAGCTTCAGGTGTATACTGTGCAGGAGGCACACTACGCACGCTGTAAGTGCTGCAGATGCCTGCCTGTGCTACACAACAGGAAAACACAGCAATAAGGGCTATCTTCAGGTGTGTATTGTGCAGGAGGCACACTACGCCTGCTGTAAGTGCTGCAGATGCCTGCCTGTGTTACACAACAGGAAAACACAGCAATAAGGGCTAGCTTCAGGTGTATATTGTGCAGGAGGCACACTACACCCACTGTAAGTGCTGCAGATGCCTGTTAGTGTAACACAAAAGGAAAAAAACCACGAGCAATAAGGGGTAGCTTCAGGTGTATACTGTGCAGGAGGCACACTACGCCCGCTGTAAGTGCTGCAGATGCCTGCCTGTGTTACACAACATGAAAACACAGCAATAAGGGCTAGCTTCAGGTGTATATTGTGCAGGAGGCACACTACGCCCGCTGTAAGTGCTGCAGATGCCTGCCTGTGTTACACAACAGGAAAACACAGCAGTAAGGGCTAGCTTCAGGTGTATATTGTGCAGGAGGCACACTACGCCCGCTGTAAGTGCTGCAGATGCCTAACTGTGTTACACAACAGGAAAACACAGCAATAAGGGCTAGCTTCAGGTGTATATTGTGCAGGAGGCACACTACACCCACTGTAAGTGCTGCAGATGCCTGTTAGTGTAACACAAAAGAAAAAAACACGAGCAATAAGGGGTAGCTTCAGGTGTATACTGTGCAGGAGGCACACAACGCCCGCTGTAAGTGCTGCAGATGCCTGCCTGTGTTACACAACAGGAAAACACAACAATAAGGGCTAGCTTCTGGTGTATATTGTGCAGGAGGCACACTACGCCCGCTGTAAGTGCTGTGGATGCCTGCCTGTGTTACACAACAGGAAAACACAGCAATAAGGGCTAGTTTCAGGTGGATATTGTGCAGGAGGCACACTACGCCCACTCTAAGTGCTGCAGATGCCTGTTAGTGTAACACAAAAGAAAAAAAACACCAGCAATAAGGGGTAGCTTCAGGTGTATACTGTGCAGGAGGCACACTACGCCCGCTGTAAGTGCTGCAGATGCCTGCCTGTGTTACACAACAGGAAAACACAGCAATAAGGGCTAGCTTCAGGTGTATATTGTGCAGGAGGCACACTACGCCTGCTGTAAGTGCTGCAGATGCCTGCCTGTGTTACACAACAGAAAAACACAGCAATAAGGGCTAGCTTCAGGTGTATATTGTGCAGGAGGCACACTACACCCACTCTAAGTGCTGCAGATGCCTGTTAGTGTAAAACAAAAGAAAAAAAGCACGAGCAATAAGGGGAAGCTTCAGGTGTATACTGTGCAGGAGGCACAATACGCATGCTGTAAGTGCTGCAGATGCCTGCCTGTGTTACACAACAGGAAAACACAGCAATAAGGGCTAGCTTCAGGTGTATATTGTGCAGGAGGCACACTACGCCCGCTGTAAGTGCTGCAGATGCCTGCCTGTGTTACACAACAGAAAAACACAGCAATAAGGGCTAGCTTCAGGTGTATATTGTGCAGGAGGCACACTACGCCCACTCTAAGTGCTGCATATGCCTGTTAGTGTAACACAAAAGAAAAAAAGCACGAGCAATAAGGGGAAGCTTCAGGTGTATACTGTGCAGGAGGCACAATACGCCCGCTGTAAGTGCTGCAGATGCCTGCCTGTGTTACACAACAGGAAAACACAGCAATAAGGGCTAGCTTCAGGTGTATATTGTGCAGGAGGCACACTACGCCCGCTGTAAGTGCTGCAGATGCCTGCCTGTGTTACACAACCAGAAAACACAGCAATAAGGGCTAGCTTCAGGTGTATATTGTGCAGGAGGCACACTACGCCCGCTGTAAGTGCTGCAGATGCCTGCCTGTGTTACACAACAGGAAAACACAGCAATAAGGGCTAGCTTCAGGTGTATATTGTGCAGGAGGCACACTACACCCACTGTAAGTGCTGCAGATGCCTGTTAGTGTAACACAAAATAAAAAAAACACGAGCAATAAGGGGTAGCTTCAGGTGTATACTGTGCAGGAGGCACACTACGCCCGCTGTAAGTGCTGCAGATGCCTGCCTGTGTTACACAACAGGAAAACACAGCAATAAGGTCTAGCTTCAGGTGTATATTGTGCAGGAGGCACACTACGCCCGCTGTAAGTGCTGCAGATGCCTGCCTGTGTTACACAACAGGAAAACACAGCAATAAGGTCTAGCTTCTGGTGTATATTGTGCAGGAGGCACAATACGCCCCCACTCTAAGTGCTGCAGATGCCTGTTAGTGTAACACAAAAGAAAAAAAACACAAGCAATAAGGGGTAGCTTCAGGTGTATACTGTGCAGGAGGCACACTACGCCCGCTATAAGTGCTGCAGATGCCTGCCTGTTTTACACAACAGGAAAACACAGCAATAAGGGCTATCTTCAGGTGTATATTGTGCAGGAGGTACACTACGCCCGCTGTAAGTGCTGCAGATGCCTGTTAGTGTAACACAAAAGAAAAAAAGCACAAGCAATAAGGGGAAGCTTCAGGTGTATACTGTGCAGGAGGCACAATACGCCCACTGTAAGTGCTGCAGATGCCTGCCTGTGTTACACAACAGGAAAACACAGCAATAAGGGCTAGCTTCAGGTGTATATTGTGCAGGAGGCACACTACGCCCACTGTAAGTGCTGCAGATGCCTGCCTGTGTTATACAACAGGAAAACACAGCAATAAGGGTTAGCTTCAGGTTTATATTGTGCAGGAGGCAAACTACACCCACTGTAAGTGCTGCAGATGCCTGCCTGTGTTACACTACAGGAAAATAAAGCAATAAGGGCTAGCTTCAGGTGTATATTGTGCAGGAGGCACACTACGCCCACTGTAAGTGCTGCAGATGCCTGTTAGTGTAACACAAAAGAAAAAAACCACAAGCAATAAGGGGTAGCTTCAGGTGTATACTGTGCAGGAGGCACACTACGCCCGCTGTAAGTGCTGCAGATGTCTGCCTATGTAACACAACAGGAAAACACAACAATAAGGACTAGCTTCAGGTGTATATTGTGCAGGAGGCACACTACGCCCGCTGTAAGTGCTGCAGATGCCTGCCTGTGTTACACAACAGGAAAACACAGCAATAAGGGCTAGCTTCAGGTGTATATTGTGCAGGAGGCACACTATGCCCACACTAAGTGCTGCATATGCCTGTTAGTGTAACACAAAAGAAAAAAACCACCAGCAATAAGGGGTAGCTTCAGGTGTATACTGTGCAGGAGGCACAATACGCCCGCTGTAAGTGCTGCAGATGCCTGCCTGTGTTACACAACAGGAAAACACAGCAATAAGGGCTAGCTTCAGGTGTATATTGTGCAGGAGGCACACTACGCCCGCTGTAAGTGCTGCAGATGCCTGCCTGTGTTACACAACAGGAAAACACAGCAATAAGGGCTAGCTTCAGGTGTATATTGTGCAGGAGGCACACTACGCCCGCTGTAAGTGCTGCAGATGCCTGCCTGTGTTACACAACAGGAAAACACAGCAATAAGGGCTAGCTTCAGGTGTATATTGTGCAGGAGGCACACTACACCCACTGTAAGTGCTGCAGATGCCTGTTAGTGTAACACAAAAGAAAAAAACCACGAGCAATAAGGGGTAGCTTCAGGTGTATACTGTACAGGAGGCACAATACGCCCCCACTCTAAGTGCTGCAGATGCCTGTTAGTGTAACACAAAAGAAAAAACCACCAGCAATAAGGGGTAGCTTCAGGTGTATACTGTGCAGGAGGCACACTACGCCCGCTGTAAGTGCTGCAGATGCCTGCCTGTGTTACACAACAGGAAAACACAGCAATAAGGGCTATCTTCAGGTGTATATTGTGCAGGAGGCACACTACGCCTGCTGTAAGTGCTGCAGATGCCTGCCTGTGTTACACAACAGAAAAACACAGCAATAAGGGCTAGCTTCAGGTGTATATTGTGCAGGAGGCACACTACGCCCACTCTAAGTGCTGCATATGCCTGTTAGTGTAACACAAAAGAAAAAAAGCATGAGCAATAAGGGGAAGCTTCAGGTGTATACTGTGCAGGAGGCACAATACGCCCGCTGTAAGTGCTGCAGATGCCTGCCTGTGTTACACAACAGGAAAACACAACAATAAGGGCTAGCTTCTGGTGTATATTGTGCAGGAGGCACACTACGCCCTCTGTAAGTGCTGCGGATGCCTGCCTGTGTTACACAACAGGAAAACACAGCAATAAGGGCTAGCTTCAGGTGTATATTGTGCAGGAGGCACACTACGCCCACTCAAAGTGCTGCAGATGCCTGTTAGTGTAACACAAAAGAAAAAAACCACCAGCAATAAGGGGTAGCTTCAGGTGTAGACTGTGCAGGAGGCACACTACGCCCACTGTAAGTGCTGCCGATGCCTGCCTGTGTTACACAACAGGAAAACACAGCAATAAGGGCTATCTTCAGGTGTATATTGTGCAGGAGGCACACTACGCCTGCTGTAAGTGCTGCAGATGCCTGCCTGTAGAAAAACACAGCAATAAGGGCTAGCTTCAGGTGTATATTGTGCAGGAGGCACACTACGCCCACTGTAAGTGCTGCAGATGCCTGTTAGTGTAACACAAAAGAAAAAAAAACACGAGCAATAAGGGGTAGCTTCAGGTGTATACTGTGCAGGAGGCACACTACGCCCGCTGTAAGTGCTGCAGATGCCTGCCTGTGTTACACAACAGGAAAACACAACAATAAGGGCTAGCATCTGGTGTATATTGTGCAGGAGGCACACTACGCCCGCTGTAAGTGCTGCGGATGCCTGCCTGTGTTACACAACAGGAAAACACAGCAATAAGGGCTAGCTTCAGGTGTATATTGTGCAGGAGGCACACTACGCCCACTCTAAGTGCTGCAGATGCCTGTTAGTGTAACACAAAAGAAAAAAACCACCAGCAATAAGGGGTAGCTTCAGGTGTATACTGTGCAGGAGGCACACTACGCCCACTGTAAGTGCTGCAGATGCCTGCCTGTGTTACACAACAGGAAAACACAGCAATAAGGGCTATCTTCAGGTGTATATTGTGCAGGAGGCACACTACGCCTGCTGTAAGTGCTGCAGATGCCTGCCTGTAGAAAAACACAGCAATAAGGGCTAGCTTCAGGTGTATATTGTGCAGGAGGCACACTACGCCCACTCTAAGTGCTGCAGATGCCTGTTAGTGTAACACAAAAGAAAAAAACACGAGCAATAAGGGGTAGCTTCAGGTGTATACTGTGCAGGAGGCACACTACGCCCGCTGTAAGTGCTGCAGATGCCTGCCTGTGTTACACAACAGGAAAACACAACAATAAGGGCTAGCTTCTGGTGTATATTGTGCAGGAGGCACACTACGCCCGCTGTAAGTGCTGCGGATGCCTGCCTGTGTTACACAACAGGAAAACACAGCAATAAGGGCTAGCTTCAGGTGTATATTGTACAGGAGGCACACTACGCCCACTCTAAGTGCTGCAGATGCCTGTTAGTGTAAAACAAAAGAAAAAACCACCAGCAATAAGGGGTAGCTTCAGGTGTATACTGTGCAGGAGGCACACTACGCCCACTGTAAGTGCTGCAGATGCCTGCCTGTGTTACACAACAGGAAAACACAGCAATAAGGGCTATCTTCAGGTGTATATTGTGCAGGAGGCACACTACGCCTGCTGTAAGTGCTGCAGATGCCTGCCTGTGTTACACAACAGGAAAACACAGCAATAAGGGCTAGCTTCAGGTGTATATTGTGTAGGAGGCACACTACGCCCGCTGTAAGTGCTGCAGATGCCTGCCTGTGTTACACAACAATAAAACACAGCAATAAGGGCTAGCTTCAGGTGTATATTGTGCAGGAGGCACACTACGCCTGCTGTAAGTGCTGCAGATGCCTGCCTGTGTTACACAACAGAAAAACACAGCAATAAGGGCTAGCTTCAGGTGTATATTGTGCAGCAGGCACACTACGCCCACTCTAAGTGCTGCAGATGCCTGTTAGTGTAACACAAAAGAAAAAAAGCACGAGCAATAAGGGGAAGCTTCAGGTGTATACTGTGCAGGAGGCACAATACGCCCGCTGTAAGTGCTGCAGATGCCTGCCTGTGTTACACAACAGGAAAACACAGCAATAAGGGCTAGCTTCAGGTGTATATTGTGCAGGAGGCACACTACGCCCGCTGTAAGTGCTGCAGATGCCTGCCTGTGTTACACAACAGGAAAACACAGCGATAAGGGCTAGCTTCAGGTGTATATTGTGCAGGAGGCACACTACGCCCGCTGTAAGTGCTGCAGATGCCTGCCTGTGTTACACTACAGGAAAATACAGCAATAAGGGCTAGCTTCAGGTGTATATTGTGCAGGAGGCACACTACGCCCACTGTAAGTGCTGGAGATGCCAGTTAGTGTAACACAAAAGAAAAAAACCACGAGCAATAAGGGGTAGCTTCAGGTGTATATTGTGCAGGAGGCACACTACGCCCGCTGTAAGTGCTGCAGATGCCTGCCTGTGTTACACAACAGGAAATTGCAACAATAAGGGCTAGCTTCAGGTGTATATTGTGCAGGAGGCACACTACGCCCGCTGTAAGTGCTGCGGATGCCTGCCTGTGTTACATAACAGGAAAACACAGCAATAAGGGCTAGCTTCAGGTGTATATTGTGCAGGAGGCACACTACGCCCACTCAAAGTGCTGCAGATGCCTGTTAGTGTAACACAAAAGAAAAAAACCACCAGCAATAAGGGGTAGCTTCAGGTGTAGACTGTGCAGGAGGCACACTACGCCCACTGTAAGTGCTGCAGATGCCTGCCTGTGTTACACAACAGGAAAACACAGCAATAAGGGCTATCTTCAGGTGTATATTGTGCAGGAGGCACACTACGCCTGCTGTAAGTGCTGCAGATGCCTGCCTGTAGAAAAACACAGCAATAAGGGCTAGCTTCAGGTGTATATTGTGCAGGAGGCACACTACGCCCACTGTAAGTGCTGCAGATGCCTGTTAGTGTAACACAAAAGAAAAAAAGCACAAGCAATAAGGGGAAGCTTCAGGTGTATACTGTGCAGGAGGCACACTACGCCCGCTGTAAGTGCTGCAGATGTCTGCCTATGTAACACAACAGGAAAACACAACAATAAGGACTAGCTTCAGGTGTATATTGTGCAGGAGGCACACTACGCCCGCTGTAAGTGCTGCAGATGCCTGCCTGTGTTACACAACAGGAAAACACAGCAATAAGGGCTAGCTTCAGGTGTATATTGTGCAGGAGGCACACTATGCCCACACTAAGTGCTGCATATGCCTGTTAGTGTAACACAAAAGAAAAAAACCACCAGCAATAAGGGGTAGCTTCAGGTGTATACTGTGCAGGAGGCACAATACGCCCGCTGTAAGTGCTGCAGATGCCTGCCTGTGTTACACAACAGGAAAACACAGCAATAAGGGCTAGCTTCAGGTGTATATTGTGCAGGAGGCACACTACGCCCGCTGTAAGTGCTGCAGATGCCTGCCTGTGTTACACAACAGGAAAACACAGCAATAAGGGCTAGCTTCAGGTGTATATTGTGCAGGAGGCACACTACGCCCGCTGTAAGTGCTGCAGATGCCTGCCTGTGTTACACAACAGGAAAACACAGCAATAAGGGCTAGCTTCAGGTGTATATTGTGCAGGAGGCACACTACACCCACTGTAAGTGCTGCAGATGCCTGTTAGTGTAACACAAAAGAAAAAAACCACGAGCAATAAGGGGTAGCTTCAGGTGTATACTGTACAGGAGGCACAATACGCCCCCACTCTAAGTGCTGCAGATGCCTGTTAGTGTAACACAAAAGAAAAAACCACCAGCAATAAGGGGTAGCTTCAGGTGTATACTGTGCAGGAGGCACACTACGCCCGCTGTAAGTGCTGCAGATGCCTGCCTGTGTTACACAACAGGAAAACACAGCAATAAGGGCTATCTTCAGGTGTATATTGTGCAGGAGGCACACTACGCCTGCTGTAAGTGCTGCAGATGCCTGCCTGTGTTACACAACAGAAAAACACAGCAATAAGGGCTAGCTTCAGGTGTATATTGTGCAGGAGGCACACTACGCCCACTCTAAGTGCTGCATATGCCTGTTAGTGTAACACAAAAGAAAAAAAGCATGAGCAATAAGGGGAAGCTTCAGGTGTATACTGTGCAGGAGGCACAATACGCCCGCTGTAAGTGCTGCAGATGCCTGCCTGTGTTACACAACAGGAAAACACAACAATAAGGGCTAGCTTCTGGTGTATATTGTGCAGGAGGCACACTACGCCCTCTGTAAGTGCTGCGGATGCCTGCCTGTGTTACACAACAGGAAAACACAGCAATAAGGGCTAGCTTCAGGTGTATATTGTGCAGGAGGCACACTACGCCCACTCAAAGTGCTGCAGATGCCTGTTAGTGTAACACAAAAGAAAAAAACCACCAGCAATAAGGGGTAGCTTCAGGTGTAGACTGTGCAGGAGGCACACTACGCCCACTGTAAGTGCTGTCGAT
This sequence comes from Rana muscosa, assembly GCA_029206835.1. NCBI lineage: Eukaryota > Metazoa > Chordata > Amphibia > Anura > Ranidae > Rana > Rana muscosa. The sequence goes on from CM055119.1 coordinate 45,534,463, forward strand.
GCCTGCCTGTGTTACACAACAGGAAAACACAGCAATAAGGGCTATCTTCAGGTGTATATTGTGCAGGAGGCACACTACGCCTGCTGTAAGTGCTGCAGATGCCTGCCTGTAGAAAAACACAGCAATAAGGGCTAGCTTCAGGTGTATATTGTGCAGGAGGCACACTACGCCCACTGTAAGTGCTGCAGATGCCTGTTAGTGTAACACAAAAGAAAAAAAAAACACGAGCAATAAGGGGTAGCTTCAGGTGTATACTGTGCAGGAGGCACACTACGCCCGCTGTAAGTGCTGCAGATGCCTGCCTGTGTTACACAACAGGAAAACACAACAATAAGGGCTAGCATCTGGTGTATATTGTGCAGGAGGCACACTACGCCCGCTGTAAGTGCTGCGGATGCCTGCCTGTGTTACACAACAGGAAAACACAGCAATAAGGGCTAGCTTCAGGTGTATATTGTGCAGGAGGCACACTACGCCCACTCTAAGTGCTGCAGATGCCTGTTAGTGTAACACAAAAGAAAAAAAACACCAGCAATAAGGGGTAGCTTCAGGTGTATACTGTGCAGGAGGCACACTACGCCCACTGTAAGTGCTGCAGATGCCTGCCTGTGTTACACAACAGGAAAACACAGCAATAAGGGCTATCTTCAGGTGTATATTGTGCAGGAGGCACACTACGCCTGCTGTAAGTGCTGCAGATGCCTGCCTGTAGAAAAACACAGCAATAAGGGCTAGCTTCAGGTGTATATTGTGCAGGAGGCACACTACGCCCACTCTAAGTGCTGCAGATGCCTGTTAGTGTAACACAAAAGAAAAAAACACGAGCAATAAGGGGTAGCTTCAGGTGTATACTGTGCAGGAGGCACACTACGCCCGCTGTAAGTGCTGCAGATGCCTGCCTGTGTTACACAACAGGAAAACACAACAATAAGGGCTAGCTTCTGGTGTATATTGTGCAGGAGGCACACTACGCCCGCTGTAAGTGCTGCGGATGCCTGCCTGTGTTACACAACAGGAAAACACAGCAATAAGGGCTAGCTTCAGGTGTATATTGTACAGGAGGCACACTACGCCCACTCTAAGTGCTGCAGATGCCTGTTAGTGTAAAACAAAAGAAAAAAACACCAGCAATAAGGGGTAGCTTCAGGTGTATACTGTGCAGGAGGCACACTACGCCCACTGTAAGTGCTGCAGATGCCTGCCTGTGTTACACAACAGGAAAACACAGCAATAAGGGCTATCTTCAGGTGTATATTGTGCAGGAGGCACACTACGCCTGCTGTAAGTGCTGCAGATGCCTGCCTGTGTTACACAACAGGAAAACACAGCAATAAGGGCTAGCTTCAGGTGTATATTGTGTAGGAGGCACACTACGCCCGCTGTAAGTGCTGCAGATGCCTGCCTGTGTTACACAACAATAAAACACAGCAATAAGGGCTAGCTTCAGGTGTATATTGTGCAGGAGGCACACTACGCCTGCTGTAAGTGCTGCAGATGCCTGCCTGTGTTACACAACAGAAAAACACAGCAATAAGGGCTAGCTTCAGGTGTATATTGTGCAGCAGGCACACTACGCCCACTCTAAGTGCTGCAGATGCCTGTTAGTGTAACACAAAAGAAAAAAAGCACGAGCAATAAGGGGAAGCTTCAGGTGTATACTGTGCAGGAGGCACAATACGCCCGCTGTAAGTGCTGCAGATGCCTGCCTGTGTTACACAACAGGAAAACACAGCAATAAGGGCTAGCTTCAGGTGTATATTGTGCAGGAGGCACACTACGCCCGCTGTAAGTGCTGCAGATGCCTGCCTGTGTTACACAACAGGAAAACACAGCGATAAGGGCTAGCTTCAGGTGTATATTGTGCAGGAGGCACACTACGCCCGCTGTAAGTGCTGCAGATGCCTGCCTGTGTTACACTACAGGAAAATACAGCAATAAGGGCTAGCTTCAGGTGTATATTGTGCAGGAGGCACACTACGCCCACTGTAAGTGCTGGAGATGCCAGTTAGTGTAACACAAAAGAAAAAAACCACGAGCAATAAGGGGTAGCTTCAGGTGTATATTGTGCAGGAGGCACACTACGCCCGCTGTAAGTGCTGCAGATGCCTGCCTGTGTTACACAACAGGAAAATGCAACAATAAGGGCTAGCTTCAGGTGTATATTGTGCAGGAGGCACACTACGCCCGCTGTAAGTGCTGCGGATGCCTGCCTGTGTTACACAACAGGAAAACACAGCAATAAGGGCTAGCTTCAGGTGTATATTGTGCAGGAGGCACACTACGCCCACTCAAAGTGCTGCAGATGCCTGTTAGTGTAACACAAAAGAAAAAAACCACCAGCAATAAGGGGTAGCTTCAGGTGTAGACTGTGCAGGAGGCACACTACGCCCACTGTAAGTGCTGCAGATGCCTGCCTGTGTTACACAACAGGAAAACACAGCAATAAGGGCTATCTTCAGGTGTATATTGTGCAGGAGGCACACTACGCCTGCTGTAAGTGCTGCAGATGCCTGCCTGTAGAAAAACACAGCAATAAGGGCTAGCTTCAGGTGTATATTGTGCAGGAGGCAAACTACGCCCACTGTAAGTGCTGCAGATGCCTGTTAGTGTAACACAAAAGAAAAAAAGCACAAGCAATAAGGGGAAGCTTCAGGTGTATACTGTGCAGGAGGCACAATACGCCCGCTGTAAGTGCTGCAGATGCCTGCCTGTGTTACACAACAGGAAAACACAGCAATAAGGGCTAGCTTCAGGTGTATATTGTGTAGGAGGCACACTACGCCCGCTGTAAGTGCTGCAGATGCCTGCCTGTGTTACACAACAGGAAAACACAGCAATAAGGGCTATCTTCAGGTGTATATTGTGCAGGAGGCACACTACGCCTGCTGTAAGTGCTGCAGATGCCTGCCTGTGTTACACAACAGAAAAACACAGCAATAAGGGCTAGCTTCAGGTGTATATTGTGCAGCAGGCACACTACGCCCACTCTAAGTGCTGCAGATGCCTGTTAGTGTAACACAAAAGAAAAAAAGCACGAGCAATAAGGGGAAGCTTCAGGTGTATACTGTGCAGGAGGCACAATACGCCCGCTGTAAGTGCTGCAGATGCCTGCCTGTGTTACACAACAGGAAAACACAGCAATAAGGGCTAGCTTCAGGTGTATATTGTGCAGGAGGCACACTACGCCCGCTGTAAGTGCTGCAGATGCCTGCCTGTGTTACACAACAGGAAAACACAGCAATAAGGGCTAGCTTCAGGTGTATATTGTGCAGGAGGCACACTACGCCCGCTGTAAGTGCTGCAGATGCCTGCCTGTGTTACACTACAGGAAAATACAGCAATAAGGGCTAGCTTCAGGTGTATATTGTGCAGGAGTCACACTACGCCCACTGTAAGTGCTGGAGATGCCAGTTAGTGTAACACAAAAGAAAAAAACCACGAGCAATAAGGGGTAGCTTCAGGTGTATATTGTGCAGGAGGCACACTACGCCCGCTGTAAGTGCTGCATATGCCTGCCTGTGTTACACAACAGGAAAACGCAACAATAAGGGCTAGCTTCAGGTGTATATTGTGCAGGAGGCACACTACGCCCGCTGTAAGTGCTGCAGATGCCTGCCTGTGTTACACAACAGGAAAACACAGCAATAAGGTCTACCTTCAGGTGTATATTGTGCAGGAGGCACAATACAACCCCACTCTAAGTGCTGCAGATGCCTGTTAGTGTAACACAAAAGAAAAAAAGCACCAGCAATAAGGGGAAGCTTCAGGTGTATACTGTGCAGGAAGCACAATATGCCCGCTGTAAGTGCTGCAGATGCCTGCCTGTGTTACACAACAGGAAAACACAGCAATAAGGGCTAGCTTCAGGTGTATATTGTGCAGGAGGCACACTACGCCCGCTGTAAGTGCTGCAGATGCCTGCCTGTGTTATACAACAGGAAAACACAGCAATAAGGGCTACCTTCAGGTGTATATTGTGCAGGAGGCACACTACGCCCGCTGTAAGTGCTGCAGATGCCTGCCTGTGTTACACAACAGGAAAACACAGCAATAAGGGCTATCTTCAGGTGTATATTGTGCAGGAGGCACACTACGCCTGCTGTAAGTGCTGCAGATGCCTGCCTGTGTTACACAACAGAAAAACACAGCAATAAGGGCTAGCTTCAGGTGTATATTGTGCAGCAGGCACACTACGCCCACTCTAAGTGCTGCAGATGCCTGTTAGTGTAACACAAAAGAAAAAAAGCATGAGCAATAAGGGGAAGCTTCAGGTGTATACTGTGCAGGAGGCACAATACGCCCACTGTAAGTGCTGCAGATGCCTGCCTGTGTTACACAACAGGAAAACACAGCAATAAGGGCTAGCTTCAGGTGTATATTGTGCAGGAGGCACACTACGCCCGCTGTAAGTGCTGCAGATGCCTGCCTGTGTTACACAACAAGAAAACACAGCAATAAGGGCTAGCTTCAGGTGTATATTGTGCAGGAGGCACACTACGCCCGCTGTAAGTGCTGCAGATGCTTGCCTGTGTTACACAACAGGAAAACACAGCAATAAGGGCTAGCTTCAGGTGTATATTGTGCAGGAGGCACACTACACCCACTGTAAGTACTGCAGATGCCTGTTAGTGTAACACAAAAGAAAAAAAACACGAGCAATAAGGGGTAGCTTCAGGTGTATACTGTGCAGGAGGCACACTACGCCCGCTGTAAGTGCTGCAGATGCCGGCCTGTGTTACACAACAGGAAAACACAACAATAAGGGCTAGCTTCTGGTGTATATTGTGCAGGAGGCACACTATGCCCGCTGTAAGTGCTGCGGATGCCTGCCTGTGTTACACAACAGGAAAACACAGCAATGAGGGCTAGCTTCAGGTGTATATTGTGCAGGAGGCACACTACGCCCACTCAAAGTGCTGCAGATGCCTGTTAGTGTAACACAAAAGAAAAAAACCACCAGCAATAAGGGGTAGCATCAGGTGTATACTGTGCAGGAGGCACACTACGCCCACTGTAAGTGCTGCAGATGCCTGCCTGTGTTACACAACAGGAAAACACAGCAATAAGGTCTATCTTCAGGTGTATATTGTGCAGGAGGCACACTACGCCTGCTGTAAGTGCTGCAGATGCCTGCCTGTAGAAAAACACAGCAATAAGGGCTAGCTTCAGGTGTATATTGTGCAGGAGGCACACTACGCCCACTCTAAGTGCTGCAAATGCCTGTTAGTGTAACACAAAAGAAAAAAAGCACGAGCAATAAGGGGAAGCTTCAGGTGTATACTGTGCAGGAGGCACAATACGCCCGCTGTAAGTGCTGCAGATGCCTGCCTCTGTTACACAACAGGAAAACACAGCAATAGGGGCTATCTTCAGGTGTATATTGTGCATGAGGCACACTACGCCTGCTGTAAGTGCTGCAGATGCCTGCCTGTGTTACACAACAGAAAAACACAGCAATAAGGGCTAGCTTCAGGTGTATATTGTGCAGGAGGCACACTACGCCCACTCTAAGTGCTGCAGATGCCTGTTAGTGTAACACAAAAGAAAAAAAGCACGAGCAATAAGGGGAAGCTTCAGGTGTATACTGTGCCTCCTGCACAATACGCCCGCTGTAAGTGCTGCAGATGCCTGCCTGTGTTACACAACAGGAAAACACAGCAATAAGGGCTAGCTTCAGGTGTATATTGTGCAGGAGGCACACTACGCCCACTGTAAGTGCTGCAGATGCCTGCCTGTGTTACACAACAGGAAAACACAGCAATAAGGGCTAGCTTCAGGTGTATATTGTGCAGGAGGCACACTACACCCGCTGTAAGTGCTGCAGATGCCTGCCTGTGTTACACTACAGGAAAATACAGCAATAAGGGCTAGTTTCAGGTGTATATTGTGCAGGAGGCACACTACGCCCACTGTAAGTGCTGGAGATGCCTGTTAGTGTAACACAAAAGAAAAAAACCACGAGCAATAAGGGGTAGCTTCAGGTGTATATTGTGCAGGAGGCACACTACGCCCGCTGTAAGTGCTGCAGATGCCTGCCTGTGTTACACAACAGGAAAACGCAACAATAAGGGCTAGCTTCAGGTGTATATTGTGCAGGAGGCACACTACGCCCGCTGTAAGTGCTGCAGATGCCTGCCTGTGTTACACAACAGGAAAACACAGCAATAAGGTCTAGCTTCAGGTGTATATTGTGCAGGAGGCACAATACACCCCCACTCTAAGTGCTGCAGATGCCTGTTAGTGTAACACAAAAGAAAAAAAGCACGAGCAATAAGGGGAAGCTTCAGGTGTATACTGTGCAGGAGGCACAATACGCCCGCTGTAAGTGCTGCAGATGCCTGCCTGTGTTACACAACAGGAAAACACAGCAATAAGGGCTAGCTTCAGGTGTATATTGTGCAGGAGGCACACTACGCCCGCTGTAAGTGCTGCAGATGCCTGCCTGTGTTATACAACAGGAAAACACAGCAATAAGGGCTAGCTTCAGGTGTATATTGTGCAGGAGGCACACTACGCCCGCTGTAAGTGCTGCAGATGCCTGCCTGTGTTACACTACAGGAAAATGAAGCAATAAGGACTAGCTTCAGGTGTATATTGTGCAGGAGGCACACTACGCCCACTGTAAGTGCTGCAGATGCCTGTTAGTGTAACACAAAAGAAAAAAAACACGAGCAATAAGGGGAAGCTTCAGGTGTATACTGTGCAGGAGGCACAATACGCCCGCTGTAAGTGCTGCAGATGCCTGCCTGTGTTACACAACAGGAAAACACAGCAATAAGGGCTAGCATCAGCTGTATATTGTGCAGGAGGCACACTACGCCCGCTGTAAGTGCTGCAGATGCCTGCCTGTGTTACACAACAGGAAAACACAGCAATAAGGGATAGCTTCAGGTGTATATTGTGCAGGAGGCACACTACGCCCGCTGTAAGTGCTGCAGATGCCTGCCTGTGTTACACTACAGGAAAATACAGCAATAAGGGGTAGCTTCAGGTGTATATTGTGCAGGAGGCACACTACGCCCACTCTAAGTGCTGCATATGCCTGTTAGTGTAACACAAAAGAAAAAAACACCAGCAATAAGGGGTAGCTTCAGGTGTATACTGTGCAGGAGGCACACTACGCCCGCTATAAGTGCTGCAGATGCCTGCCTGTGCTACACAACAGGAAAACACAGCAATAAGGGCTATCTTCAGGTGTATATTGTGCAGGAGGCACACTACGCCTGCTGTAAGTGCTGCAGATGCCTGCCTGTGTTACACAACAGAAAAACACAGCAATAAGGGCTAGCTTCAGGTGTATATTGTGCAGGAGGCACACTACGCCCACTCTAAGTGCTGCATATGCCTGTTAGTGTAACACAAAAGAAAAAAAGCACGAGCAATAAGGGGAAGCTTCAGGTGTATACTGTGCAGGAGGCACACTATGCCCGCTGTAAGTGCTGCAGATGCCTGCCTGTGTTACACAACAGGAAAACATAGCAATAAGGGCTAGCTTCAGGTGTATATTGTGCAGGAGGCACACTACGCCCGCTGTAAGTGCTGCAGATGCCTGCCTGTGTTACACAACAGGAAAACACAGCAATAAGGGCTAGCTTCAGTTGTATATTGTGCAGGAGGCACACTACGCCCACTCTAAGTGCTGCAAATGCCTGTTAGTGTAACACAAAAGAAAAAAAGCACGAGCAATAAGGGGAAGCTTCAGGTGTATACTGTGCAGGAGGCACAATACGCCCGCTGTAAGTGCTGCAGATGCCTGCCTGTGTTACACAACAGGAAAACGCAACAATAAGGGCTAGCTTCAGGTGTATATTGTGCAGGAGGCACACTATGCCCGCTGTAAGTGCTGCAGATGCCTGCCTGTGTTACACAACAGGAAAACACAGCAGTAAGGTCTAGTTTCATGTGTATATTGTGCAGGAGGCACAATACACCCCCACTCTAAGTGCTGCAGATGCCTGTTAGTGTAACACAAAAGAAAAAAAGCACGAGCAATAAGGGGAAGCTTCAGGTGTATACTGTGCAGGAGGCACAATACGCCCGCTGTAAGTGCTGCAGATGCCTGCCTGTGTTACACAACAGGAAAACACAGCAATAAGGGCTAGCTTCAGGTGTATATTGTGCAGGAGGCACACTACACCCGCTGTAAGTGCTGCAGATGCCTGCCTGTGTTACACTACAGGAAAATAAAGCAATAAGGACTAGCTTCAGGTGTATATTGTGCAGGAGGCACACTACGCCCACTGTAAGTGCTGCAGATGCTTGTTAGTGTAACACAAAAGAAAAACCACAAGCAATAAGGGGTAGCTTCAGGTGTATACTGTGCAGGAGGCACACTACGCCCACTGTAAGTGCTGCAGATGCCTGCCTGTGTTACACAACAGGAAAACACAACAATAAGGGCTAGCTTCAGGTGTATATTGTGCAGGAGGCACACTACGCCTGCTGTAAGTGCTGCAGATGCCTGCCTGTGTTACACAACAGAAAAACACAGCAATAAGGGCTAGCTACAGGTGTATATTGTGCAGGAGGCACACTACGCCCACTCTAAGTGCTGCATATGCCTGTTAGTGTAACACAAAAGAAAAAAAGCACAAGCAATAAGGGGAAGCTTCAGGTGTATATTGTGCAGGAGGCACACTACGCCCGCTGTAAGTGCTGCAGATGCCTGCCTGTGTTATACAACAGGAAAACACAGCAATAAGGGCTAGCTTCAGGTGTATATTGTGCAGGAGGCACACTACGCCCGCTGTAAGTGCTGCAGATGCCTGCCTGTGTTACACTACAGGAAAATAAAGCAATAAGGGCTAGCTTCAGGTGTATATTGTGCAGGAGGCACACTACGCCCACTGTAAGTGCTGCAGATGCCTGTTAGTGTAACACAAAAGAAAAAACCACGAGCAATAAGGGGTAGCTTCAGGTGTATACTGTGCAGGAGGCACACTACGCCCACTGTAAGTGCTGCAGATGCCTGCCTGTGTTACACAACAGGAAAACACAACAATAAGGGCTAGCTTCAGGTGTATATTGTGCAGGAGGCACACTACGCCCGCTGTAAGTGCTGCAGATGCCTGCCTGTGTTACACTACAGGAAAATAAAGCAATAAGGTCTAGCTTCAGGTGTATATTGTGCAGGAGGCACAATACGCCCCCACTCTAAGTGCTGCAGATGCCTGTTAGTGTAACACAAAAGAAAAAAACCACAAGCAATAAGGGGTAGCTTCAGGTGTATACTGTGCAGGAGGCACACTACGCCCGCTGTAAGTGCTGCAGATGCCTGCCTGTGTTACACAACAGGAAAACACAGCAATAAGGGCTAGCTTCAGGTTTATTTTGTGCAGGAGGCACACTACGCCCACTGTAAGTGCTGCAGATTCCTGCCTGTGTTACACAACAGGAAAACACAGCAATAAGGGCTAGCTTCAGGTGTATATTGTGCAGGAGGCACACTACGCCCGCTGTAAGTGCTGCAGATGCCTGCCTGTGTTACACTACAGGAAAACACAGCAATAAGGGCTAGCTTCAGGTGTATATTGTGCAGGAGGCACACTACGCCCACTCTAAGTGCTGCATATGCCTGTTAGTGTAACACAAAAGAAAAAAACCACCAGCAATAAGGGGTAGCTTCAGGTGTATACTGTGCAGGAGGCACACTACGCCTGCTGTAAGTGCTGCAGATGCCTGCCTGTGTTATACAACAGGAAAACACAGCAATAAGGGCTAGCTTCAGATGTATACTGTGCAGGAGGCACACTACGCCCGCTGTAAGTGCTGCAGATGCCTGCCTGTGTTACACAACAGGAAAACACAGCAATAAGGGCTAGCTTCAGGTGTATATTGTGCAGGAGGCACACTACGCCCGCTGTAAGTGCTGCAGATGCCTGCCTGTGTTACACAACAGGAAAACACAGCAATAAGGGCTAGCTTCAGGTGTATATTGTGCAGGAGGCACACTACGCCCACTCTAAGTGCTGCATATGCCTGTTAGTGTAACACAAAAGAAAAAAACCACCAGCAATAAGGGGTAGCTTCAGGTGTATACTGTGCAGGAGGCACACTACGCCCGCTGTAAGTGCTGCAGATGCCTGCCTGTGTTACACAACAGGAAAACACAGCAATAAGGGCTATCTTCAGGGGTATATTGTGCAGGAGGCACACTACGCCTGCTGTAAGTGCTGCAGATGCCTGCCTGTGTTACACAACAGGAAAACACAGCAATAAGGGGTAGCTTCAGGTGTATATTGTGCAGGAGGCACACTACGCCCGCTGTAAGTGCTGCAGATGCCTGCCTGTGTTGCACAACAGGAAACACAGCAATAAGGGCTAGCTTCAGGTGTATATTGTGCAGGAGGCATACTACACCCACTGTAAGTACTGCAGATGCATGTTAGTGTAACACAAAAGAAAAAAACCACGAGCAATAAGGGGTAGCTTCAGGTGTATACTGTGCAGGAGGCACACTACGCCCGCTGTAAGTGCTGCAGATGCCTGCCTGTGTTACACAACAGGAAAACACAACAATAAGGGCTAGCTTCTGGTGTATATTGTGCAGGAGGCACACTACGCCCGCTGTAAGTGCTGCGGATGCCTGCCTGTGTTACACAACCGGAAAAATCAGCAATAAGGGCTAGCTTCAGGTGTATATTGTGCAGGAGGCACACTACGCCCACTCTAAGTGCTGTAGATGCCTGTTAGTGTAACACAAAAGAAAAAAAACACCAGCAATAAGGGGTAGCTTCAGGTGTATACTGTGCAGGAGGCACACTATGCCCGCTGTAAGTGCTGCAGATGCCTGCCTGTGTTACACAACAGGAAAACACAGCAATAAGGGCTATCTTCAGGTGTATATTGTGTAGGAGGCACACTACGCCTGCTGTAAGTGCTGCAGATGCCTGTGTTACACAACAGAAAAACACAGCAATAAGGGCTAGCTTCAGGTGTATATTGTGCAGGAGGCACACTACGCCCACTCTAAGTGCTGCAGATGCCTGTTAGTGTAACACAAAAGAAAAAAAGCACGAGCAATAAGGGGAAGCTTCAGGTGTATACTGTGTAGGAGGCACAATACGCCCGCTGTAAGTGCTGCAGATGCCTGCCTGTGTTACACTACAGGAAAATACAGCAATAAGGGCTAGCTTCAGGTGTATATTGTGCAGGAGGCACACTATGCCCACTGTAAGTGCTGCAGATGCCTGTTAGTGTAACACAAAAGAAAAAACCACGAGCAATAAGGGGTAGCTTCAGGTGTATACTGTGCAGGAGGCACACTACGCCCGCTGTAAGTGCTGCAGATGCCTGCCTGTGTTACACAACAGGAAAACATAGCAATAAGGGCTAGCTTCAGGTGTATATTGTGCAGGAGGCACACTACGCCCGCTGTAAGTGCTGCAGATGCCTGCCTGTGTTACACAACAGGAAAACACAGCAATAAGGGCTAGCTTCAGGTGTATATTGTGCAGGAGGCACACTATGCCCACTGTAAGTGCTGCAGATGCCTGTTAGTGTAACACAAAAGAAAAAACCACGAGCAATAAGGGGTAGCTTCAGGTGTATACTGTGCAGGAGGCACACTACGCCCGCTGTAAGTGCTGCAGATGCCTGCCTGTGTTACACAACAGGAAAACATAGCAATAAGGGCTAGCTTCAGGTGTATATTGTGCAGGAGGCACACTACGCCCGCTGTAAGTGCTGCAGATGCCTGCCTGTGTTACACAACAGGAAAACACAGCAATAAGGGTTAGCTTCAGGTGTATATTGTGCAGGAGGCACACTACACCCACTGTAAGTGCTGCAGATGCCTGTTAGTGTAACACAAAAGAAAAAAAACACGAGCAATAAGGGGTAGCTTCAGGTGTATACTGTGCAGGAGGCACAATACGCCCCCCACTGTAAGTGCTGCAGATGCCTGTTAGTGTAACACAAAAGAAAAAAAACTCCAGCAATAAGGGGTAGCTTCAGGTGTATACTGTGCAGGAGGCACACTACGCCCGCTGTAAGTGCTGCAGATGCCTGCCTGTGTTACACAACAGGAAAACACAGCAATAAGGGCTAGCTTCAGGTGTATATTGTGCAGGAGGCACACTACGCCTGCTGTAAGTGCTGCAGATGCCTGCCTGTGTTACACAACAGAAAAACACAGCAATAAGGGCTAGCTTCAGGTGTATATTGTGCAGGAGGCACACTACGCCCACTCTAAGTGCTGCATATGCCTGTTAGTGTAACACAAAAGAAAAAAAGCACAAGCAATAAGGGGAAGCTTCAGGTGTATACTGTGCATGAGGCACAATATGCCCGCTGTAAGTGCTGCAGATGCCTGCCTGTGTTACACAACAGGAAAACACAGCAATAAGGGCTAGCTTCAGGTGTATATTGTGCAGGAGGCACACTACGCCCGCTGTAAGTGCTGCAGATGCCTGCCTGTGTTACACAACAGGAAAACACAGCAATAAGGGTTATCTTCAGGTGTATATTGTGCAGGAGGCACACTACGCCTGCTGTAAGTGCTGCAGATGCCTGCCTGTGTTACACAACAGAAAAACACAGCAATAAGGGCTAGCTTCAGGTGTATATTATGCAGGAGGCACACTACGCCCACTCTAAGTGCTGCAGATGCCTGTTAGTGTAACACAAAAGAAAAAAAGCACGAGCAATAAGGGGAAGCTTCAGGTATATACTGTGCATGAGGCACACTACGCCCGCTTTAAGTGCTGCAGATGCCTGCCTGTGTTGCACAACAGGAAAACACAGTAATAAAGTCTATCTTCAGGTGTATATTGTGCAGGAGGCACACTACGCCTGCTGTAAGTGCTGCAGATGCCTGCCTGTGTTACACAACAGAAAAACACAGCAATAAGGGCTAGCTTCAGGTGTATATTATGCAGGAGGCACACTACGCCCACTCTAAGTGCTGCAGATGCCTGTTAGTGTAACACAAAAGAAAAAAACCACGAGCAATAAGGGGTAGCTTCAGGTGTATACTGTGCAGGAGGCACACTACGCCCGCTGTAAGTGCTGCAGATGCCTGCCTGTGTTACACAACAGGAAAATACAGCAATAAGGGCTAGCTTCAGGTGTATATTGCGCAGGAGGCACACTACGCCCGCTTTAAGTGCTGCAGATGCCTGCCTGTGTTACACAACAGGAAAACACAGCAATAAGGTCTAGCTTCAGGTGTATATTGTGCAGGAGGCACAATACACCCCCACTCTAAGTGCTGGAGATGCCTGTTAGTGTAACACAAAAGAAAAAAACCACGAGCAATAAGGGGTAGCTTCAGGTGTATACTGTGCAGGAGGCACACTACGCCCGCTGTAAGTGCTGCAGATGCCTGCCTGTGTTACACAACAGGAAAACGCAACAATAAGGGCTAGCTTCAGGTGTATATTGTGCAGGAGGCACACTACGCCCGCTGTAAGTGCTGCAGATGCCTGCCTGTGTTACACAACAGGAAAACACAGCAATAAGGTCTAGCTTCAGGTGTATATTGTGCAGGAGGCACAATACACCCCCACTCTAAGTGCTGCAGATGCCTGTTAGTGTAACACAAAAGAAAAAAACCACAAGCAATAAGGGGTAGCTTCAGGTGTATACTGTGCAGGAGGCACACTACGCCCGCTGTAAGTGCTGCAGATGCCTGCTTGTGTTACACAACAGGAAAACACAGCAATCAGGGCTATCTTCAGGTGTATATTGTGCAGGAGGCACACTACGCCTGATGTAAGTGCTGCAGATGCCTGCCTGTGTTACACAACAGGAAAACAGAACAATAAGGGCTAGCTTCTGGTGTATATTGTGCAGGAGGCACACTACGCCCGCTGTAAGTGCTGCGGATGCCTGCCTGTGTTACACAACAGGAAAACACAGCAATAAGGGCTAGCTTCAGGTGTATAATGTGCAGGAGGCACACTACGCCCACTCTAAGTGCTGCAGATGCCTGTTAGTGTAACACAAAAGAAAAAAAACCCCAGCAATAAGGGGTAGCTTCAGGTGTATACTGTGCAGGAGGCACACTACGCCCGCTGTAAGTGCTGCAGATGCCTGCCTGTGTTACACAACAGGAAAACACAGCAATAAGGGCTATCTTCAGGTGTATATTGTGCAGGAGGCACACTACGCCTGCTGTAAGTGCTGCAGATGCCTGTGTTACACAACAGAAAAACACAGCAATAAGGGCTAGCTTCAGGTGTATATTGTGCAGGAGGCACACTACGCCCACTCTAAGTGCTGCAGATGCCTGTTAGTGTAACACAAAAGAAAAAAAGCACGAGCAATAAGGGGAAGCTTCAGGTGTATACTGTGTAGGAGGCACAATACGCCGGCTGTAAGTGCTGCAGATGCCTGTCTGTGTTACACTACAGGAAAATACAGCAATAAGGGCTAGCTTCAGGTGTATATTGTGCAGGAGGCACACTATGGCCACTGTAAGTGCTGCAGATGCCTGTTAGTGTAACACAAAAGAAAAAACCACGAGCAATAAGGGGTAGCTTCAGGTGTATACTGTGCAGGAGGCACACTACGCCCGCTGTAAGTGCTGCAGATGCCTGCCTGTGTTACACAACAGGAAAACATAGCAATAAGGGCTAGCTTCAGGTGTATATTGTGCAGGAGGCACACTACGCCCACTCTAAGTGCTGCAGATGCCTGTTAGTGTAACACAAAAGAAAAAAAGCAAGAGCAATAAGGGGAAGCTTCAGGTGTATACTGTGCAGGAGGCACAATACGCCCGCTGTAAGTGCTGCAGATGCCTGCCTGTGTTACACAACAGGAAAACACAGCAATAAGGGCTAGCTTCAGGTGTATATTGTGCAGGAGGCACACTACGCCCACTGTAAGTGCTGCAGATGCCTGCCTGTGTTACACTACAGGAAAATAAAAGCAATAAGGGCTAGCTTCAGGTGTATATTGTGCAGGAGGCACACTACACCCACTGTAAGTGCTGCAGATGCCTGTCTGTGTTACACAACAGGAAAACACAGCAATAAGGGCTAGCTTCAGGTGTATATTGTGCAGGAGGCACACTACACCCACTGTAAGTGCTGCAGATGCCTGTCTGTGTTACACAACAGGAAAACACAGCAATAAGGGCTAGCTTCAGGTGTATATTGTGCAGGAGGCACACTACACCCACTGTAAGTGCTGCAGATGCCTGTTAGTGTAACACAAAAGAAAAAAACCACGAGCAATAAGGGGTAGCTTCAGGTGTATACTGTGCAGGAGGCACACTACGCCCGCTGTAAGTGCTGCAGATGCCTGCCTGTGTTTTACAACAGGAAAACACAACAATAAGGGCTAGCTTCTGGTGTATATTGTGCAGGAGGCACACTACGCCCGCTGTAAGTGCTGCGGATGCCTGCCTGTGTTACACAACAGGAAAACACAGCAATAAGGGCTAGCTTCAGGTGTATATTGTGCAGGAGGCACACTACGCCCACTCTACGTGCTGCAGATGCCTGTTAGTGTAACACAAAAGAAAAAAACACGAGCAATAGGGGGTAGCTTCAGGTGTATACTGTGCAGGAGGCACACTACGCCCACTGTAAGTGCTGCAGATGCCTGCCTGTGTTACACAACAGGAAAACACAACAATAAGGGATAGCTTCATGTGTATATTGTGCAGGAGGCATACTACGCCCGCTGTAAGTGCTGCAGATGCCTGCCTGTGTTACACTACAGGAAAATAAAGCAATAAGGTCTAGCTTCAGGTGTATATTGTGCAGGAGGCACAATACGCCCCCACTCTAAGTGCTGCAGATGCCTGTTAGTGTAACACAAAAGAAAAAAACCACAAGCAATAAGGGGTAGCTTCAGGTGTATACTGTGCAGGAGGCACACTATGCCCGCTGTAAGTGCTGCAGATGCCTGCCTGTGTTACACAACAGGAAAACACAGCAATAAGGGCTAGCTTCAGGTGTATATTGTGCAGGAGGCACACTACGCCCGCTGTAAGTGCTGCAGATGCCTGCCTGTGTTACACTACAGGAAAACACAGCAATAAGGGCTAGCTTCAGGTGTATATTGTGCAGGAGGCACACTACGCCCACTCTAAGTGCTGCATATGCCTGTTAGTGTAACACAAAAGAAAAAAAACACCAGCAATAAGGGGTAGCTTCAGGTGTATACTGTGCAGGAGGCACACTACGCCCACTGTAAGTGCTGCAGATGCCTGCCTGTGCTACACAACAGGAAAACACAGCAATAAGGGCTATCTTCAGGTGTATATTGTGCAGGAGGCACACTACGCCTGCTGTAAGTGCTGCAGATGCCTGCCTGTGTTATACAACAGGAAAACACAGCAATAAGGGCTAGCTTCAGATGTATACTGTGCAGGAGGCACACTACGCCCGCTGTAAGTGCTGCAGATGCCTGCCTGTGTTACACAACAGGAAAACACAGCAATAAGGGCTATCTTCAGGTGTATATTGTGCAGGAGGCACACTACGCCCACTCTAAGTGCTGCATATGCCTGTTAGTGTAACACAAAAGAAAAAAACCACCAGCAATAGGGGTAGCTTCAGGTTTATACTGTGCAGGAGGCACACTACGCCCACTGTAAGTGCTGCAGATGCCTGCCTGTGCTACACAACAGGAAAACACAGCAATAAGGGCTATCTTCAGGTGTATATTGTGCAGGAGGCACACTACGCCTGCTGTAAGTGCTGCAGATGCCTGCCTGTGTTACACAACAGTAAAACACAGCAATAAGGGGTAGCTTCAGGTGTATATTGTGCAGGAGGCACACTACGCCCGCTGTAAGTGCTGCAGATGCCTGCCTGTGTTACACAACAGGAAAACACAGCAATAAGGGCTAGCTTCAGGTGTATATTGTGCAGGAGGCACACTACACCCACTGTAAGTACTGCAGATGCCTGTTAGTGTAACACAAAAGAAAAAAACCACAAGCAATAAGGGGTAGCTTCAGGTGTATACTGTGCAGGAGGCACAATACGCCCGCTGTAAGTGCTGCAGATGCCTGCCCGTGTTATACAACAGGAAACACAGCAATAAGGGCTAGCTTCAGGTGTATATTGTGCAGGAGGAACACTACGCCCGCTGTAAGTGCTGCAGATGCCTGCCTGTGTTACACTACAGGAAAATAAAGCAATAAGGGCTAGCTTCAGGTGTATATTGTGCAGGAGGCACACTATGCCCACTGTAAGTGCTGCAGATGCCTGTTAGTGTAACACAAAAGAAAAAACCACGAGCAATAGGGGGTAGCTTCAGGTGTATAATGTGCAGGAGGCACACTACGCCCACTGTAAGTGCTGCAGATGCCTGCCTGTGTTACACAACAGGAAAACACAACAATAAGGGCTAGCTTCAGGTGTATATTGTGCAGGAGGCACACTACGCCCGCTGTAAGTGCTGCAGATGCCTGCCTGTGTTACACTACAGGAAAATAAAGCAATAACGTCTTGCTTCAGGTGTATATTGTGCAGGAGGCACAATACGCCCCCACTCTAAGTGCTGCAGATGCCTGTTAGTGTAACACAAAAGAAAAAAAACACCAGCAATAAGGGGTAGCTTCAGGTGTATACTGTGCAGGAGGCACACTACGCCCACTGTAAGTGCTGCAGATGCCTGCCTGTGCTACACAACAGGAAAACACAGCAATAAGGGCTATCTTCAGGTGTATATTGTGCAGGAGGCACACTACGCCTGCTGTAAGTGCTGCAGATGCCTGCCTGTGTTATACAACAGGAAAACACAGCAATAAGGGCTAGCTTCAGATGTATACTGTGCAGGAGGCACACTACGCCCGCTGTAAGTGCTGCAGATGCCTGCCTGTGTTACACAACAGGAAAACACAGCAATAAGGGCTATCTTCAGGTGTATATTGTGCAGGAGGCACACTACGCCCACTCTAAGTGCTGCATATGCCTGTTAGTGTAACACAAAAGAAAAAAAACACCAGCAATAGGGGTAGCTTCAGGTTTATACTGTGCAGGAGGCACACTACGCCCACTGTAAGTGCTGCAGATGCCTGCCTGTGTTACACAACAGGAAAACACAGCAATAAGGGGTAGCTTCAGGTGTATATTGTGCAGGAGGCACACTACGCCCGCTGTAAGTGCTGCATATGCCTGCCTGTGTTACACAACAGGAAAACACAGCAATAAGGGCTAGCTTCAGGTGTATATTGTGCAGGAGGCACACTACACCCACTGTAAGTACTGCAGATGCCTGTTAGTGTAACACAAAAGAAAAAAACCACAAGCAATAAGGGGTAGCTTCAGGTGTATACTGTGCAGGAGGCCCACTATGCCCGCTGTAAGTGCTGCAGATGCCTGCCTGTGTTATACAACATGAAACACAGCAATAAGGGCTAGCTTCAGGTGTATATTGTGCAGGAGGCACACTACGCCCGCTGTAAGTGCTGCAGATGCCTGCCTGTGTTACACAACAGGAAAACACAACAATAAGGGCTAGCTTCAGGTGTATATTGTGCAGGAGGCACACTACGCCCGCTGTAAGTGCTGCAGATGCCTGCCTGTGTTACACTACAGGAAAATAAAGCAATAACGTCTTGCTTCAGGTGTATATTGTGCAGGAGGCACAATACGCCCCCACTCTAAGTGCTGCAGATGCCTGTTAGTGTAACACAAAAGAAAAAAAACACAAGCAATAAGGGGTAGCTTCAGGTGTATACTGTGCAGGAGGCACACTACGCCCGCTGTAAGTGCTGCAGATGCCTGCCTGTGCTACACAACAGGAAAACACAGCAATAAGGGCTATCTTCAGGTGTATATTGTGCAGGAGGCACACTACGCCTGCTGTAAGTGCTGCAGATGCCTGCCTGTGTTATACAACAGGAAAACACAGCAATAAGGGCTAGCTTCAGATGTATACTGTGCAGGAGGCACACTACGCCCGCTGTAAGTGCTGCAGATGCCTGCCTGTGTTACACAACAGGAAAACACAGCAATAAATGATAGCTTCAGGTGTATATTGTGCAGGAGGCACACTACGCCCGCTGTAAGTGCTGCAGATGCCTGCCTGTGTTACACAACAGGAAAACACAGCAATAAGGGCTAGCTTCAGGTGTATATTGTGCAGGAGGCACACTACGCCCACTCTAAGTGCTGCATATGCCTGTTAGTGTAGCACAAAAGAAAAAAAACACCAGCAATAAGGGGTAGCTTCAGGTGTATACTGTGCAGGAGGCACATTACGCCCGCTGTAAGTGCTGCAGATGCCTGCCTGTGCTACACAACAGGAAAACACAGCAATAAGGGCTATCTTCAGGTGTATATTGTGCAGGAGGCACTCTACGCCTGCTGTAAGTGCTGCAGATGCCTGCCTGTGTTACACAACAGGAAAACACAGCAATAAGGGGTAGCTTCAGGTGTATATTGTGCAGGAGGCACACTACACCCGCTGTAAGTGCTGCAGATGCCTGCCTGTGTTACACAACAGGAAAACACAGCAATAAGGGCTAGCTTCAGGTGTATATTGTGCAGGAGGCACACTACACCCACTGTAAGTACTGCAGATGCCTGTTAGTGTAACACAAAAGAAAAAAACCACGAGCAATAAGGGGTAGCTTCAGGTGTATACTGTGCAGGAGGCACACTACGCCCGCTGTAAGTGCTGCAGATGCCTGCCTGTGTTACACAACAGGAAAACACAACAATAAGGGCTAGCTTCTGGTGTATATTGTGCAGGAGGCACACTATGCCCGCTTTAAGTGCTGCGGATGCCTGCCTGTGTTACACAACAGGAAAACACAGCAATAAGGGCTAGCTTCAGGTGTATATTGTGCAGGAGGCACACTACGCCTGCTGTAAGTGCTGCAGATGCCTGTTAGTGTAACACAAAAGAAAAAAAACACCAGCAATAGGGGTTGCTTCAGGTGTATACTGTGCAGGAGGCACACTACGCCCGCTGTAAGTGCTGCAGATGCCTGCCTGTGTTACACAACAGGAAAACACAGCAATAAGGGCTATCTTCAGGTGTATATTGTGCAGGAGGCACACTACGCCTGCTGTAAGTGCTGCAGATGCCTGTGTTAAACAACAGAAAAACACAGCAATAAGGGCTAGCTTCAGGTGTATATTGTGCAGGAGGCACACTACGCCCACTCTAAGTGCTGCAGATGCCTGTTAGTGTAACACAAAAGAAAAAAAGCACGAGCAATAAGGGGAAGCTTCAGGTGTATACTGTGCAGGAGGCACAATACACCCGCTGTAAGTGCTGCAGATGCCTGCCTGTGTTACACAACAGGAAAACACAGCAATAAGGGCTAGCTTCAGGTGTATATTGTACAGGAGGCACACTACGCCCGCTGTAAGTGCTGCAGATGCCTGCCTGTGTTACACAACAGGAAAACACAGCAATAAGGGATAGCTTCAGGTGTATATTGTGCAGGAGGCACACTACGCCCGCTGTAAGTGCTCCAGATGCCTGCCTGTGTTACACTACAGGAAAATACAGCAATAAGGGCTAGCTTCAGGTGTATATTGTGCAGGAGGCACACTACGCCCACTGTAAGTGATGCAGATGCCTGTTAGTGTAACACAAAAGAAAAAAACCACCAGCAATAAGGGGTAGCTTCAGGTGTATACTGTGCAGGAGGCACACTACGCCCGCTGTAAGTGCTGCAGATGCCTGCCTGTGTTACACAACAGGAAAACACAGCAATAAGGGCTATCTTCAGGTGTATATTGTGCAGGAGGCACACTACGCCTGCTGTAAGTGCTGCAGATGCCTGCCTGTGTTACACAACAGGAAAACACAACAATAAGGGCTAGCTTCTGGTGTATATTGTGCAGGAGGCACACTACGCCCGCTGTAAGTGCTGCGGATGCCTGCCTGTGTTACACAACAGGAAAACACAGCAATAAGGGCTAGCTTCAGGTGTATATTGTGCAGGAGGCACACTACGCCCACTCTAAGTGCTGCAGATGCCTGTTAGTGTAACACAAAAGAAAAAACCACCAGCAATAAGGGGTAGCTTCAGGTGTATACTGTGCAGGAGGCACACTACGCCCGCTGTAAGTGCTGCAGATGCCTGCCTGTGTTACACAACAGGAAAACACAGGAATAAGGGCTAGCTTCAGGTGTATATTGTGCAGGAGGCACACTACGCCCGCTGTAAGTGCTGCAGATGCCTGCCTGTGTTACACAACAGGAAAACACAGCAATAAGGGCTAGCTTCAGGTGTATATTGTGCAGGAGGCACACTACGCCCGCTGTAAGTGCTGCAGATGCCTGCCTGTGTTACACAACAGGAAAACACAGCAATAAGGGCTAGCTTCAGGTGTATATTGTGCAGGAGGCACACTACGCCCACTCTAAGTGCTGCATATGCCTGTTAGTGTAGCACAAAAGAAAAAAACCACCAGCAATAAGGGGTAGCTTCAGGTGTATACTGTGCAGGAGGCACATTACGCCCGCTGTAAGTGCTGCAGATGCCTGCCTGTGCTACACAACAGGAAAACACAGCAATAAGGGCTATCTTCAGGTGTATATTGTGCAGGAGGCACACTACGCCTGCTGTAAGTGCTGCAGATGCCTGCCTGTGTTACACAACAGGAAAACACAGCAATAAGGGGTAGCTTCAGGTGTATATTGTGCAGGAGGCACACTACGCCTGCTGTAAGTGCTGCAGATGCCTGTGTTACACAACAGAAAAACACAGCAATAAGGGCTAGCTTCAGGTGTATATTGTGCAGGAGGCACACTACGCCCACTCTAAGTGCTGCAGATGCCTGTTAGTGTAACACAAAAGAAAAAAACCACCAGCAATAAGGGGTAGCTTCAGGTGTATACTGTGCAGGAGGCACACTACGCCCGCTGTAAGTGCTGCAGATGCCTGCCTGTGTTACACAACAGGAAAACACAGGAATAAGGGCTAGCTTCAGGTGTATATTGTGCAGGAGGCACACTACGCCCGCTGTAAGTGCTGCGGATGCCTGCCTGTGTTACACAACAGGAAAACACAGCAATAAGGGCTAGCTTCAGGTGTATATTGTGCAGGAGGCACACTACGCCCACTCTAAGTGCTGCAGATGCCTGTTAGTGTAACACAAAAGAAAAAAACCACCAGCAATAAGGGGTAGCTTCAGGTGTATACTGTGCAGGAGGCACACTACGCCCGCTGTAAGTGCTGCAGATGCCTGCCTGTGTTACACAACAGGAAAACACAGGAATAAGGGCTAGCTTCAGGTGTATATTGTGCAGGAGGCACACTACGCCCGCTGTAAGTGCTGCAGATGCCTGCCTGTGTTACACAACAGGAAAACACAGCAATAAGGGCTAGCTTCAGGTGTATATTGTGCAGGAGGCACACTACGCCCGCTGTAAGTGCTGCAGATGCCTGCCTGTGTTACACTACAGGAAAATACAGCAATAAGGGCTAGCTTCAGGTGTATATTGTGCAGGAGGCACACTACGCCCACTCTAAGTGCTGCAGATGCCTGTTAGTGTAACACAAAAGAAAAAAAACACCAGCAATAAGGGGTAGCTTCAGGTGTATACTGTGCAGGAGGCACACTACGCCCGCTGTAAGTGCTGCAGATGCCTGCCTGTGTTACACAACAGGAAAACACAGCAATAAGGGCTAGCTTCAGGTTTATTTTGTGCAGGAGGCACACTACGCCCACTGTAAGTGCTGCAGATTCCTGCCTGTGTTACACAACAGGAAAACACAGCAATAAGGGCTAGCTTCAGGTGTATATTGTGCAGGAGGCACACTACGCCCGCTGTAAGTGCTGCAGATGCCTGCCTGTGTTACACTACAGGAAAACACAGCAATAAGGGCTAGCTTCAGGTGTATATTGTGCAGGAGGCACACTACGCCCACTCTAAGTGCTGCATATGCCTGTTAGTGTAACACAAAAGAAAAAAACCACCAGCAATAAGGGGTAGCTTCAGGTGTATACTGTGCAGGAGGCACACTACGCCTGCTGTAAGTGCTGCAGATGCCTGCCTGTGTTATACAACAGGAAAACACAGCAATAAGGGCTAGCTTCAGATGTATACTGTGCAGGAGGCACACTACGCCCGCTGTAAGTGCTGCAGATGCCTGCCTGTGTTACACAACAGGAAAACACAGCAATAAGGGCTAGCTTCAGGTGTATATTGTGCAGGAGGCACACTACGCCCGCTGTAAGTGCTGCAGATGCCTGCCTGTGTTACACAACAGGAAAACACAGCAATAAGGGCTAGCTTCAGGTGTATATTGTGCAGGAGGCACACTACGCCCACTCTAAGTGCTGCATATGCCTGTTAGTGTAACACAAAAGAAAAAAACCACCAGCAATAAGGGGTAGCTTCAGGTGTATACTGTGCAGGAGGCACACTACGCCTGCTGTAAGTGCTGCAGATGCCTGCCTGTGTTACACAACAGGAAAACACAGCAATAAGGGCTATCTTCAGGGGTATATTGTGCAGGAGGCACACTACGCCTGCTGTAAGTGCTGCAGATGCCTGCCTGTGTTACACAACAGGAAAACACAGCAATAAGGGGTAGCTTCAGGTGTATATTGTGCAGGAGGCACACTACGCCCGCTGTAAGTGCTGCAGATGCCTGCCTGTGTTGCACAACAGGAAACACAGCAATAAGAGCTAGCTTCAGGTGTATATTGTGCAGGAGGCATACTACACCCACTGTAAGTACTGCAGATGCATGTTAGTGTAACACAAAATAAAAAAACCACGAGCAATAAGGGGTAGCTTCAGGTGTATACTGTGCAGGAGGCACACTACGCCCGCTGTAAGTGCTGCAGATGCCTGCCTGTGTTACACAACAGGAAAACACAACAATAAGGGCTAGCTTCTGGTGTATATTGTGCAGGAGGCACACTACGCCCGCTGTAAGTGCTGCGGATGCCTGCCTGTGTTACACAACCGGAAAACACAGCAATAAGGGCTAGCTTCAGGTGTATATTGTGCAGGAGGCACACTACGCCCACTCTAAGTGCTGTAGATGCCTGTTAGTGTAACACAAAAGAAAAAAAACACCAGCAATAAGGGGTAGCTTCAGGTGTATACTGTGCAGGAGGCACACTATGCCCGCTGTAAGTGCTGCAGATGCCTGCCTGTGTTACACAACAGGAAAACACAGCAATAAGGGCTATCTTCAGGTGTATATTGTGTAGGAGGCACACTACGCCTGCTGTAAGTGCTGCAGATGCCTGTGTTACACAACAGAAAAACACAGCAATAAGGGCTAGCTTCAGGTGTATATTGTGCAGGAGGCACACTACGCCCACTCTAAGTGCTGCAGATGCCTGTTAGTGTAACACAAAAGAAAAAAAGCACGAGCAATAAGGGGAAGCTTCAGGTGTATACTGTGTAGGAGGCACAATACGCCCGCTGTAAGTGCTGCAGATGCCTGCCTGTGTTACACTACAGGAAAATACAGCAATAAGGGCTAGCTTCAGGTGTATATTGTGCAGGAGGCACACTATGCCCACTGTAAGTGCTGCAGATGCCTGTTAGTGTAACACAAAAGAAAAAACCACGAGCAATAAGGGGTAGCTTCAGGTGTATACTGTGCAGGAGGCACACTACGCCCGCTGTAAGTGCTGCAGATGCCTGCCTGTGTTACACAACAGGAAAACATAGCAATAAGGGCTAGCTTCAGGTGTATATTGTGCAGGAGGCACACTACGCCCGCTGTAAGTGCTGCAGATGCCTGCCTGTGTTACACAACAGGAAAACACAGCAATAAGGGCTAGCTTCAGGTGTATATTGTGCAGGAGGCACACTATGCCCACTGTAAGTGCTGCAGATGCCTGTTAGTGTAACACAAAAGAAAAAACCACGAGCAATAAGGGGTAGCTTCAGGTGTATACTGTGCAGGAGGCACACTACGCCCGCTGTAAGTGCTGCAGATGCCTGCCTGTGTTACACAACAGGAAAACATAGCAATAAGGGCTAGCTTCAGGTGTATATTGTGCAGGAGGCACACTACGCCCGCTGTAAGTGCTGCAGATGCCTGCCTGTGTTACACAACAGGAAAACACAGCAATAAGGGTTAGCTTCAGGTGTATATTGTGCAGGAGGCACACTACACCCACTGTAAGTGCTGCAGATGCCTGTTAGTGTAACACAAAAGAAAAAAAACACGAGCAATAAGGGGTAGCTTCAGGTGTATACTGTGCAGGAGGCACAATACGCCCCCCACTGTAAGTGCTGCAGATGCCTGTTAGTGTAACACAAAAGAAAAAAAACTCCAGCAATAAGGGGTAGCTTCAGGTGTATACTGTGCAGGAGGCACACTACGCCCGCTGTAAGTGCTGCAGATGCCTGCCTGTGTTACACAACAGGAAAACACAGCAATAAGGGCTAGCTTCAGGTGTATATTGTGCAGGAGGCACACTACGCCTGCTGTAAGTGCTGCAGATGCCTGCCTGTGTTACACAACAGAAAAACACAGCAATAAGGGCTAGCTTCAGGTGTATATTGTGCAGGAGGCACACTACGCCCACTCTAAGTGCTGCATATGCCTGTTAGTGTAACACAAAAGAAAAAAAGCACAAGCAATAAGGGGAAGCTTCAGGTGTATACTGTGCATGAGGCACAATATGCCCGCTGTAAGTGCTGCAGATGCCTGCCTGTGTTACACAACAGGAAAACACAGCAATAAGGGCTAGCTTCAGGTGTATATTGTGCAGGAGGCACACTACGCCCGCTGTAAGTGCTGCAGATGCCTGCCTGTGTTACACAACAGGAAAACACAGCAATAAGGGTTATCTTCAGGTGTATATTGTGCAGGAGGCACACTACGCCTGCTGTAAGTGCTGCAGATGCCTGCCTGTGTTACACAACAGAAAAACACAGCAATAAGGGCTAGCTTCAGGTGTATATTATGCAGGAGGCACACTACGCCCACTCTAAGTGCTGCAGATGCCTGTTAGTGTAACACAAAAGAAAAAAAGCACGAGCAATAAGGGGAAGCTTCAGGTATATACTGTGCATGAGGCACACTACGCCCGCTTTAAGTGCTGCAGATGCCTGCCTGTGTTGCACAACAGGAAAACACAGTAATAAAGTCTATCTTCAGGTGTATATTGTGCAGGAGGCACACTACGCCTGCTGTAAGTGCTGCAGATGCCTGCCTGTGTTACACAACAGAAAAACACAGCAATAAGGGCTAGCTTCAGGTGTATATTATGCAGGAGGCACACTACGCCCACTCTAAGTGCTGCAGATGCCTGTTAGTGTAACACAAAAGAAAAAAACCACGAGCAATAAGGGGTAGCTTCAGGTGTATACTGTGCAGGAGGCACACTACGCCCGCTGTAAGTGCTGCAGATGCCTGCCTGTGTTACACAACAGGAAAATACAGCAATAAGGGCTAGCTTCAGGTGTATATTGCGCAGGAGGCACACTACGCCCGCTTTAAGTGCTGCAGATGCCTGCCTGTGTTACACAACAGGAAAACACAGCAATAAGGTCTAGCTTCAGGTGTATATTGTGCAGGAGGCACAATACACCCCCACTCTAAGTGCTGGAGATGCCTGTTAGTGTAACACAAAAGAAAAAAACCACGAGCAATAAGGGGTAGCTTCAGGTGTATACTGTGCAGGAGGCACACTACGCCCGCTGTAAGTGCTGCAGATGCCTGCCTGTGTTACACAACAGGAAAACGCAACAATAAGGGCTAGCTTCAGGTGTATATTGTGCAGGAGGCACACTACGCCCGCTGTAAGTGCTGCAGATGCCTGCCTGTGTTACACAACAGGAAAACACAGCAATAAGGTCTAGCTTCAGGTGTATATTGTGCAGGAGGCACAATACACCCCCACTCTAAGTGCTGCAGATGCCTGTTAGTGTAACACAAAAGAAAAAAACCACAAGCAATAAGGGGGTAGCTTCAGGTGTATACTGTGCAGGAGGCACACTACGCCCGCTGTAAGTGCTGCAGATGCCTGCTTGTGTTACACAACAGGAAAACACAGCAATCAGGGCTATCTTCAGGTGTATATTGTGCAGGAGGCACACTACGCCTGATGTAAGTGCTGCAGATGCCTGCCTGTGTTACACAACAGGAAAACAGAACAATAAGGGCTAGCTTCTGGTGTATATTGTGCAGGAGGCACACTACGCCCGCTGTAAGTGCTGCGGATGCCTGCCTGTGTTACACAACAGGAAAACACAGCAATAAGGGCTAGCTTCAGGTGTATAATGTGCAGGAGGCACACTACGCCCACTCTAAGTGCTGCAGATGCCTGTTAGTGTAACACAAAAGAAAAAAAACCCCAGCAATAAGGGGTAGCTTCAGGTGTATACTGTGCAGGAGGCACACTACGCCCGCTGTAAGTGCTGCAGATGCCTGCCTGTGTTACACAACAGGAAAACACAGCAATAAGGGCTATCTTCAGGTGTATATTGTGCAGGAGGCACACTACGCCTGCTGTAAGTGCTGCAGATGCCTGTGTTACACAACAGAAAAACACAGCAATAAGGGCTAGCTTCAGGTGTATATTGTGCAGGAGGCACACTACGCCCACTCTAAGTGCTGCAGATGCCTGTTAGTGTAACACAAAAGAAAAAAAGCACGAGCAATAAGGGGAAGCTTCAGGTGTATACTGTGTAGGAGGCACAATACGCCGGCTGTAAGTGCTGCAGATGCCTGTCTGTGTTACACTACAGGAAAATACAGCAATAAGGGCTAGCTTCAGGTGTATATTGTGCAGGAGGCACACTATGGCCACTGTAAGTGCTGCAGATGCCTGTTAGTGTAACACAAAAGAAAAAACCACGAGCAATAAGGGGTAGCTTCAGGTGTATACTGTGCAGGAGGCACACTACGCCCGCTGTAAGTGCTGCAGATGCCTGCCTGTGTTACACAACAGGAAAACATAGCAATAAGGGCTAGCTTCAGGTGTATATTGTGCAGGAGGCACACTACGCCCACTCTAAGTGCTGCAGATGCCTGTTAGTGTAACACAAAAGAAAAAAAGCAAGAGCAATAAGGGGAAGCTTCAGGTGTATACTGTGCAGGAGGCACAATACGCCCGCTGTAAGTGCTGCAGATGCCTGCCTGTGTTACACAACAGGAAAACACAGCAATAAGGGCTAGCTTCAGGTGTATATTGTGCAGGAGGCACACTACGCCCACTGTAAGTGCTGCAGATGCCTGCCTGTGTTACACTACAGGAAAATAAAAGCAATAAGGGCTAGCTTCAGGTGTATATTGTGCAGGAGGCACACTACACCCACTGTAAGTGCTGCAGATGCCTGTCTGTGTTACACAACAGGAAAACACAGCAATAAGGGCTAGCTTCAGGTGTATATTGTGCAGGAGGCACACTACACCCACTGTAAGTGCTGCAGATGCCTGTCTGTGTTACACAACAGGAAAACACAGCAATAAGGGCTAGCTTCAGGTGTATATTGTGCAGGAGGCACACTACACCCACTGTAAGTGCTGCAGATGCCTGTTAGTGTAACACAAAAGAAAAAAACCACGAGCAATAAGGGGTAGCTTCAGGTGTATACTGTGCAGGAGGCACACTACGCCCGCTGTAAGTGCTGCAGATGCCTGCCTGTGTTTTACAACAGGAAAACACAACAATAAGGGCTAGCTTCTGGTGTATATTGTGCAGGAGGCACACTACGCCCGCTGTAAGTGCTGCGGATGCCTGCCTGTGTTACACAACAGGAAAACACAGCAATAAGGGCTAGCTTCAGGTGTATATTGTGCAGGAGGCACACTACGCCCACTCTACGTGCTGCAGATGCCTGTTAGTGTAACACAAAAGAAAAAAACACGAGCAATAGGGGGTAGCTTCAGGTGTATACTGTGCAGGAGGCACACTACGCCCACTGTAAGTGCTGCAGATGCCTGCCTGTGTTACACAACAGGAAAACACAACAATAAGGGATAGCTTCATGTGTATATTGTGCAGGAGGCATACTACGCCCGCTGTAAGTGCTGCAGATGCCTGCCTGTGTTACACTACAGGAAAATAAAGCAATAAGGTCTAGCTTCAGGTGTATATTGTGCAGGAGGCACAATACGCCCCCACTCTAAGTGCTGCAGATGCCTGTTAGTGTAACACAAAAGAAAAAAACCACAAGCAATAAGGGGTAGCTTCAGGTGTATACTGTGCAGGAGGCACACTATGCCCGCTGTAAGTGCTGCAGATGCCTGCCTGTGTTACACAACAGGAAAACACAGCAATAAGGGCTAGCTTCAGGTGTATATTGTGCAGGAGGCACACTACGCCCGCTGTAAGTGCTGCAGATGCCTGCCTGTGTTACACTACAGGAAAACACAGCAATAAGGGCTAGCTTCAGGTGTATATTGTGCAGGAGGCACACTACGCCCACTCTAAGTGCTGCATATGCCTGTTAGTGTAACACAAAAGAAAAAAAACACCAGCAATAAGGGGTAGCTTCAGGTGTATACTGTGCAGGAGGCACACTACGCCCACTGTAAGTGCTGCAGATGCCTGCCTGTGCTACACAACAGGAAAACACAGCAATAAGGGCTATCTTCAGGTGTATATTGTGCAGGAGGCACACTACGCCTGCTGTAAGTGCTGCAGATGCCTGCCTGTGTTATACAACAGGAAAACACAGCAATAAGGGCTAGCTTCAGATGTATACTGTGCAGGAGGCACACTACGCCCGCTGTAAGTGCTGCAGATGCCTGCCTGTGTTACACAACAGGAAAACACAGCAATAAGGGCTATCTTCAGGTGTATATTGTGCAGGAGGCACACTACGCCCACTCTAAGTGCTGCATATGCCTGTTAGTGTAACACAAAAGAAAAAAACCACCAGCAATAGGGGTAGCTTCAGGTTTATACTGTGCAGGAGGCACACTACGCCCACTGTAAGTGCTGCAGATGCCTGCCTGTGCTACACAACAGGAAAACACAGCAATAAGGGCTATCTTCAGGTGTATATTGTGCAGGAGGCACACTACGCCTGCTGTAAGTGCTGCAGATGCCTGCCTGTGTTACACAACAGTAAAACACAGCAATAAGGGGTAGCTTCAGGTGTATATTGTGCAGGAGGCACACTACGCCCGCTGTAAGTGCTGCAGATGCCTGCCTGTGTTACACAACAGGAAAACACAGCAATAAGGGCTAGCTTCAGGTGTATATTGTGCAGGAGGCACACTACACCCACTGTAAGTACTGCAGATGCCTGTTAGTGTAACACAAAAGAAAAAAACCACAAGCAATAAGGGGTAGCTTCAGGTGTATACTGTGCAGGAGGCACAATACGCCCGCTGTAAGTGCTGCAGATGCCTGCCCGTGTTATACAACAGGAAACACAGCAATAAGGGCTAGCTTCAGGTGTATATTGTGCAGGAGGAACACTACGCCCGCTGTAAGTGCTGCAGATGCCTGCCTGTGTTACACTACAGGAAAATAAAGCAATAAGGGCTAGCTTCAGGTGTATATTGTGCAGGAGGCACACTATGCCCACTGTAAGTGCTGCAGATGCCTGTTAGTGTAACACAAAAGAAAAAACCACGAGCAATAGGGGGTAGCTTCAGGTGTATAATGTGCAGGAGGCACACTACGCCCACTGTAAGTGCTGCAGATGCCTGCCTGTGTTACACAACAGGAAAACACAACAATAAGGGCTAGCTTCAGGTGTATATTGTGCAGGAGGCACACTACGCCCGCTGTAAGTGCTGCAGATGCCTGCCTGTGTTACACTACAGGAAAATAAAGCAATAACGTCTTGCTTCAGGTGTATATTGTGCAGGAGGCACAATACGCCCCCACTCTAAGTGCTGCAGATGCCTGTTAGTGTAACACAAAAGAAAAAAAACACCAGCAATAAGGGGTAGCTTCAGGTGTATACTGTGCAGGAGGCACACTACGCCCACTGTAAGTGCTGCAGATGCCTGCCTGTGCTACACAACAGGAAAACACAGCAATAAGGGCTATCTTCAGGTGTATATTGTGCAGGAGGCACACTACGCCTGCTGTAAGTGCTGCAGATGCCTGCCTGTGTTATACAACAGGAAAACACAGCAATAAGGGCTAGCTTCAGATGTATACTGTGCAGGAGGCACACTACGCCCGCTGTAAGTGCTGCAGATGCCTGCCTGTGTTACACAACAGGAAAACACAGCAATAAGGGCTATCTTCAGGTGTATATTGTGCAGGAGGCACACTACGCCCACTCTAAGTGCTGCATATGCCTGTTAGTGTAACACAAAAGAAAAAAAACACCAGCAATAGGGGTAGCTTCAGGTTTATACTGTGCAGGAGGCACACTACGCCCACTGTAAGTGCTGCAGATGCCTGCCTGTGTTACACAACAGGAAAACACAGCAATAAGGGGTAGCTTCAGGTGTATATTGTGCAGGAGGCACACTACGCCCGCTGTAAGTGCTGCATATGCCTGCCTGTGTTACACAACAGGAAAACACAGCAATAAGGGCTAGCTTCAGGTGTATATTGTGCAGGAGGCACACTACACCCACTGTAAGTACTGCAGATGCCTGTTAGTGTAACACAAAAGAAAAAAACCACAAGCAATAAGGGGTAGCTTCAGGTGTATACTGTGCAGGAGGCCCACTATGCCCGCTGTAAGTGCTGCAGATGCCTGCCTGTGTTATACAACATGAAACACAGCAATAAGGGCTAGCTTCAGGTGTATATTGTGCAGGAGGCACACTACGCCCGCTGTAAGTGCTGCAGATGCCTGCCTGTGTTACACAACAGGAAAACACAACAATAAGGGCTAGCTTCAGGTGTATATTGTGCAGGAGGCACACTACGCCCGCTGTAAGTGCTGCAGATGCCTGCCTGTGTTACACTACAGGAAAATAAAGCAATAACGTCTTGCTTCAGGTGTATATTGTGCAGGAGGCACAATACGCCCCCACTCTAAGTGCTGCAGATGCCTGTTAGTGTAACACAAAAGAAAAAAAACACAAGCAATAAGGGGTAGCTTCAGGTGTATACTGTGCAGGAGGCACACTACGCCCGCTGTAAGTGCTGCAGATGCCTGCCTGTGCTACACAACAGGAAAACACAGCAATAAGGGCTATCTTCAGGTGTATATTGTGCAGGAGGCACACTACGCCTGCTGTAAGTGCTGCAGATGCCTGCCTGTGTTATACAACAGGAAAACACAGCAATAAGGGCTAGCTTCAGATGTATACTGTGCAGGAGGCACACTACGCCCGCTGTAAGTGCTGCAGATGCCTGCCTGTGTTACACAACAGGAAAACACAGCAATAAATGATAGCTTCAGGTGTATATTGTGCAGGAGGCACACTACGCCCGCTGTAAGTGCTGCAGATGCCTGCCTGTGTTACACAACAGGAAAACACAGCAATAAGGGCTAGCTTCAGGTGTATATTGTGCAGGAGGCACACTACGCCCACTCTAAGTGCTGCATATGCCTGTTAGTGTAGCACAAAAGAAAAAAAACACCAGCAATAAGGGGTAGCTTCAGGTGTATACTGTGCAGGAGGCACATTACGCCCGCTGTAAGTGCTGCAGATGCCTGCCTGTGCTACACAACAGGAAAACACAGCAATAAGGGCTATCTTCAGGTGTATATTGTGCAGGAGGCACTCTACGCCTGCTGTAAGTGCTGCAGATGCCTGCCTGTGTTACACAACAGGAAAACACAGCAATAAGGGGTAGCTTCAGGTGTATATTGTGCAGGAGGCACACTACACCCGCTGTAAGTGCTGCAGATGCCTGCCTGTGTTACACAACAGGAAAACACAGCAATAAGGGCTAGCTTCAGGTGTATATTGTGCAGGAGGCACACTACACCCACTGTAAGTACTGCAGATGCCTGTTAGTGTAACACAAAAGAAAAAAACCACGAGCAATAAGGGGTAGCTTCAGGTGTATACTGTGCAGGAGGCACACTACGCCCGCTGTAAGTGCTGCAGATGCCTGCCTGTGTTACACAACAGGAAAACACAACAATAAGGGCTAGCTTCTGGTGTATATTGTGCAGGAGGCACACTATGCCCGCTTTAAGTGCTGCGGATGCCTGCCTGTGTTACACAACAGGAAAACACAGCAATAAGGGCTAGCTTCAGGTGTATATTGTGCAGGAGGCACACTACGCCTGCTGTAAGTGCTGCAGATGCCTGTTAGTGTAACACAAAAGAAAAAAAACACCAGCAATAGGGGTTGCTTCAGGTGTATACTGTGCAGGAGGCACACTACGCCCGCTGTAAGTGCTGCAGATGCCTGCCTGTGTTACACAACAGGAAAACACAGCAATAAGGGCTATCTTCAGGTGTATATTGTGCAGGAGGCACACTACGCCTGCTGTAAGTGCTGCAGATGCCTGTGTTAAACAACAGAAAAACACAGCAATAAGGGCTAGCTTCAGGTGTATATTGTGCAGGAGGCACACTACGCCCACTCTAAGTGCTGCAGATGCCTGTTAGTGTAACACAAAAGAAAAAAAGCACGAGCAATAAGGGGAAGCTTCAGGTGTATACTGTGCAGGAGGCACAATACACCCGCTGTAAGTGCTGCAGATGCCTGCCTGTGTTACACAACAGGAAAACACAGCAATAAGGGCTAGCTTCAGGTGTATATTGTACAGGAGGCACACTACGCCCGCTGTAAGTGCTGCAGATGCCTGCCTGTGTTACACAACAGGAAAACACAGCAATAAGGGATAGCTTCAGGTGTATATTGTGCAGGAGGCACACTACGCCCGCTGTAAGTGCTCCAGATGCCTGCCTGTGTTACACTACAGGAAAATACAGCAATAAGGGCTAGCTTCAGGTGTATATTGTGCAGGAGGCACACTACGCCCACTGTAAGTGATGCAGATGCCTGTTAGTGTAACACAAAAGAAAAAAACCACCAGCAATAAGGGGTAGCTTCAGGTGTATACTGTGCAGGAGGCACACTACGCCCGCTGTAAGTGCTGCAGATGCCTGCCTGTGTTACACAACAGGAAAACACAGCAATAAGGGCTATCTTCAGGTGTATATTGTGCAGGAGGCACACTACGCCTGCTGTAAGTGCTGCAGATGCCTGCCTGTGTTACACAACAGGAAAACACAACAATAAGGGCTAGCTTCTGGTGTATATTGTGCAGGAGGCACACTACGCCCGCTGTAAGTGCTGCGGATGCCTGCCTGTGTTACACAACAGGAAAACACAGCAATAAGGGCTAGCTTCAGGTGTATATTGTGCAGGAGGCACACTACGCCCACTCTAAGTGCTGCAGATGCCTGTTAGTGTAACACAAAAGAAAAAACCACCAGCAATAAGGGGTAGCTTCAGGTGTATACTGTGCAGGAGGCACACTACGCCCGCTGTAAGTGCTGCAGATGCCTGCCTGTGTTACACAACAGGAAAACACAGGAATAAGGGCTAGCTTCAGGTGTATATTGTGCAGGAGGCACACTACGCCCGCTGTAAGTGCTGCAGATGCCTGCCTGTGTTACACAACAGGAAAACACAGCAATAAGGGCTAGCTTCAGGTGTATATTGTGCAGGAGGCACACTACGCCCGCTGTAAGTGCTGCAGATGCCTGCCTGTGTTACACAACAGGAAAACACAGCAATAAGGGCTAGCTTCAGGTGTATATTGTGCAGGAGGCACACTACGCCCACTCTAAGTGCTGCATATGCCTGTTAGTGTAGCACAAAAGAAAAAAACCACCAGCAATAAGGGGTAGCTTCAGGTGTATACTGTGCAGGAGGCACATTACGCCCGCTGTAAGTGCTGCAGATGCCTGCCTGTGCTACACAACAGGAAAACACAGCAATAAGGGCTATCTTCAGGTGTATATTGTGCAGGAGGCACACTACGCCTGCTGTAAGTGCTGCAGATGCCTGCCTGTGTTACACAACAGGAAAACACAGCAATAAGGGGTAGCTTCAGGTGTATATTGTGCAGGAGGCACACTACGCCTGCTGTAAGTGCTGCAGATGCCTGTGTTACACAACAGAAAAACACAGCAATAAGGGCTAGCTTCAGGTGTATATTGTGCAGGAGGCACACTACGCCCACTCTAAGTGCTGCAGATGCCTGTTAGTGTAACACAAAAGAAAAAAACCACCAGCAATAAGGGGTAGCTTCAGGTGTATACTGTGCAGGAGGCACACTACGCCCGCTGTAAGTGCTGCAGATGCCTGCCTGTGTTACACAACAGGAAAACACAGGAATAAGGGCTAGCTTCAGGTGTATATTGTGCAGGAGGCACACTACGCCCGCTGTAAGTGCTGCGGATGCCTGCCTGTGTTACACAACAGGAAAACACAGCAATAAGGGCTAGCTTCAGGTGTATATTGTGCAGGAGGCACACTACGCCCACTCTAAGTGCTGCAGATGCCTGTTAGTGTAACACAAAAGAAAAAAACCACCAGCAATAAGGGGTAGCTTCAGGTGTATACTGTGCAGGAGGCACACTACGCCCGCTGTAAGTGCTGCAGATGCCTGCCTGTGTTACACAACAGGAAAACACAGGAATAAGGGCTAGCTTCAGGTGTATATTGTGCAGGAGGCACACTACGCCCGCTGTAAGTGCTGCAGATGCCTGCCTGTGTTACACAACAGGAAAACACAGCAATAAGGGCTAGCTTCAGGTGTATATTGTGCAGGAGGCACACTACGCCCGCTGTAAGTGCTGCAGATGCCTGCCTGTGTTACACTACAGGAAAATACAGCAATAAGGGCTAGCTTCAGGTGTATATTGTGCAGGAGGCACACTACGCCCACTCTAAGTGCTGCAGATGCCTGTTAGTGTAACACAAAAGAAAAAAAACACCAGCAATAAGGGGTAGCTTCAGGTGTATACTGTGCAGGAGGCACACTACGCCCGCTGTAAGTGCTGCAGATGCCTGCCTGTGTTACACAACAGGAAAACACAGCAATAAGGGCTATCTTCAGGTGTATATTGTGCAGGAGGCACACTACGCCTGCTGTAAGTGCTGCAGATGCCTGCCTGTGTTACACAACAGAAAAACACAGCAATAAGGGCTAGCTTCAGGTGTATATTGTGCAGGAGGCACACTACGCCCACTCTAAGTGCTGCAGATGCCTGTTAGTGTAACACAAAAGAAAAAAAGCACGAGCAATAAGGGGAAGCTTCAGGTGTATACTGTGCAGGAGGCACAATACGCCCGCTGTAAGTGCTGCAGATGCCTGCCTGTGTTACACAACAGGAAAACACAGCAATAAGGGCTAGCTTCAGGTGTATATTGTGCAGGAGGCACACTACGCCCACTGTAAGTGCTGGAGATGCCTGCCTGTGTTATACAACAGGAAAACACAGCAATAAGGGCTAGCTTCAGGTGTATATTGTGCAGGAGGCACACTACGCCCGCTGTAAGTGCTGCAGATGCCTGCCTGTGTTACACTACAGGAAAATAAAGCAATAAGGGCTAGCTTCAGGTGTATACTGTGCAGGAGGCACAATACGCCCGCTGTAAGTGCTGCAGATGCCTGCCTGTGTTACACAACAGGAAAACACAGCAATAAGGGCTAGCTTCAGGTGTATATTGTACAGGAGGCACACTATGCCCGCTGTAAGTGCTGCAGATGCCTGCCTGTGTTACACAACAGGAAAACACAGCAATAAGGGATAGCTTCAGGTGTATATTGTGCAGGAGGCACACTACGCCCGCTGTAAGTGCTCCAGATGCCTGCCTGTGTTACACTACAGGAAAATACAGCAATAAGGGCTAGCTTCAGGTGTATATTGTGCAGGAGGCACACTACGCCCACTGTAAGTGCTGCAGATGCCTGTTAGTGTAACACAAAAGAAAAAAACCACAAGCAATAAGGGGTAGCTTCAGGTGTATACTGTGCAGGAGGCACACTACGCCCGCTGTAAGTGCTGCAGATGCCTGCCTGTGTTACACAACAGGAAAACACAGCAATAAGGGCTATCTTCAGGTGTATATTGTGCAGGAGGCACACTACGCCCGCTGTAAGTGCTGCAGATGCCTGCCTGTGTTACACTACAGGAAAATACAGCAATAAGGGCTAGCTTCAGGTGTATATTGTGCAGGAGGCACACTACGCCCACTCTAAGTGCTGCAGATGCCTGTTAGTGTAACACAAAAGAAAAAAAGCACGAGCAATAAGGGGAAGCTTCAGGTGTATACTGTGCAGGAGGCACAATACGCCCGCTGTAAGTGCTGCAGATGCCTGCCTGTGTTACACTACAGGAAAATAAAGCAATAAGGGCTAGCTTCAGGTGTATATTGTGCAGGAGGCACACTACGCCCACTGTAAGTGCTGCAGATGCCTGTTAGTGTAACACAAAAGAAAAAACCACGAGCAATAAGGGGTAGTGTCACGTACCTGATGGAAGAGTCTGATTATGCAGAGGGAGGCCTCCCTTACACCTCTCACTCGTGGCCCCTGGTAGTGAAGACAGGGGGCGCAGGAGTGTAGAGTCACACGAGAGCCTGGTAAAAGTCGCTGGTGGTGCGCTGGACCGGAACTGGGACGGAGACTGGAATAGATCCGGAAACAACTGACGGCCTAACAACTGGAGCTCAGGCGGGTGCGGTCAGATGGGCTGGAAGCGTGGGTACACCAGTCCCAAGCAGGTAGGTACTGGAGCGGGATCAGGTATGAGCAGGTTCAGGCAGCTGACAGGTCTCAGGTTCAGGTAAGTACTGGAGCAGGATCAGGTATGAGCAGGTTAAGGCAGCTGGCAGGTCTCAGGTACAGGTAAGTACTGGAGCAGGATCAGGTATGAGCAGGTTCAGGCAGCTGGCAGGTCTCAGGTATAGGTAAGCACTGGAGCAGGATCAGGTATGAGCGGGTTTAGGCAGCTGGCAGGTCTCAGGTACAGGCAGGTTCGGCAACGGGCAGGTAACGAGGTAGCAGAAGGAACAGGCAGGAACGTAGTCAACACAGGCCGGGGGTCAGGTACAGGCAGATCAGCAAGGATGGTCAAACAAGCCAGGAAGGGTCAGCTGGAGCAGGATTCAGGTAAGCAGGGGTCAGAGGTCTCAGGTAATGCTGTAGACCGAACAGCACAGAGCCCAGCTATCAGCCCCTTCAAATAACCTCATCTGGTGCCATGAGCCGCCGCTGCGCGCTCCCACGCGTGCCCGCGCACGTACCGCTATCGCGCATGCCCGCGCGTGCACCGCTATCGCGCATGCGCACATCAGCGTGCGCCGATGCGCCACTACCGCGCATGCGCGAAGAGGCGCCGATATCGTCAATGACATTTCTGGTTTGCCCTTCCTGACATTGCCCCCTCCCAATGGGCAGCCTCCGGATGCCCAACCGGGCGAGCTTCAAAGGATGGGATCTCTTGAATGCCTGGATAAGTCTTTCAGCATGGACATCGTCCTCGGGTTCCCACAAATTCTCCTCTGGGCCATAACCTTTCCATTTGACGAGATACTGGATCTGATTTCTCTTTTTCCTACAGTCCAGGATTGCTTCGACTTCGAATTCCTCTGTTCCGTTAACTAATATTGGTTCGGGTGGGCCTGTATCCCGGTCAGGGAATGGATCAGGGGTTACAGGTTTTAGTAAAGCCACATGAAAGACAGGATGTATTTTGAAGGAGTCTGGCAGTTCCAGCTCGTAAGACACGTCGTTGATCCTTCTTTTTATCGGGAAGGGTCCCATAAATTTAGGGCCCAACTTCTTAGAGGGGCACATTAGTTTTAGATCTGTAGTGGATAGCCAAACCCGATCACCAGGTTCCAGTATTAATTCTCCCCGCCTCTTCTTATCAAAGACCTGTTTGTTATATTCCTGAGCTTTAGTCATAGTTGTCTGTAGAAGTTTGTTGTTGGTGTCAAAGAAATTTATGGTTTCAAGAACGGCAGGTACAGAACTCTCCGGGAAGGTACTGGTCAGAAATGATGGGTTGAACCCGTAATTGGCAAAGAATGGAGACTGTTTTGTGGCAGAGTGGATGGAATTGTTATAAGCGAATTCCGCTAACGGAAGTAGTGCGGCCCAATCATCTTGTGAGTATGAGGAGAAGCACCGCAAGTATTGTTCCAGAGTTTGATTGGTTCTTTCCGTTTGCCCATTCGTTTGGGGGTGGTATGCGGAAGAAAATGATAACTCGATTCCCAAGGTTTCACATAACGACCTCCAAAACCTTGAGGCGAATTGTACCCCCCGGTCTGACACGATGTTTGCTGGAACTCCGTGAAGCCTAACAACTTCTTTCACAAAGATTTGGGCTGTTTCCGGGGCCGATGGTGTGCCTTTCATGGGTAGGAAGTGGGCCATTTTGGATAATCGATCTACCACCACAAAGATGGTGGAGAACCCGTCAGATGGAGGAAGTTCCATGATAAAATCGATCAAGATATTCTTCCAGGGTCTCTTCGGGACTGATAGCGGCTTCAACAAGCCCCATGCCTTGGTTTTGCTGTTCTTATTTCGTGTGCAAGTGGTACAGGACTCTACATAGCCCTTGCAGTCTTTTTCCACTTGAGGCCACCAGAATGTGCGTTGCACAAGTTCAGCAGTTTTACGGATACCGAAGTGTCTGGCTAATTTGTGGTCGTGACATAATCCCAAAACAGAGACACGTAGGTTTTCTGGTATGAATATTTTGTCCTTGTGCCAAAGTAGATCATCTCTGGCCTGCAACGTTATTCCCAGAGATGAAGGGGCATTTACAGAAGCCCGTTTAATTTGAGAGAGCAGGTCTCCCTGAAGTAGCAGGAAGTTCTCAGAGGACAGGATAGTGTCGGGCGGTGCGGAGTCCCTGGTAACACAGAACATCCGAGAGAGTGCATCAGGTTTGGTG
Source organism: Rana muscosa (assembly GCA_029206835.1). NCBI lineage: Eukaryota > Metazoa > Chordata > Amphibia > Anura > Ranidae > Rana > Rana muscosa. Next base: position 45,574,127 of record CM055119.1, read on the forward strand.
TTTTTAGATCCTGGCCTGTACGTGAGATGAAAAGAGAACCTGGAAAAGAAGAGTGCCCATCTAGCCTGACGTGGTTTGAGTCTCTTGGCAGTCCTCAGATACTCCAGGTTCTTATGATCCGCATAGATTAGGATCGGGTGCGCTGCTCCTTCTAAAAGGTACCTCCACTCTTCCAATGCATTTTTAATGGCCAGAAGTTCTCTATCTCCGACATCATAATTCCTTTCAGAGTTAGACAGTTTGCGGGAGAAAAAGGCGACTGGGTGTAACAAAGCCTTGGGTCCCCGCCTTTGGGATAATACTGCTCCGACTGCCGTTTCTGACGCGTCTACTTCCAGTACATAGGGCAATGTTGGGTCAGGGTGCTTCAGAACCGGTGCGGAAGTAAATAGTTTCTTAAGAGACTCGAAAGCATTTTGAGCTTCAGGAGACCACTGGAAACGGATGCCTTGTTTGGTCAGTTGTGTGATTGGTGATATGATGGCTGAAAATCCCCTGATGAATTTTCGGTAAAAGTTCGAGAATCCGACAAAGCGTTGGATGCCCTTTTTGTCCACTGGGGCTGGCCAGTCTAAGATGGCAGTGACCTTTTGTGGGTCCATCTTGACACCATCGGTGGAGAGGATTAGTCCCAAAAAAGTAATGCTTTGTCGCTCGAACTCGCACTTCTCCGGCTTGGCGTATAGCCCGTGCTGTCACAGTCTGCTCAATACACTTTTAACATGTCTGCGGTGGTCATCAAGGGAAGCAGAGAAAATTAAGATGTTGTCCAGATATGCTACAACAAACAGGTCTAGGAAATCGCGGAAGATATCGTTGATAAAGTGCTAGAATGTTGCTGGGGCATTGCATAGGCCGAACGGCATCACCAGATATTCAAAATGTCCGAATCGGGAGCGAAAAGCCGTCTTCCACTCGTCTCCCTCCCGTATCCGTACCAGATTATATGCCCCTCGGAGATCCAGTTTTGTAAATATGGTTGCTGCTCCCAACCTCTGGAACAATTCGGGTACCAAGGGCAGGGGATAACGGTTCTTGACCGTAACCTTATTGAGTTCACGATAATCTATACATGGGCGAAGGGAACGATCCTTCTTCTCCACAAAGAAGATACCCGCTCCTGCTGGAGAAGTGGAGGGGCAGATGAAGCCCTTCTTTAGATTATCGTCTATATAATCTTTCAGGGCGACAAGCTCCAATTCTGACAGAGGAAAAATCCTTCCAAAAGGGACCTCAACACCCGGGATGAGATCAATCGGGCAGTCATATGGCCGATGTGGAGGGAGAGTTTCAGCTCCTTTCTTGCTAAAGACATCTAAAAAGTCATGGTATGCAACTGGTACAGATAAGCGAGTTTCAACATCAGAGTCCAAGCATAACAAGGATGGTGGATCAGAAGAGAATTTCCGCAAGCAGTGTTGGAGGCAGTAGGAAGAGTGAAACTTAACCTCCCCTCCGACCCAGTTGATAAGAGGGTTATGTGCTTGGAGCCATGGCATGCCAAGGATTATGGGAAACAGCGGGGATGCAATGGCATCCAGGCGTAATAATTCCTTGTGACTATCGGCAATAATCACAGGCAAGGGTATAGTCTGTTGAGTCACCAGTCCGGATTTGATAGCAGACCCGTCGGCCAGATGTACTGAAAGTCCCTGGGCCCTAGGTTGCAAAGGGATTTGATGTTTAGCAATAAAAGACAAGTCCATAAAGCAGCTACAGGCTCCGGAGTCTATTATAGCGGAGACAGGAATACTTCTTCCCGGAAGCTGTAATACAATGGGGAGAGCCAGGTGGGTTGGCAGGATGGGCGTGCTGGCGGAGAAGATAATTCGACCCTTGCGGATCTTTGCTGGACATGACCTCACGTAATGCCCGGGTCTCCCACAATACAGGCAGAGGTTTTCGTGTTGTCGTCGTTGACGTTCCTCAGGGGAAAGTGAGGGACGAGGCACTCCGAGTTGCCTGGGTTCAGGGACATCAGATGTGGGTGCAGCAGCGGTAGAAGATGTCAGGCGGCTGATGTTAGAGGCTCGGGCTAATTTCCAGGCTGGACAGGACGACCTCACAGGTCTCTCTGACTTCTGTCCTCGTAATCGGTGATCACCAGTGAATCTTTCAGGTGTAGGAACCCCGGTTTCTGGAGGTAACATTGCTATTGCTGAAGTAGCTCTTTGCGGGGCCGAGGTAGGTGAGGAAAGAGCCTGGATGCTTCTTTCCAGTCGGATATACGCATCTTGTGCGATTTCAACAGTCTGGGTGAGGTCTTTGAGGTGTAAGCGGAAACCCTCCATGGGAGAGGCTCCCTGCACAGACTCTGACCTGGCTGTTCGGTACTGTCACGTACCTGATGGAAGAGTCTGATTATGCAGAGGGAGGCCTCCCTTACACCTCTCACTCGCGGCCCCTGGTAGTGAAGACAGGGGGCGCAGGAGTGTAGAGTCGCACGAGAGCCTGGTAAAAGTCGCTGGTGGTGCGCTGGACCGGAACTGGGACGGAGACTGGAATAGATCCGGAAACAACTGACGGCCTAACAACTGGAGCTCAGGTGGGTGCGGTCAGATGGGCTGGAAGCATGGGTACACCAGTCCCAAGCAGGTAGGTACTGGAGCGGGATCAGGTATGAGCAGGTTCAGGCAGCTGGCAGGTCTCAGGTTCAGGTAAGTACTGGAGCAGGATCAGGTATGAGCAGGTTCAGGCAGCTGGCAGGTCTCAGGTACAGGTAAGTACTGGAGCAGGATCAGGTATGAGCAGGTTCAGGCAGCTGGCAGGTCTCAGGTACAGGTAAGCACTGGAGCAGGATCAGGTATGAGCGGGTTTAGGCAGCTGGCAGGTCTCAGGTACAGGCAGGTTCGGCAAGGGGCAGGTAACGAGGTAGCAGAAGGAACAGGCAGTAACGTAGTCAACACAGGCCGGGGGTCAGGTACAGGCAGATCAGCAAGGATGGTCAAACAAGCCAGGAAGGGTCAGCTGGAGCAGGATTCAGGTAAGCAGGGGTCAGAGGTCTCAGGTAACGCTGTAGACCGAACAGCACAGAGCCCAGCCATCAGCCCCTTCAAATAACCTCATCTGGCGCCAGGAGCCGCTGCTGCGCGCTCCCGCGCGTGCCCGCGCGCGCACCGCTATCGCGCATACCAGCGCGCGCACCGCTATCGCGCATGCGCACATCAGCATGCGCCGATGCGCCACTACCGCGCATGCGCGAAGAGGCGCCGATATCGTCAATGACATTTCTGGTTTGCCCTTCCTGACAGGTAGCTTCAGGTGTATACTGTGCAGGAGGCACACTACACCCACTGTAAGTGCTGCAGATGCCTGCCTGTGTTACACTACAGGAAAATAAAGCAATAAGGTCTAGCTTCAGGTGTATATTGTGCAGGAGGCACACTACGCCCGCTGTAAGTGCTGCAGATGCCTGCCTGTGTTACACTACAGGAAAATAAAGCAATAAGGTCTAGCTTCAAGTGTATATTGTGCAGGAGGCACAATACGCCCCCACTCTAAGTGCTGCAGATGCCTGTTAGTGTAACACAAAAGAAAAAAACCACCAGCAATAAGGGGTAGCTTCAGGTGTATACTGTGCAGGAGGCACACTACGCCCGCTGTAAGTGCTGCAGATGCCTGCCTGTGCTACACAACAGGAAAACACAGCAATAAGGGCTATCTTCAGGTGTATATTGTGCAGGAGGCACACTACGCCTGCTGTAAGTGCTGCAGATGCCTGCCTGTGTTACACAACAGGAAAACACAGCAATAAGGGCTAGCTTCAGGTGTATATTGTGCAGGAGGCACACTACGCCCGCTGTAAGTGCTGCAGATGCCTGCCTGTGTTACACAACAGGAAAACACAGCAATAAGGGCTAGCTTCAGGTGTATATTGTGCAGGAGGCACACTACGCCCACTCTAAGTGCTGCATATGCCTGTTAGTGTAACACAAAAGAAAAAACCCACCAGCAATAAGGGGTAGCTTCAGGTGTATACTGTGCAGGAGGCACACTACGCCCGCTGTAAGTGTTGCAGATGCCTGCCTGTGCTACACAACAGGAAAACACAGCAATAAGGGCTATCTTCAGGTGTATATTGTGCAGGAGGCACACTACGCCTGCTGTAAGTGCTGCAGATGCCTGCCTGTGTTACACAACAGGAAAACACAGCAATAAGGGCTAGCTTCTGGTGTATATTGTGCAGGAGGCACACTACGCCCGCTGTACGTGCTGCGGATGCCTGCCTGTGTTACACAACAGGAAAACACAGCAATAAGAGCTAGCTTCAGGTGTATATTGTGCAGGAGGCACACTACGCCCACTCTACGTGCTGCAGATGCCTGTTAGTGTAACACAAAAGAAAAAAACCACCAGCAATAGGGGGTAGCTTCAGGTGTATACTGTGCAGGAGGCACACTACGCCCGCTGTAAGTGCTGCAGATGCCTGCCTGTGTTACACAACAGGAAAACACAGCAATAAGGGCTATCTTCAGGTGTATATTGTGCAGGAGGCACACTACGCCTGCTGTAAGTGCTGCAGATGCCTGTGTTACACAACAGAAAAACACAGCAATAAGGGCTAGCTTCAGGTGTATATTGTGCAGGAGGCACACTACGCCCACTCTAAGTGCTGCATATGCCTGTTAGTGTAACACAAAATAAAAAAAACACCAGCAATAAGGGGTAGCTTCAGGTGTATACTGTGCAGGAGGCACACTACGCCAGCTGTAAGTGCTGCAGATGCCTGCCTGTGCTACACAACAGGAAAACACAGCAATAAGGGCTATCTTCAGGTGTATATTGTGCAGGAGGCACACTACGCCTGCTGTAAGTGCTGCAGATGCCTGCCTGTGTTACACAACAGGAAAACAGCAATAAGGGGTAGCTTCAGGTGTATATTGTGCAGGAGGCACACTACGCCCGCTGTAAGTGCTGCAGATGCCTGCCTGTGTTACACAACAGGAAAACACAGCAATAAGGGCTAGCTTCAGGTGTATATTGTGCAGGAGGCACACTACACCCACTGTAAGTACTGCAGATGCCTGTTAGTGTAACACAAAAGAAAAAAAACCACAAGCAATAAGGGGTAGCTTCAGGTGTATACTGTGCAGGAGGCACACTACGCCCGCTGTAAGTGCTGCAGATGCCTGCCTGTGTTACACAACAGGAAAACACAACAATAAGGGCTAGCTTCTGGTGTATATTGTGCAGGAGGCACACTATGCCCGCTGTAAGTGCTGCGGATGCCTGTGTTACACAACAGAAAAACACAGCAATAAGGGCTAGCTTCAGGTGTATATTGTGCAGGAGGCACACTACGCCCACTCTAAGTGCTGCAGATGCCTGTTAGTGTAACACAAAAGAAAAAAAGCACGAGCAATAAGGGGAAGCTTCAGGTGTATTCTGTGCTGGAGGCACAATACGCCTGCTGTATGTGCTGCAGATGCCTGCCTGTGTTACACAACAGGAAAACAGAGCAATAAGGGCTAGCTTCAGGTGTATATTGTGCAGGAGGCACACTACGCCCGCTGTAAGTGCTGCAGATGCCTGCCTGTGTTACACAACGGGAAAACACAGCAATAAGGGATAGCTTCAGGTGTATATTGTGCAGGAGGCACACTAACGCCTGCTGTAAGTGCTGCAGATGCCTGTGTTACACAACAGAAAAACACAGCAATAAGGGCTAGCTTCAGGTGTATATTGTGCAGGAGGCACACTATGCCCACTCTAAGTGCTGCATATGCCTGTTAGTGTAACACAAAATAAAAAAACACCAGCAATAAGGGGTAGCTTCAGGTGTATACTGTGCAGGAGGCACACTACGCCAGCTGTAAGTGCTGCAGATGCCTGCCTGTGCTACACAACAGGAAAACACAGCAATAAGGGCTATCTTCAGGTGTATATTGTGCAGGAGGCACACTACGCCTGCTGTAAGTGCTGCAGATGCCTGCCTGTGTTACACAACAGGAAAACAGCAATAAGGGGTAGCTTCAGGTGTATATTGTGCAGGAGGCACACTACGCCCGCTGTAAGTGCTGCAGATGCCTGCCTGTGTTACACAACAGGAAAACACAGCAATAAGGGCTAGCTTCAGAGTATATTGTGCAGGAGGCACACTACACCCACTGTAAGTACTGCAGATGCCTGTTAGTGTAACACAAAAGAAAAAAAAACACAAGCAATAAGGGGTAGCTTCAGGTGTATACTGTGCAGGAGGCACACTACGCCCGCTGTAAGTGCTGCAGATGCCTGCCTGTGTTACACAACAGGAAAACACAACAATAAGGGCTAGCTTCTGGTGTATATTGTGCAGGAGGCACACTATGCCCGCTGTAAGTGCTGCGGATGCCTGTGTTACACAACAGAAAAACACAGCAATAAGGGCTAGCTTCAGGTGTATATTGTGCAGGAGGCACACTACGCCCACTCTAAGTGCTGCAGATGCCTGTTAGTGTAACACAAAAGAAAAAAAGCACGAGCAATAAGGGGAAGCTTCAGGTGTATTCTGTGCTGGAGGCACAATACGCCTGCTGTAAGTGCTGCAGATGCCTGCCTGTGTTACACAACAGGAAAACAGAGCAATAAGGGCTAGCTTCAGGTGTATATTGTGCAGGAGGCACACTACGCCCGCTGTAAGTGCTGCAGATGCCTGCCTGTGTTACACAACGGGAAAACACAGCAATAAGGGATAGCTTCAGGTGTATATTGTGCAGGAGGCACACTACGCCCACTCTAAGTGCTGCATATGCCTGTTAGTGTAACACAAAAGAAAAAAAGCCACCAGCAATAAGGGGTAGCTTCAGGTGTATACTGTGCAGGAGGGCACACTACGCCCGCTGTAAGTGCTGCAGATGCCTGCCTGTGCTACACAACAGGAAAACACAGCAATAAGGGCTATCTTCAGGTGTATATTGTGCAGGAGGCACACTACGCCTGCTGTAAGTGCTGCAGATGCCTGCCTGTGTTACACAACAGGAAAACGCAGCAATAAGGGGTAGCTTCAGGTGTATATTGTGCAGGAGGCACACTACGCCCGCTGTAAGTGCTGCAGATGCCTGCCTGTGTTACACAACAGGAAAACACAGCAATAAGGGCTAGCTTCAGGTGTATATTGTGCAGGAGGCACACTACACCCACTGTAAGTACTGCAGATGCCTGTTAGTGTAACACAAAAGAAAAAAACCACGAGCAATAAAGGGTAGCTTCAGGTGTATACTGTGCAGGAGGCACACTACGCCCGCTGTAAGTGCTGCAGATGCCTGCCTGTGTTACACAACAGGAAAGCACAACAATATGGGCTAGCTTCTGGTGTATATTGTGCAGGAGGCACACTATGCCCGCTGTAAGTGCTGCGGATGCCTGCCTGTGTTACACAACAGGAAAACACAGCAATAAGGGCTAGCTTCAGGTGTATATTGTGCAGGAGGCACACTACACCCACTCTAAGTGCTGCAGATGCCTGTTAGTGTAACACAAAAGAAAAAAAACACCAGCAATAAGGGGTAGCTTCAGGTGTATACTGTGCAGGAGGCACACTACGCCCGCTGTAAGTGCTGCAGATGCCTGCCTGTGTTACACAACAGGAAAACACAGCAATAAGGGCTATCTTCAGGTGTATATTGTGCAGGAGGCACACTACGCCTGCTGTAAGTGCTGCAGATGCCTGTGTTACACAACAGAAAAACACAGCAATAAGGGCTAGCTTCAGGTGTATATTGTGCAGGAGGCACACTACGCCGCTGTAAGTGCTCCAGATGCCTGCCTGTGTTACACTACAGGAAAATACAGCAATAAGGTCTAGCTTCAGGTGTATATTGTGCAGGAGGCACACTGCGCCCACTGTAAGTGCTGCAGATGCCTGTTAGTGTAACACAAAATAAAAAACCACCAGCAATAAGGGGTAGCTTCAGGTGTATACTGTGCAGGAGGCACACTACGCCCGCTGTAAGTGCTGCAGATGCCTGCCTGTGTTACACAACAGGGAAAACACAGCAATAAGGGCTATCTTCAGGTGTATATTGTGCAGGAGGCACACTACGCCTGCTGTAAGTGCTGCACATGCCTGCCTGTGTTACACAACAGGAAAACACAGCAATAAGGGCTAGCTTCAGGTGTATATTGTGCAGGAGGCACACTACGCCTGCTGTAAGTGCTGCAGATGCCTGCCTGTGTTACACAACAGAAAAACACAGCAATAAGGGCTAGCTTCAGGTGTATATTGTGCAGGAGGCACACTACGCCCACTCTAAGTGCTGCAGATGCCTGCCTGTGTTACACTACAGGAAAACAAAGCAATAAGGGCTAGCTTCAGGTGTATATTGTGCAGGAGGCACACTACGCCCACTGTAAGTGGTGCAGATGCCTGTTAGTGTAACACAAAAGAAAAAACCACAAGCAATAAGGGGTAGCTTCAGGTGTATACTGTGCAGGAGGCACACTACGCCCACTGTAAGTGCTGCAGATGCCTGCCTGTGTTACACAACAGGAAAACACAACAATAAGGGCTAGCTTCAGGTGTATATTGTGCAGGAGGCACACTACGCCCGCTGTAAGTGCTGCAGATGCCTGCATGTGTTACACTACAGGAAAATAAAGCAATAAGGGGTAGCTTCAGGTGTATATTGTGCAGGAGGCACACTACGCCCGCTGTAAGTGCTGCAGATGCCTGCCTGTGTTACACTACAGGAAAATAAAGCAATAAGGTCTAGCTTCAGGTGTATATTGTGCAGGAGGCACAATACGCCCCCACTCTAAGTGCTGCAGATGCCTGTTAGTGTAACACAAAAGAAAAAAACCACAAGCAATAAGGGGTAGCTTCAGGTGTATACTGTGCAAGAGGCACACTACGCCCGCTGTAAGTGCTGCAGATACCTGCCTGTGTTACACAACAGGAAAACACAGCAATAAGGGCTAGCTTCAGGTGTATATTGTGCAGGAGGCACACTACGCCCGCTGTAAGTGCTGCAGATGCCTGCCTCTGTTACACAACAGGAAAACACAGCAATAAGGGCTAGCTTCAGGTGTATATTGTGCAGGAGGCACACTACGCCCGCTGTAAGTGCTGCAGATGCCTGCCTGTGTTACACTACAGGAAAACACAGCAATAAGGGCTAGCTTCAGGTGTATATTGTGCAGGAGGCACACTACGCCCACTCTAAGTGCTGCATATGCCTGTTAGTGTAACACAAAAGAAAAAAAACACCATCAATAAGGGGTAGCTTCAGGTGTATACTGTGCAGGAGGCACACTACGCCCACTGTAAGTGCTGCAGATGCCTGCATGTGCTACACAACAGGAAAACACAGCAATAAGGGCTATCTTCAGGTGTATATTGTGCAGGAGGCACACTACGCCCGCTGTAAGTGCTGCAGATGCCTGCCTGTGTTACACAACAGGAAAACACAACAATAAGGGCTAGCTTCTGGTGTATATTGTGCAGGAGGCACACTATGCCCGCTGTAAGTGCTGCGGATGCCTGTGTTACACAACAGAAAAACACAGCAATAAGGGCTAGCTTCAGGTGTATATTGTGCAGGAGGCACACTACGCCCACTCTAAGTGCTGCAGATGCCTGTTAGTGTAACACAAAAGAAAAAAAGCACGAGCAATAAGGGGAAGCTTCAGGTGTATTCTGTGCTGGAGGCACAATACGCCTGCTGTAAGTGCTGCAGATGCCTGCCTGTGTTACACAACAGGAAAACAGAGCAATAAGGGCTAGCTTCAGGTGTATATTGTGCAGGAGGCACACTACGCCCGCTGTAAGTGCTGCAGATGCCTGCCTGTGTTACACAACGGGAAAACACAGCAATAAGGGATAGCTTCAGGTGTATATTGTGCAGGAGGCACACTACGCCCACTCTAAGTGCTGCATATGCCTGTTAGTGTAACACAAAAGAAAAAAGCCACCAGCAATAAGGGGTAGCTTCAGGTGTATACTGTGCAGGAGGCAGACTACGCCCACTGTAAGTGCTGCAGATGCCTGCCTGTGCTACACAACAGGAAAACACAGCAATAAGGGCTATCTTCAGGTGTATATTGTGCAGGAGGCACACTACGCCTGCTGTAAGTGCTGCAGATGCCTGCCTGTGTTACACAACAGGAAAACGCAGCAATAAGGGGTAGCTTCAGGTGTATATTGTGCAGGAGGCACACTACGCCCGCTGTAAGTGCTGCAGATGCCTGCCTGTGTTACACAACAGGAAAACACAGCAATAAGGGCTAGCTTCAGGTGTATATTGTGCAGGAGGCACACTACACCCACTGTAAGTACTGCAGATGCCTGTTAGTGTAACACAAAAGAAAAAAACCACGAGCAATAAAGGGTAGCTTCAGGTGTATACTGTGCAGGAGGCACACTACGCCCGCTGTAAGTGCTGCAGATGCCTGCCTGTGTTACACAACAGGAAAGCACAACAATATGGGCTAGCTTCTGGTGTATATTGTGCAGGAGGCACACTATGCCCGCTGTAAGTGCTGCGGATGCCTGCCTGTGTTACACAACAGGAAAACACAGCAATAAGGGCTAGCTTCAGGTGTATATTGTGCAGGAGGCACACTACGCCCACTCTAAGTGCTGCAGATGCCTGTTAGTGTAACACAAAAGAAAAAAAACACCAGCAATAAGGGGTAGCTTCAGGTGTATACTGTGCAGGAGGCACACTACGCCCGCTGTAAGTGCTGCAGATGCCTGCCTGTGTTACACAACAGAAAAACACAGCAATAAGGGCTAGCTTCAGGTGTATATTGTGCAGGAGGCACACTACGCCCGCTGTAAGTGCTCCAGATGCCTGCCTGTGTTACACTACAGGAAAATACAGCAATAAGGTCTAGCTTCAGGTGTATATTGTGCAGGAGGCACACTGCGCCCACTGTAAGTGCTGCAGATGCCTGTTAGTGTAACACAAAATAAAAAACCACCAGCAATAAGGGGTAGCTTCAGGTGTATACTGTGCAGGAGGCACACTACGCCCGCTGTAAGTGCTGCAGATGCCTGCCTGTGTTACACAACAGGAAAACACAGCAATAAGGGCTAGCTTCAGGTGGATATTGTGCAGGAGGCACACTACGCCCACTCTAAGTGCTGCAGATGCCTGCCTGTGTTACACAACAGGAAAACACAGCAATAAGGGCTATCTTCAGGTGTATATTGTGCAGGAGGCACACTACGCCTGCTGTAAGTGCTGCACATGCCTGCCTGTGTTACACAACAGAAAAACACATTAATAAGGGCTAGCTTCAGGTGTATATTGTGCAGGAGGCACACTACGCCCGCTGTAAGTGCTGCAGATGCCTGCCTGTGTTACACTACAGGAAAATAAAGCAATAAGGTCTAGCTTCAGGTGTATATTGTGCAGGAGGCACAATACGCCCCCACTTTAAGTGCTGCAGATGCCTGTTAGTGTAACACAAAAGAAAAAAAGCACGAGCAATAAGGGGAAGCTTCAGGTGTATACTGTGCAGGAGGCACAATACGCCCGCTGTAAGTGCTGCAGATGCCTGCCTGTGTTACACAACAGGAAAAAACAGCAATAAGGGGTAGCTTCAGGTGTATACTGTGCAGGAGGCACACTACGCCCGCTGTAAGTGCTGCAGATGCCTGCCTGTGTTACACAACAGGAAAACACAGCAATAAGGGCTAGCTTCAGGTGTATATTGTGCAGGAGGCACACTACGCCTGCTGTAAGTGCTGCAGATGCCTGCCTGTGTTACACAACAGAAAAACACAGCAATAAGGGCTAGCTTCAGGTGTATATTGTGCAGGAGGCACACTACGCCCACTCTAAGTGCTGCAGATGCCTGCCTGTGTTACACTACAGGAAAACAAAGCAATAAGGGCTAGCTTCAGGTGTATATTGTGCAGGAGGCACACTACGCCCACTGTAAGTGGTGCAGATGCCTGTTAGTGTAACACAAAAGAAAAAACCACAAGCAATAAGGGGTAGCTTCAGGTGTATACTGTGCAGGAGGCACACTACGCCCACTGTAAGTGCTGCAGATGCCTGCCTGTGTTACACAACAGGAAAACACAACAATAAGGGCTAGCTTCAGGTGTATATTGTGCAGGAGGCACACTACGCCCGCTGTAAGTGCTGCAGATGCCTGCCTGTGTTACACTACAGGAAAATAAAGCAATAAGGGGTAGCTTCAGGTGTATATTGTGCAGGAGGCACACTACGCCCGCTGTAAGTGCTGCAGATGCCTGCCTGTGTTACACTACAGGAAAATAAAGCAATAAGGTCTAGCTTCAGGTGTATATTGTGCAGGAGGCACAATACGCCCCCACTCTAAGTGCTGCAGATGCCTGTTAGTGTAACACAAAAGAAAAAAACCACAAGCAATAAGGGGTAGCTTCAGGTGTATACTGTGCAGGAGGCACACTACGCCCACTGTAAGTGCTGCAGATGCCTGCCTGTGTTACACAACAGGAAAACACAGCAATAAGGGCTAGCTTCAGGTGTATATTGTGCAGGAGGCACACTACGCCCGCTGTAAGTGCTGCAGATGCCTGCCTCTGTTACACAACAGGAAAACACAGCAATAAGGGCTAGCTTCAGGTGTATATTGTGCAGGAGGCAGACTACGCCCGCTGTAAGTGCTGCAGATGCCTGCCTGTGTTACACAACAGGAAAACACAGCAATAAGGTCTAGCTTCAGGTGTATATTGTGCAGGAGGCACAATACGCCCCCACTCTAAGTGCTGCAGATGCCTGTTAGTGTAACACAAAAGAAAAAAACCACAAGCAATAAGGGGTAGCTTCAGGTGTATACTGTGCAGGAGGCACACTACGCCCGCTGTAAGTGCTGCAGATGCCTGCCTGTGTTACACAACAGGAAAACACAGCAATAAGGGCTAGCTTCAGGTGTATATTGTGCAGGAGGCACACTACGCCCACTCTAAGTGCTGCATATGCCTGTTAGTGTAACACAAAAGAAAAAACCCACCAGCAAACCAGCAATAAGGGGTAGCTTCAGGTGTATACTGTGCAGGAGGCACACTACGCCCGCTATAAGTGCTGCAGATGCCTGCCTGTGTTACACAACAGAAAAACACAGCAATAAGGGCTAGCTTCAGGTGTATATTGTGCAGGAGGCACACTACGCCCACTCTAAGTGCTGCATATGCCTGTTAGTGTAACACAAAAGAAAAAACCCACCAGCAATAAGGGGTAGCTTCAGGTGTATACTGTGCAGGAGGCACACTACGCCCGCTATAAGTGCTGCAGATGCCTGCCTCTGTTACACAACAGAAAAACACAGCAATAAGGGCTAGCTTCAGGTGTATATTGTGCAGGAGGCACACTACGCCCACTCTAAGTGCTGCATATGCCTGTTAGTGTAACACAAAAGAAAAAAAGCACGAGCAATAAGGGGAAGCTTCAGGTGTATACTGTGCAGGAGGCACAATACGCCCGCTGTAAGTGCTGCAGATGCCTGCCTGTGTTACACAACAGGAAAACACAGCAATAAGGGCTATCTTCAGGTGTATATTGTGCAGGAGGCACACTACGCCCGCTGTAAGTGCTGCAGATGCCTGCCTGTGTTACACAACAGGAAAACACAGCAATAAGGGGTAGCTTCAGGTGTATATTGTGCAGGAGGCACACAACGCCCGCTGTAAGTGCTGCAGATGCCTGCCTGTGTTACACAACAGGAAAACACAGCAATAAGGGCTAGCTTCAGGTGTATATTGTGCAGGAGGCACACTACACCCACTGTAAGTGCTGCAGATGCCTGTTAGTGTAACACAAAAGAAAAAAACCACGAGCAATAAGGGGTAGCTTCAGGTGTATACTGTGCAGGAGGCACAATATGCCCCCACTCTAAGTGCTGCAGATGCCTGTTAGTGTAACACAAAAGAAAAAAACCACCAGCAATAAAGGGTAGCTTCAGGTGTATACTGTGCATGAGGCACACTACGCCCGCTGTAAGTGCTGCAAATGCCTGCCTGTGTTACACAACAGGAAAACACAGCAATAAGGGCTATCATCAGGTGTATATTGTGCAGGAGGCAGACTACGCCTGCTGTAAGTGCTGCAGATGCCTGCCTGTGTTACACAACAGAAAAACACAGCAATAAGGGCTAGCTTCAGGTGTATATTGTGCAGGAGGCACACTACGCCCACTCTAAGTGCTGCATATGCCTGTTAGTGTAACACAAAAGAAAAAAAGCACGAGCAATAAGGGGAAGCTTCAGGTGTATACTGTGCAGGAGGCACAATATGCCCGCTGTAAGTGCTGCAGATGCCTGCCTGTGTTACACAACAGGAAAACACAGCAATAAGGGCTAGCTTCAGGTGTATATTGTGCAGGAGGCACACTACGCCCGCTGTAAGTGCTGCAGATGCCTGCCTGTGTTACACAACAGGAAAACACAGCAATAAGGGCTAGCTTCAGGTGTATATTGTGCAGGAGGCACACTACGCCCACTCTAAGTGCTGCAGATGCCTGTTAGTGTAACACAAAAGAAAAAAAGCACGAGCAATAAGGGGAAGCTTCAGGTGTATATTGTGCAGGAGGCACACTACACCCACTGTAAGTGCTGCAGATGCCTGTTAGTGTAACACAAAAGAAAAAACCACGAGCAATAAGGGGTAGCTTCAGGTGTATACTGTGCAGGAGGCACACTAGGCCCGCTGTAAGTGCTGCAGATGCCTGCCTGTGTTACACAACAGGAAAAAACAGCAATAAGGTCTAGCTTCAGGTGTATATTGTGCAGGAGGCACAATACGCCCCCAATCTAAGTGCTGGAGATGCCTGTTAGTGTAATACAAAAGAAAAAAAACACAAGCAATAAGGGGTAGCTTCAGGAGTATACTGTGCAGGAGGCACATGTTATGTCCCTTAGACACGGGGTCTCTCAGAGTTTTGCTAGCAATGCTAAAGTATCTGCTCAGCAAGTTATGAACTTCTTAACCATGGAAGGGTTTATTACTCACTCAGAACATGATGACTTGTTACATAGAGTCCTAATACAACAGGATTCTGTCATTACCAGATGTAATCCCTTCTGTCCATCATGCTGCTGCTGCTTCCAGTCTCACACACCACTCTCACCACTTCCTGGTACAGCCCCTCCCCAGCATGCATCAAACATCACATCTCCTCTTTTTCCCATAAAAAAAAACAATAGGAGAAAAAAAAAATATATATATAAACATAACAAGAGAACAAAATACTCAACACATAAAATAACAAGGCAAGCAGGATCAGTTCAGCAAGTGGTATCTCCAACTCAGTTCTGTGGCTCCCGCATCACGTTATGAGACCTTTGTCTCTGTTTCCTGACCTCCCAAGTGTCCCGTAAGATTTCAGTGCTTTGCCAACGAGGAGTTTGATGTCTTTGACGGGCAGACTTATGAAGTGGCACAGCACTAGGAGGGGTAGAGGCTGTCAAGGGTTCTGGATATGTCAGTTGGTGTCCAACAGACAAATCAGTCTCTGCAACTCCAGGCACATGTCCGGGCTCCTCAGGAATATGTTTACCAACCGCTTCAGGGGTTGGTTGTAAACTTGTGGGATCATGCCAGACACCATGCCATATGTCACCAGTAGAGCCCTGAGTAGACTCTGGTGGTTGGGTAGAAAGAGAAGGTGTTTCTTTCAACTGGCAGGCAAATGCGCTTTCTCAATTGCGAAAGGTGTCTTCGTACACAAACGCCATTCTCCAGGCGAACAAGGTACATTCGTTGTCCAAGAGGTCCATCAATAATGCCAGGAAGCCAATGAGGCAAAACTCTGTAATTCCGAAACCATACAAGATCACCAGCACGGAATCCAGGACGGCCTGGCGGAGGAGGTGTTGGTGACTGTTCCTGTGGACAAACTAAATCCAGTTTGGTGCGCAGATGCCTGCCAAACATAAGAAAAGCTGGGGACAGCCCAGTAGTAGCGTGTTTTGTGTTTCGGTACATGGTCAAGAACTCCAGAAGCTTCTCCTCTGAGAGTCCGACCTGGTCCAGGGTGGACAGTAAGTGCTTCTTAAACGTCTGCACAAACCGTTCTGCCAGCCCATTTGAGGCTGGATGATAAGGAGCTGTTCTGTAGTGTTGGATGCCCAAGCCACTGAGGAAGGATTGAAACTCATGTGATGTAAATTGAGTCCCATTGTCCGAGACTATGGCTGTTGGCAAGCCATATTGAGCAAAGATCTTCCTTAAGACTAGAATGGTAGCAGCAGAGGTAACAGAAGGCATTTGAAAAACCTCTGGCCATTTTGAATGTGCATCTACCACGATCAAATACATTTTGCCCTGGATTGGGCCAGCAAAATCAAGATGGAGTCTTGACCACGGTTCTGTCGGCCATGGCCAAGGTAGCAGGGTTCCTTTCTTTTGGGGTCGCTGAGCTTGACAGCACCCAGGACATTGAGCCACATAATCTTCAATTGCTGTGTCCATTTGGAGCCACCAAACATAGCTCTGGGCTCGCTGCTTCATGCGCACCACACCAGGATGGCCCTCATGCAGTATCCTTAGCATGGTTGGTTGCAAATACTGAGGTATAATCACTCTGTTGCCCCACTGTAGGCAACCAGCATTAGTCAAAAGCTCACATTTTCTGGCAAAGTACGGACAAAATTCACCTGGGACTTTCTCTGGCCATCCAGCCTGAACATATGAGAATATCTGAGACAGGACGGGATCTGTGACTGTATGTCTGGCAATTAAGGAGGTGGACATGCAGGATTTCGGCCTCTGTATTTCCACTATGCGTACGTCTCTTGGTGAGTGGTCTCCAATTGGCAATCTGGAAAACGCATCTGCATTGCCATGGGCATCATGGGAGCGGTATCTGATAGAATAAGTATAAGCTCCCAAGAATAAAGCGTACCTTTGTAAGCGAGATGTGGTTGTTGTAGAAATTCCTTTCTGAGGGTTCAGTATTGACAACAGAGGTTTGTGGTCAGTGATAAGTGTAAACTCCCGACCATAGATGAACGTATGAAATTTTTTTGTGGCCCATACAATGGCCAAAGCTTCCTTGTCTATCTGGGAGTAGATTTGCTCTGCTGAGGTTAAAGACCTGGAGACAAAAGAAATGGGGCGCTCTGTGCCATCTGGCATGACATGGGAAAGCACAGCACCCAGTCCATAAGGCGAGGCGTCACAAGCCAAGGTGACGTGTTTCTTTAAATCATAGTGGACCAGAACTCGAGAAGACAGAATGAGTTCTTTAGAAATTCGAAAAGCTTCTTCACATTTGGCTGTCCATATCCATTTAGCTCTTGCATCCAGTAAGCGATGTAATGGGTAAAGCTGGTGTGCTAGGTTCGGCAAGAAACGGTGGTAGTAATTTAGGAGGCCAAGGTAGGACCTGAGCTGTGTGACATTCTGGGGAGTAGGGGCATGGGTAAGGGCTTTAACCTTTTCTTCAGTATTGTGTAACCCATGTCTGTCCACAGTGTGGGCACAAAATTCCAGTCGAGAAATTTGCATTTTGAAAGATTGACACGTAAACCATACCTTTGGAGTCTCTCTAGCACAGCTTCAACATTCTTTCTGTGTTCTTCATCAGGGGGACCAGTGATGAGCATATCATTTAGTAGACATTGAGTGAAAGGTATGCCTGCCAGGATCTCATCCATGATTCGCTGCCAGATGGCTGGAGCTGGGGCTATGCCAAAAACCATGCGGTTATATTGGAATAATCCTTTATGAGTGTTAATGGTCAACAGATGGCGTGAATCTGGGTGTACTTGCAGTTGCAGGTAAGCTTGCTTTAAGTCTATTTTTGTAAACTTTTGCCCCCCAGCCAATGAGCTAAATAGATCTTCAAGTCGAGGCAATGGGTATTGATCCACAAGAAGTTGGTTGTTCAGGGCAACCCTGAAATCTCCACAAATTCTAATGTCTCCATTCTTTTTCTTGACAGGCACAATTGGCGATGCCCATTCACTTCTATCAACTTTAGTTATGATCTTTTCAGGCAATAGGTGGTCCAGCTTTGCTTCCACTTTCTTTCTCAAGGCAAAAGGTACTGATCTTGCCTTACAAAAACGAGGTGTAGCACCCGGCTTCAAGAGGAGGTGGGCCATTTTTCCTTTTACTGTGCCCAAAGAGTCCTCAAAAACCCCCTTAAAGCGTGACTTCAGGGATTCCACCCAATGGTCTACCTCAGAAAGCAATGTACATTGGGCAATGGCAAGAGGAGGCATGCCCAGGGCTTTGATCCAGTCCCTACCGTACAGCGGAGGACCTCCTTTATTGACAACATAAAGGCATAGAGTTTGACTGCGGTTGCCTAATGCAGAGTTTCTCAACTCCAGTCCTCAAGGCGCCCCAACAGGTCATGTTTTCAGGATTTCCATTATTTTGCACAGGTGATTTGATCAGTTTCACTGCCTTAGTAATTACCACAGCTGTGTCTTCTGAGAGAAATCCTGAAAACATGACCTGTTGGGGCGCCTCGAGGACTGGAGTTGAGAAACACTGGCCTAATGTAACAAGGGGTTTCACATAACCCAAGGGCTGTAGTAGTTCCTTGCTGTAGGTTTGTAGTGTGAGATTTGTAGGTTGGAGCGGTAAGGACAGACCCGATGCCTTTAAATCAGTCCATGAAATGACAGACACTGCCGCCCCTGTATCAACATCCATGGAGACAGGACAGCCATTGAGTGTGACATCCACTTTAATCGCAGGAGTACTCCCAGCTACCCGAAACAGTCCAACATGCTGGACACAGGTTTCCTCATCAGAGCTGGAGCCGTGATTGTCAGTATCCATATGAAATGTCTGTTTACGTTTAACTTTTGTGGTAGTGTTCGGGGAGCATGAGCTGCGGCAAACACGCCCAATATGGCCAGTCTTTCCAAAAAGAAAACAAATGACATCCTTGAACTTGCAAGCAGGTGCACTGTGAGTAGTGTTACCACAACGGTAGCAAGTTGGTGTCCTAGAGACAGAAGAATTAGGGTGGCGAGGTTTAGGAAGATTTGGGGACGGCCGTCTTGGGTGTCGGGTGATAGCAGAGTGGAATATTTCCTCTCCCTGGCTTGCAGGAGTTTCAGGTGGTGCCTTCAGTAGGGTGGCGTCCCGTGTAGCCAACTCCATGACCGTAGCAAGGTCAGTGGCTTTCGTCAGAGTCAAGTCGGGTTCTGTGAGTAAACGTTTCTGTATGGCTGGGTCGCACATTCCCATGACAAACATGTCACGGAGAGCCGTCTGCAGGTAGTCTCCAAACTGACAAGTGGCAGCTAGTTTACGTAAAGCAATGATATAAGTCTTTATGTCCTCCCCGGCATGCTGCCTTCTACTGTAGAATTTAAACCGCTCTGCAATCTCTAATGGCTTTGGGTTGTAGTGCTCATGTAGCTTCTGAATTAACTCAGGCAGGGGCTTAGAGGCCGGCTTGTCTGGAGAAATGAGGTCTCTGAGAGTGCCATATGCAGCTTGACCCAATATTGTGAGGAAAACTGCAACTTTCTTTTCTGCAGCCACACTATTTGCTTCCATATACTGCTCCAGCCTCTCCACCCAGGAGCTCCATGATTCAGCAGCAGGATCAAATGGTTGAATAAACCCTATGAAGGCCATGTGTGCTAAAATCCACAATCCTCGTCGCCACTGTTATGTCCCTTAGACACGGGGTCTCTCAGAGTTTTGCTAGCAATGCTAAAGTATCTGCTCAGCAAGTTACACACAGGCCAGATGAACTTCTTAACCATGGAAGGGTTTATTACACACTCAGAACATGATGACTTGTTACATAGAGTCCTAATACAACAGGATTCTGTCATTACCAGATGTAATCCCTTCTGTCCATCATGCTGCTGCTGCTTCCAGTCTCACACACCACTCTCACCACTTCCTGGTACAGCCCCTCCCCCAGCATGCATCAGGAGAAAAAGGTGAAGGGTCACACAGTGCTTTAGCACAAACATCACAGCACACTACGCCCGCTGTAAGTGCTGCAGATGCCTGCCTGTGTTACACAACAGGAAAACACAGCAATAAGGGCTAGCTTCAGGTGTATATTGTGCAGGAGGCACACTACGCCCACTGTAAGTGCTGCAGATGCCTGTTAGTGTAACACAAAAGAAAAAAATCACGAGCAATAAGGGCTAGCTTCAGGTGTATATTGTGCAGGAGGCACACTACGCCCGCTGTAAGTGCTGCAGATGCCTGCCTGTGTTACACAACAGGAAAACACAGCAATAAGGGCTAGCTTCAGGTGTACATGTGCAGGAGGCACACTATGCCCGCTGTAAGTGCTGCAGATGCCTGCCTGTGTTACACAACAGGAAAATACAGCAATAAGGGCTAGCTTCAGGTGTATATTGTGCAGGAGGCAAACTACGCCCACTCTAAGTGCTGCAGATGTCTGTTAGTGTAACACAAAAGAAAAAAACCACCAGCAATAAGGGGAAGCTTCAGGTGTATACTGTGCAGGAGGCACAATACGCCCGCTGTAAGTGCTGCAGATGCCTGCCTGTGTTACACAACAGGAAAACACAGCAATAAGGGCCAGCTTCAGGTGTATATTGTGCAGGAGGCACACTACGCCCGCTGTAAGTGCTGCAGATGCCTCCCTGTGTTACAAAACAGGAAAACACAGCAATAAGGGCCAGCTTCAGGTGTATATTGTGCAGGAGGCACACTACGCCCACTCTAAGTGCTGCAGATGCCTGTTAGTGTAACACAAAATAAAAAAATCACGAGCAATAAGTGGTAGCTTCAGGTGTATACTGTGCAGGAGGCACACTACGCCCGCTGTAAGTGCTGCATATGCCTGCCTGTGTTACACAACAGGAAAACACAGCAATAAGGGCTAGCTTCAGGTGTATATTGTGCAGGAGGCACACTACGCCCACTGTAAGTGCTGCAGATGCCTGCCTGTGTTACACAACAGGAAAACACAGCAATAAGGGCTAGCTTCAGGTGTATATTGTGCAGGAGGCACACTATGCCCGATGTAAGTGCTGCAGATGCCTGCCTGTGTTACACAACAGGAAAACACAGCAATAAGGGCTAGCTTCAGGTGTATACTGTGCAGGAGGCTTAGCAAAAATGACACTGACACTGTCCCCTGCCTATCCTTTTCTGTCCCTGCATGTCAACACACTGTAAATGCACAAGGTTTAGCAAAGAATATCACTGACACTGTCCCTGCCTATCCTTCTCTCTCCCTGCACACAAGGTTTAGCAAAGAATATCACTGACACTGTCCCTGCCTATCCTTCTCTCTCCCTGCACACAAGGTTTAGCAAAGAATATCACTGACACTGTCCCTGCCTATCCTTCTCTCTCCCTGCACACAAGGTTTAGCAAATAATATCACTGACACTGTCCCTTCCAATCGTTCTCTCTCCCTGCACACAAGGTTAATGAACAAATAACAAAGACACTGTCCCTGCCTATCCTTCTCTCTCCCTGCACACCGGAACACACTACACAAGGCCACCGCGCTGGCGGCCTTTTATAGTGTGAGGCGTGTACTAAACCCCTCTGAGCTATAATTGGCCACAGGCATCCTGCCTGTGGCCAATTATGGCTCTCCTCGCTGCCGGCGCTGTGATTGGCCAAGCATGCGGGGTCACAGTGCATGCTTGGCCAATCACAGCGCCGGGATTGCACTGCAATGGCGCAGTGTATTGTGGGCCGTTCGCATCACTCGAATTTGGCGCAAACGGCCCAAATCGTTCGATCTTCGTCGAACGATCGAACAGCCGATGTTCGAGTCGAACACCGAGCTCATCCCTACTGCTAATGATACCGTTGTCATTACTAAACTCTTGTATATCGTCCCTTTTCATCCCCTCCAAGTGCTTGCATAAAATTCATGTTAGGCTAACTGGTATGTAATTCCCAGGGATGTATATTGGTCCTTTTTTAAATATTGGTCTTACATTTGCTTTTCTCCAATCATCTGGAACCATTCCAGTCAGTGTTCGTAAAAATTAGGAACAATGGTCTGGCAATTACATGACTGAGTTCCTTAAGGATCCTCGGGTGCAAGCCACTTGGTCCTGGTGACTTATGAATGTTACGTTTTTCAAGTCTATTTCTAATTCTGTCCTTTGTTAGCCATGAGGGTGCTTCCTGTGACGTGTCATGAGGATAAACATTGCAGTTTTGGTTACTGAAGCCCCCCGATTCCCTCTTGAAGACTGAGGAGAAGAATAAATTCAATTCATTTGCTATCTCTCCATCCTTAGTAACCACATTCCCTTCATCATTCTTTATGGGACCAATATGATCTGACCTCCCTTTCTTACTATTTATGTACTTAAAGAATTTCTTGGGATTTTTTTTACTTTCCTCCGCTATCTGCCTTTCGTGTTCTATCTTAGCCACCCTGATTGCACCCTTACATTTCTTGTTGCATTCTTTGTAATGTTGGAATGCTGATGATGATCCCTCAGCCTTGTATTTTTTGAAGGTGAAGGCCTTCTCCTTTGCTTTTATATGCATTTTTACATTGGAGTTAAGCAACCCAGGACTTTTATTACCTCTTTTAAATGTATTTCCTATTGGGATGCACTGGCTAATACCCTTATTTAATATGCAATAAGGGGTAGCTTCAGGTGTATACTGTGCAGGAGGCACACTACGCCCGCTGTAAGTGCTGCAGATGCCTGCCTGTGTTACACAATAGGAAAACACAGCAATAAGGGCTAGCTTCAGGTGTATATTGTGCAGGAGGCACACTACGCCCGCTGTAAGTGCTGCAGATGCCTGCCTGTGTTACACAATAGGAAAACACAGCAATAAGGGCTAGCTTCTGGTGTATATTGTGCAGGAGGCACACTACACCCACTGTAAGTGCTGCAGATGCCTGTTAGTGTAGCACAAAAGAAAAAAATCACGAGCAATAAGGGGTAGCTTCAGGTGTATACTGTGCAGGAGGCACACTAGGCCCGCTGTAAGTGCTGCAGATGCCTGCCTGTGTTACACAACAGGAAAAAACAGCAATAAGGTCTAGCTTCAGGTGTATATTGTGCAGGAGGCACAATACGCCCCCA
This sequence comes from Rana muscosa, assembly GCA_029206835.1. Taxonomy (NCBI): domain Eukaryota; kingdom Metazoa; phylum Chordata; class Amphibia; order Anura; family Ranidae; genus Rana; species Rana muscosa. The sequence goes on from CM055119.1 coordinate 45,597,069, forward strand.
ATCTAGGTGCTGCAGATGCCTGTTAGTGTAATACAAAAGAAAAAAACCACAAGCAATAAGGGGTAGCTTCAGGAGTATACTGTGCAGGAGGCACATGTTATGTCCTTAGACACGGGGTCTCTCAGAGTTTTGCTAGCAATGCTAAAGTATCTGCTCAGCAAGTTACACACAGGCCAGATGAACTTCTTAACCATGGAAGGGTTTATTACTCACTCAGAACATGATGACTTGTTACATAGAGTCCTAATACAACAGGATTCTGTCATTACCAGATGTAATCCCTTCTGTCCATCATGCTGCTGCTGCTTCCAGTCTCACACACCACTCTCACCACTTCTTGGTACAGCCCCTCCCCCAGCATGCATCAGGAGAAAAAGGTGAAGGGTCACACAGTGCTTTAGCACAAACATCACATCTCCTCTTTTTCCCATATAAAAAAAAACAATAGGAGAAACAAAAAAAATATATATAGGGGCGTGGCTTGGACTCCACCGAGATGGCGGTGTGATCCCTGAGCTCCGGCGGACAGCGGGACAATAAGCGGCTAAAAGCAAAGAAAGGCACATACAAAGAGTCTAGAAGCAGCAGTTTGACTCCCCACCACCCGGCCAACATGACCAGAAAGCGGCCAGCCGAACGCAGACCGAAGAAACTGACGGATTACTACATGCTGCCGTCGCAGCCTCGAGGACAAGATGGCGCCGGCGCCTCTCCAGCCTCCAGAGCGGCTAGAGGACATCCTCAGAGCGGTAAGGGGATGTCGACCAGAAAGTCCCTCGATAACACTGATACACCCCAGGCTTACCTGACCCCATCTCCACTGAGCGGTAGCCCGGCTAAGACCCGCTTTAGGACGGAAGAGCCTGATCTGCAGCAGTGTGAAGTAAGATCCACTGCAGACCCACAGGATGACACTAGGGAGCTTCCAGATTTGATAGTCTCATTCCCCACGCTGCACCAACCAGTGCTGGACACTACACTAAAAGACATGCTTATTTCACTCAGGAGCTCGATTCACAGTGATATGATGGCCTGCATGAGGAGATTTAGCACTGAGCTTGCAGAAGTGGGAGATAGAGTTGACCATATTGAGACAAAAATGGGGGAATATGCTACCACCATTAATGATTTGGTGGATGCAAACGACACAGTGGAGGATGAACAAGCAGGGATGAGAGCGAAATTAGCTGATTTGGAAGACAGGTCTAGGAGACATAACGTTAAGATAAGAGGAATACCTGAAACTGTAACCCCTTCTGACCTGCGCTCTTATGCTACTACCATGCTCACCACGCTCATGCCTGATCTTTCCGCCATTGAACTCTATAGACAGAATTCATAGACTACCTAAGCCGTCTTTCATCCCAGATAATGTCCCTAGAGATGTTCTATTCCGAATCAACTTCTATCAAATCAAAGAGAGACTAATGACAATAACACGCAAAGGGGAGCACCGCAACACTGAATACTCCACTTTACAATTTTATGCTGATCTGTCTCAGTTCACGCTACAACTTCGTAAAAATTTGAATAATGTCACCAAGGCATTGAGAAACCATAGTATTGATTACAGGTGGGGATATCCCACGAAACTATTGGTGACTAAAGATGGTACAACGCATGCAATCACGTCCCCGTCTAAGGGGTACCGATTGCTACAGAAATGGAAAATCCTACCGGAGGGGCCAGATGAACCTCCTAGAGCAGGTAACTCCAGCAGGAGTTCCCGAGATCAAAAACAAAGGGATGATTCCGTATGATAAAAGAGAAACCCCAATGCCTTATAACAAATGCCCACTCCCAGGGCCCCGCATATCGGAGCTGCCTCCACGACTCAAGCTCCCAATCTTTTGAGCAGAAATGTTCTGCCTCAGGGTTGTGATGACCCATGTTTTACTTCTTAGTTTTCGTACTTTTCGTTTTGTTTACCAGTTTTTTTTCCAGGAACAGCACCGACCAACTCATCTAAGAACCAACACTACCTCTCTTCTATTCCATCCCTACTACTGCTATAGCATCGCTACATGGAATCTTTGAATCGGACGGGGATGGGTCCCCCTCAAAGAATCGCATACTACGAACATTGATTGTAAGTACTTCCACTATACGCCACACATAGCATTCTTGACGGACCTACATGCCAGTTAAAATTCTCTCAATTAATGCCCATGGCTTAAACCACCCAGCTAAGAGAGCATCCCTTTGGAGAGAGGCTGTATCTTCGCAATGTGATATACTCTGCGCACAGGAGACCCACTTCCACATTAATGCTCCACCTAAATGCACATACAAGTCTTTCCAGCATTACTTCTTCTCTAACATGGCAGCGAAGCGAAGAGGAGTCCTCATTGCGATTAGAGACACAATTTCTTTCAATTTAATTTCGGAATTCACTGACCCTCAGGGTCGATATCTGATACTAATTTGTGACATAAACAACACCCGCTATACTCTAGTAACTCTTTATGCGCCCAACAAACGTCAAATTTGATTTCTCAACAGACTCATGCACAAAGTTGAAAAGGTGAAACAGGGCTCCCTTGTACTGTGCGGAGACTTCAATGTAGTTCCCAATCCAACTCTGGATTCTACCACGATCCAGTCTACCAGGATACCATCTTTGGGGAACTTTCTTCGCTCGCATGACCTATATGATGCTTGGCGTTGTACACACGCCAGTGAAAGGGATTATTCATTTTTCTCACATAGACATTGCTCATATTCGAGGATTGATTTGTTTTTATTAGACAGGTGGGTGCTTCAAAAAGTTTCCCAAATAAAAATTGACACGATAACGTGGTCAGACCACGCTCCTATTCTCCTCGAACTGAGAGATTCTTATCCCGACAACACTACCCTTGTCTGGCGTGCCAACGCTCAAATTATTCAAAACCCAAACACTAAATCAATCCTGAAAGACCACCTGTCGGACTATTTCCAAATCAATTCCTCTTCCACGGATGATGCTTTTTTGCTTTGGAATGCCCATAAGGCATACATAAGAGGCATATTTATTCAATTAGGCGCTAGGCTCAGGAGGCAGAGGCAGCTGAAAATCTCTGCATTAATGTCAGAAATTGATTCCTTAGAAACCCAGAACAAGATGAACCCTTCCTCCCCCGTCAGCGCCAAACTCACTACACTAAGACATGATCTTAGATTACTTCTTCTCCAAACTTTTGAACAAAACGAAAAAAGAATGAAAATGTCCTTCTACTCCACTAATAACAAAGCAGGGAAAGCGCTAGCGAGACGCTTACAGGGACAACGTTTTAAATCTAGGTTAGCTTATATTATTCACCCTACGAGCAAGGAGAAGGTATATGACCCCCAGGGCATCACTGATGCCTTCAGCGATTATTATAGCTCCCTTTATAATCTTCATTTAGATACAGACACCCACCAACCTTCCTTATCAACCATTGAGGGGTTTCTGGCGGACATTAACTTACCTACCCTGTCACAAGAACAGTTACGAGACATAAATTCCGCCTTCACTCTCGACGAAGTTCTGCAAGCCATAAGAACCCTCCATAGTAACAAATCCCCGGGCCCTGATGGACTTATAGGTGATTACTACAAAACATTTCAAACAACCTTGGGACCACACCTACTAAAAGTTTTTGATACTGCAGCTGCCTCTGCCTCTTTTCCTGCTGAGATGCTGGAAGCCTTGGTGGTCACACTCCCCAAACCGGGGAAGACACCTGATGCACCCCAGAATTTTAGACCGATTTCATTATTAAATGTTGACCTTAAAATATATGCCAAGATGATAGCCTTGAGGTTAATTAATATTTTACCTACTTTGATCGATCCCGACCAATCGGGGTTTACAAAGGGCAGACAGGCATCGGACGCCACGAGACGCTTGATTGATATTACCTATGTTGCCAGGAAATGTCGCACGCCTTCTCTGCTCCTAGCGTTGGATGCGGAGAAGGCGTTCGACAGAGTACACTGGGTGTACCTACAACAAGCTCTATTAAAATTTGGGTTCAAAGATCTTCTGCTTTCCGCAATCCTGGCTTTATATACTTCACCATCAGCCAAAGTTTACACGTCGGGTATGCTATCCAGATCCTTTGGGATTACTAATGGCACGAGACAAGGTTGTCCTCTCTCTCCCCTCATTTTTAATCTCCTGATGGAGCCACTTGCAGCTCGCATCAGACAGACATCAGAGATACAGGGTTTCACAATCAACAATAAAAAACATGTCATCAGCCTTTTTGCTGATGACGTGATTCTAATGCTTACCAATCCAATATCTTCCTTGGAAAAGGTCTCGCAAGTACTTCAGGAATATAGCCAAATATCTTATTACAAGGTGAATGAATCTAAATCTTATATTCTGGATTTGGGGGTGCCCCATCACGACAAAACTACATTACAATCCAACTACCCATATATCTGGTCGAGTTATGCCATAAGCTACCTGGGGATCCAGCTCACCTCTCACCCTGAACAACTATATAAAGCCAACTACCAACCATTGGTAACACAAATATCGGATAGGCTAGGTATACTGAGCAAACATATATTATCATGGACAGGTCGACTGGCGGCTTTCAAAATGCAGATTCTAGCCCAAATCCTATACATCTTTCGGAACAGTCCCTGTTCCGATTCCCAAAACTTTCTTTAGCGGTTTACAAAAAATGCTTTCGGGTTTTCTTTGGCAAGGTAAGAAGGCGAGGTGCACTTTCTCCAAACTTAGAAAACACAAAAGGGCAGGGGGGCGGGCGTACCAGATTTCTCTGACTACCACAAAGCGGCAATACTAGCACAGATTAGGGGGTGGTTTAACATCCAGCCCTTGCCACTATGGGGTCTCATAGAACAATCCTTAATACCTAATGGAAATTTGAAAGAATTTCTGCTTGCCTATCCCCTTGCTAGAACCAAATATAAGTACCTGTCCCCACCAATGACAGCAACCCTAGTTGCCTGGAAGCAACTAGTGCTGACCAGGACCACCTTAGAACCTAACATCACCATTGAAGTACCCATCAACACCATAGCACTACTAATACCTGAACTAAATCTTAATAAATGGATCGTGGGAGGACTTCATTGGGTCTCGGACCTTTATTCGAATGACACTTTGAAGTCTTTCCCTCTCGCACAACAAGAATTTAATCTCCCGGCCTCTGAACAATTCAACTATTTCAGAGTGATTTCATTCCTTAAAAAAGGCCACTTTAGAACATATAAATTGTTCTGGAAATTACACACATTTATCACTTCCAAAATTAGCCGTAGAGGGGGTATTTCACTTTTTTACAACTTCTTGAATGATAAATTGGTGTTTGAGAAATCTAACTCAATACTGGCCTGGGAGAGAGAGCTGGAAACCTCATATACAGCTGATCAGTGGGTCAGAGCCCTCCAATATACTCACTCAGCTACTAAGTGTGCGAACCTTTGGGAGCTAGCTCACAAGGTTACGCATAGATGGTACCTAACGCCATCCAGGATAGCCAAATTCGATCCACACACATCCCCATTGTGCTGGAGGCAATGTACACAGGTGGGAACGCTATCACATATCCTATGGTCCTGTGGGAAATTAGCTAAATTCTGGTCTAGCGTATTCCTAATTCTTCAACAGGTCACAGGCCTGCATATAATTCCCTCTCCATCACTAGACATTTTACACTTAGGCATAGAAGATATACCGCCTTTCCTCAGGAAGTTTACGATACATTTACTTCTAGCTGCTAAATTAGTCATACTTAGACTTTGGAGGACCCCGGATACACCCAGGGTAGGAGAAGTCATTCGAACGTTATCCATCCATTACACATATGAAAGCATGTTAGCATCTATAGAAGGCAGATATGCAGATTTCTATCCACAATGGAACCCGTGGATGGAGTGGTACAAGTCCTATAATAGTCACCTTCGCTGATTCTTTTTGGGCCCTCATTCTGTCTGTTGGAAGAAGAGCATACAATGAAGTATATTGATGACACTGCTTGGTAGCTATAATTTGCATCTTGTGCTGGTTCCGCTGTTCCGCTCCTTTTACCTCCGTTCCTTTTACTTTAGTTCTACTTATTATTTTTCCCTGTCCAAGTTCTCTAACCCTAAATATTTCTATAAAAGATGATTATCGAAGTGAATGCATAAACACCTTTGATAGTAATATAAATTGAGTAGATACGCAATATGTTGGTGATTTTCAATAACACTGTTTAGAGAATCCACATTAAGCTGTACAGGTTCAGTTATTTCAGACCACAGTTTGCACCCACTGGGGTGGTCTGATAAATGGTTTAACGATATGCCACTTAATATTTCACAGCAATATTATGCAATATACATTCATACCTGTATTCCTGGACAAATGCTTTTGTCATCTACATTGATGTGAAATTATAAGATATATGTATTTTATTTCCTGTATCTTGTAAAACCCAATAAAAATTTATTGACATAAAAAAATATATATATATAAACATAACAAGAGAACAAAATACTCAACACATAAAATAACAAGGCAAGCAGGATCAGTTCAGCAAGTGGTATCTCCAACTCAGTTCTGTGGCTCCCGCATCACGTTATGAGACCTTTGTCTCTATTTCCTGACCTCCAAAGTGTCCTGTAAGATTTCAGTGCTTTGCCAACGAGGAGTTTGATGTCTTTGACGGGCAGACTTACGAAGTGGCACAGCACTAGGAGGGGTAGAGGCTGTCAAGGGTTCTGGAGATGTCAGTTGGTGTCCAACAGACAAATCAGTCTCTGCAACTCCAGGCACACGTCCGGGCTCCTCAGGAATATGTTTACCAACCGCTTCAGGGGTTGGTTGTAAACTTGTGGGATCATGCCAGACACCATGCCATATGTCACCAGTAGAGCCCTGAGTAGACTCTGGTGGTTGGGTAGAAAGAGAGGTCGGGGTTGTTTCAACTGGCAGGCAAATGCGCTTTCTCAATTGCGAAAGGTGTCTTCGTACACAAACGCCATTCTCCAGGCGAACAAGGTACATTAATTGTCCAAGAGGTCCATCAATAATGCCAGGAAGCCAATGAGGCAAAACTCTGTAATTCCGAAACCATACAAGATCACCAGCACGGAATCCAGGACGGCCTGGCGGAGGAGGTGTTGGTGACTGTTCCTGTGGACAAACTAAATCCAGTTTGGTGCGGAGATGCCTGCCAAACATAAGAAAAGCTGGGGACAGCCCAGTAGTAGCGTGTTTTGTGTTTCGGTACATGGTCAAGAACTCCAGAAGCTTCTCCTCTGAGAGTCCGACCTGGTCCAGGGTGGACAGTAAGTGCTTCTTAAACGTCTGCACAAACCGTTCTGTCAGCCCATTTGAGGCTGGATGATAAGGAGCTGTTCTGTAGTGTTGGATGCCCAAGCCACTGAGGAAGGATTGAAACTCATGCAATGTAAATTGAGTCCCATTGTCCGAGACTATGGCTGTTGGCAAGCCATATTGAGCAAAGTGCTTCCTTAAGACTAGAATGGTAGCAGCAGAGGTAACAGAAGGCATTTGAAAAACCTCTGGCCATTTTGAATGTGCATCTACCACGATCAAATACATTTTACCCTGGATTGGGCCAGCAAAATCAAGATGGAGTCTTGACCACGGTTCTGTCGGCCATGGCCAAGGTAGCAGGGTTCCTTTCTTTTGGGGTCGCTGAGCTTGACAGCACCCAGGACATTGAGCCACATAATCTTCAATTTCTGTGTCCATTTGGGGCCACCAAACATAGCTCCGGGCTCGCTGCTTCATGCGCACCACACCAGGATGGCCCTCATGCAGTATCCTTAGCATGGTTGGTTGCAAATACTGAGGTATAATCACTCTGTTGCCCCACTGTAGGCAACCAGCATTAGTCACAAGCTCACATTTTCTGGCAAAGTACGGACGAAATTCACCTGGGACTTTCTCTGGCCATCCAGCCTGAACATATGAGAATATCTGAGACAGGACGGGATCTGTGACTGTATGTCTGGCAATTAAGGAGGTGGACATGCAGGATTTCGGCCTGTGTATTTCCACTATGCATACGTCTCTTGGTGAGTGGTCTCCAATTGGCAATCTGGAAAACGCATCTGCATTGCCATGGGCATCATGGGAGCGGTATCTGATAGAATAAGTATAAGCTCCCAAGAATAAAGCTTACCTTTGTAAGCGAGATGCGGTTGTTGTAGAAATTCCTTTCTGAGGGTTCAGTATTGACAACAGAGGTTTTTGGTCAGTGATAAGTGTAAACTCCCGACCATAGATGAACGTATGAAATTTTTTTGTGGCCCATACAATGGCCAAAGCTTCCTTGTCTATCTGGGAGTAGTTTTGCTCTGCTGAGGTTAAAGACCTGGAGGCAAAAGAAATGGGGCGCTCTGTGCCATCTGGCATGACATGGGAAAGCACAGCACCCAGTCCATAAGGCGAGGCGTCACAAGCCAAGGTGACGTGTTTCTTTAAATCATAGTGGATCAGAACTCGAGAAGACAGAATGAGTTCTTTAGAAAGTCGAAAAGCTTCTTCACATTTGGCTGTCCATATCCATTTAGCTCTTGCATCCAGTAAGCGATGTAATGGGTAAAGCTGGTGTGCTAGGTTCGGCAAGAAACGGTGGTAGTAATTTAGGAGGCCAAGGTAGGACCTGAGCTGTGTGACATTCTGGGGAGTAGGGGCATGGGTAAGGGCTTTAACCTTTTCTTCAGTATTGTGTAACCCATGTCTGTCCACAGTGTGGGCACAAAATTCCAGTCGAGACTTTAGAAATTCGCATTTTGAAAGATTGACACGTAAACCATACCTTTGGAGTCTCTCTAGCACAGCTTCAACATTCTTTCTGTGTTCTTCATCAGTGGAACCAGTGATGAGCATGTCATCTAGTAGACATTGAGTTAAAGGTATGCCTGCCAGGACCTCATCCATGATTCGCTGCCAGATGGCTGGAGCTGGGGCTATGCCAAAAACCATGCGGTTATATTGGAATAATCCTTTATGAGTGTTAATGGTCAACAGATGGCGTGAATCTGGGTGTACTTGCAGTTGCAGGTAAGCTTGCTTTAAGTCTATTTTTGTAAACGTTTGCCCCCCAGCCAATGAGCTAAATAGATCTTCAAGTCGAGGCAATGGGTATTGATCCACAAGAAGTTGGTTGTTCAGGGCAACCCTGAAATCTCCACAAATTCTAATGTCTCCATTCTTTTTCTTGACAGACACAATTGGCGATGCCCATTCACTTCTATCAACTTTAGTTATGATCTTTTCAGCCAATAGGTGGTCCAGCTCTGCTTTCACTTTCTTTCTCAAGGCAAAAGGTACTGATCTTGCCTTACAAAAACGAGGTGTAGCACCCGGCTTCAAGAGGAGGTGGGCCATTTTTCCTTTTACTGTGCCCAAAGAGTCCTCAAAGACCCCCTTAAAGCGTGACTTCAGGGATTCCACCCAATGGTCTACCTCAGAAAGCAATGTACATTGGGCAATGGCAAGAGGAGGCATGCCCAGGGCTTTGATCCAGTCCCTACCGTACAGCGGAGGACCTCCTTTATTGACAACATAAAGGCGTAGAGTTTGACTGCGGTTGCCTAATGTAACAAGGGGTTTCACATAACCCAAGGGCTGTAGTAGTTTCTTGCTGTAGGTTTGTAGTGTGAGATTTGTAGGTTGGAGCGGTAAGGACAGACCCGATGCCTTTAAATCAGTCCATGAAATGACAGACACTGCGCCCCTGTATCAACATTCATGGAGACAGGACAGCCATTGAGTGTGACATCCACTTTAATCGCAGGAGTATTCCCAGCTACCCGAAACAGTCCAACATGCTGGACACAGGTTTCCTCATCAGAGCTGGAGCCGTGATTGTCAGTATCCATATGAAATGTCTATTTACGTTTAACTTTTGTGGTAGTGTTCGGGGAGCATGAGCTGTGGCAAACACGCCCAATATGGCCAGTCTTTCCACAAAGAAAACAAATGACATCCTTGAACTTGCAAGCAGGTGCACTGTGAGTAGTGTTACCACAATGGTAGCAAGTTGGTGTTCTAGAGACAGAAGAATTAGGGTGGCGAGGTTTAGGAAGATTTGGGGACGGCCGTCTTGGGTGTCGGGTGATAGCAGAGTGGAATATTTCCTCTCCCTGGCTTGCAGGAGTTTCAGGTGGTGCCTTCAGTAGGGTGGCGTCCCGTGTAGCCAACTCCATGACCGTAGCAAGGTCAGTGGCTTTCGTCAGAGTCAAGTCGGGTTCTGTGAGTAAACGTTTCTGTATGGCTGGGTCGCAGAGTCCCATGACAAACATGTCACGGAGAGCCGTCTGCAGGTAGTCTCCAAACTGACAAGTGGCAGCTAGTTTACGTAAAGCAATGATATAAGTCTTTATGTCCTCCCCGACATGCTGCCTTCTACTGTAGAATTTAAACCGCTCTGCAATCTCTAATGGCTTTGGGTTGTAGTGCTCATGTAGCTTCTGAATTAACTCAGGCAGGGGCTTAGAGGCCGGCTTGTCTGGAGAAATTAGGTCTCTGAGAGTGCCATATGCAGCTTGACCCAATATTGTGAGGAAAACTGCAACTTTCTTTTCTGCAGCCACACAATTTGCTTCCATATACTGCTCCAGCCTCTCCACCCAGGAGCTCCATGATTCAGCAGCAGGATCAAATGGTTGAATAAACCCTATGAAGGCCATGTGTGCTAAAATCCACAATCCTCGTCGCCACTGTTATGTCCCTTAGACACGGGGTCTCTCAGAGTTTTGCTAGCAATGCTAAAGTATCTGCTCAGCAAGTTACACACAGGCCAGATGAACTTCTTAACCATGGAAGGGTTTATTACTCACTCAGAACATGATGACTTGTTACATAGAGTCCTAATACAACAGGATTCTGTCATTACCAGATGTAATCCCTTCTGTCCATCATGCTGCTGCTGCTTCCAGTCTCACACACCACTCTCACCACTTCCTGGTACAGCCCCTCCCCCATCATGCATCAGGAGAAAAAGGTGAAGGGTCACACAGTGCTTTAGCACAAACATCACAGCACACTACGCCCGCTGTAAGTGCTGCAGATGCCTGCCTGTGTTACACAACAGGAAAACACAGCAATAAGGGCTAGCTTCAGGTGTATATTGTGCAGGAGGCACACTACACCCACTGTAAGTTCTGCAGATGCCTGTTAGTGTAACACAAAAGAAAAAAACCACAAGCAATAAGGGGTAGCTTCTGGTGTATACTGTGCAGGAGGCACACTACGCCCACTCTAAGTGCTGCAGATGCCTGTTAGTGTAACACAAAAGAAAAAAAACACAAGCAATAAGGGGTAGCTTCAGGTGTATACTGTGCAGGAGGCACACTACGCCCGCTGTAAGTGCTGCAGATGCCTGCCTGTGTTACACAACAGGAAAACACAGCAATAAGGGCTAGCTTCAGGTGTATATTGTGCAGGAGGCACACTACGCCCACTCTAATGCCCTGTACACACGATCGTTTTTCATGCCGTTAAAACTGCCATTTTAAAAAATGGCCCTGAAAAATGATCGTGTGTATGCTCCAGAGCATTTTTAACGACGTGAAAAACGGCCATTAAAAATTCCGGACATGCTCTCTTTTTTCACGTCGTTTTTCATGTCGTTTTTTTTAACGACGTGAAAAACGATAGTGTGTATGCTTTAACGACGTGAAAAAAAACGCGCATGCTCAGAATCAAGTATGATACGGGAGCGCTCGTTCTGGTAAAACTAGCGTTCGTAATGGAGATAGCACATTCATTACACAGTAACGGACTGAAAAGCGCGAATCGTCGCCCAACAAACTTTACTAACATGAAGGGTGGCGCCATTCGAACGGAACTTCCCCTTTATAGTGACGTCGTACGTGTTGAACGTCACTGCGCTTTGCTTGATCGTTTTTTTTAATGATGGTGTGTACGCAAGGCAGGCTTGAGAGGAAACATGAAAAAAACGAGGAGAAAAACGTTGGTTTAAAAAATGACATTAAAAACGATCGTATGTATGGGGCATTAGTGCTGCAGATGCCTGTTGGTGTAACACAAAAGAAAAAAAAACACCAGCAATAAGGGGTAGCTTCAGGTGTATACTGTGCAGGAGGCACACTACGCCCGCTGTAAGTGCTGCAGATGCCTG